>JAJNNX010000015.1:600000-991556 GCA_023159155.1 Ustulina deusta | reverse complement strand
ATAAATATTAAAACAATTAAAACATTTATTTTTTTATTTTAGATTTTATATATAATTCTTTATAATATTTATTAATTAATATATTACTACTAAAAATAGCAATAAAAATTAAAACATAAAACTTTTTAATAATAAATATTAGCAAAACTATTATAAATTTTAATATTAAATAATAAATGCTTAAACTAGTTTATTAAACTTAAAACATTTAAAAAATAATATATAATATAATAATTTTTATATAAAAATAATATAAACTATAAACTAATAAAAAAAAATGCTTAGTAAATTTTAAAATAAAAAACAAAGTTTTTTTAAAAAAAAAAAGTTTTGTAATATAAGCACTAATTACTAGATTAAACTTTTAATTAGTTAAACTTTTTAAAATTTTAAAAAAACAAAAATTTAGCTATATTTTTAACTTATCTAACTTTTATAAAATAAAAAACCTATTTTATACTAACCAATTATAAAAAATAAATAATAATTTTTTATTTTAACAAATCTAATTACTACTTTTAGCTGAAAATATTAATAATAAAACAAAATTTAAAATTAAACAAATTAAATAATTAAAAATATATAAAAAAAATAAAAAGTTATAATATTAAATCGTTTAAAAAAGCTATAATTTTAATAATACTTAGTATATAGTTTAAAATTTTAAAAATATACTAATTAATTTTAATTAATTTTATAAAATTTATAAAAAAGCTTTTAAATTTTTTATAAAATTATAAAAATAAATATATATAATAATAACTAATAAATTTGCAAGCAATTATAAAAATAATAATAAAACAATATAATATAAAAAGATTATATAAACTTAATATTATTAATAACTTTAAATTAAAACTATGTTTAAATTTTTAGTTTTAAAAAAAAGTAATATAATAGTTTAGTATAGTTTTGGCAAAACTTGCAAAAACTTTAGACCTATATAACAATAAAATAAAAAATCTACGCACGGACTAATCTAACTTTGCAGCTATATATAACAGTCAGTACAGTCTGTATAGTCTTGGCAAGACTTGCAAGAACTCCAGACCTATATGGCAATAAGATAGAAAGTCTGCGTACGGACCAACCTAACTCTACAGCTATACATATAGAGTCTATATTTACTTACCTTATAAACTTTGACTTTTTTTTTTTTTTTTTTTTTTTTTAGCTTAGAATTTTTATTTATAGTATTAATAAACTAGCTATAAAAATTTTACTTAACTAATTATAACACTACTTTAAGCTTACTAATTATTTATTAATAAATATTTAATAAATATAAATCTAACTTTAATATAACTTTAATAAAACTTTTAACTTTTATATTACTTAAAAACTAATAACTTATAAAAAATCTAACTTTAAATATTTTTATTTTATTTCTAGTTCTTAAATAATTAAAATAACTTTAATTTTTAAATATAGTTAGCTTTTTATTATTAAATAATTTTAAAAAAAAATTTTTAATAAAAAAAAAAAATTAAGCATTAGATTTTTTTATAAATGTTTTAAACAAACTAATACTTAAAAAAAAATCTAAAAAAAACAAAAAATTAAAACTTAAAAAAGCAAAATCTAAACTAGAACTAAAACTACTTAAAATAAGTAATATATTTAAAAATATAGTACTAAATATTATAGCTATATAAACTTATAATTTTATATTAGTTCTAGCAAAACTTTTTTAATAAATAAAAAAAGTAAAATATTAATTTTTTAATATGTTTATTTTAGTATTTTTAAAAAATAACTATAATTTAATAATAAAAAGTATATTTAAAAGTATTAACTTTAAATTTTTTAATTTTGCTGCTTTATTTGTTTTTTATTTTATTAGCTTATTTTTTAGCGCTTTAAACTTTGTTTATATTAAAAAAGCTAAAATATAAAAAATTAATCCTAGCAAATTTACAAAATATAAAGCTTTATTTAATAATTAGGTTTATAAACTAATAAAAAAGCTAAATAAAAATATTACTATATTCCGAACTAAAAATAGCTAACTTTAATATATTATAAACTAATTAAAAAAATATACTAAAAATTAATAAAAATATATTTTTATTTAACTAAAAAACTATTTAATAATATTACTAAAATAATTTAAGTTTTATTAATAATTTATTATAATTTTAACTAAATAGCTATAAAACTAATAAAAATATTAATAAATTTATTTTTATATTTAATAGTTTAACTTAAAAATATTAACTAGCTAAATTATAATAAAAATATAAATTATAAAACTATTTTTATATAAACTTAAAAAAAAACTTATATAAAATTTTTATAAATTTAAATATTTTTTATAAATTGTTTATTAATAAAATTATTAAATTAATATATAATATTAAACAAACTTATAAAAACTATTAATAAATTAAGCTTATTAATTTAATTAAATAAAAATCTAACTTAAATAACTAAGCTTTTAGTAAACTAGCTTACTAATTTTTAGCTAATTTTAAAAGTTTTAAAACATTTATTTTAAAACAGTTAAAATAAGCGCTAATTATAAAAAAAAAAAAAGCTTATTAAAATAATAAGACCTGTTTTATTTATAAAAAAAAATAATATATATTAATTAATTACTTTAATTAAAAACTTAAAGTTTTAAATATTTAATTAATAAAAAAAGGCCTTAATAAAAATAGCTCTAATAATTTATTTAATTTAAAAAACATATAGAACTAATAAAAGTTTTTTTATTAATTTTTTTACTTATTTTAGCTAAAATATATAACTAAAACAAATTAATTATTTTTAAAATATTTACCTAATTATAAATTAATAATATTAAAATAAAAATTTTAGTTTTATATAATACTAAAACTTATACTTTTTTAATAATTAATAAAATCTATAAATATTTAATATATATTATAACAATTAATAATTAATAATTTAAAAACTAAATATTTTAAATTACTAACTTTAGCTATAATATTATTATTAGTATTAAATAATTAATAAAATAAAATATTCTAATAAAAACTTAAAAATAATAATTAATCTAGCTAAATAATTTATTTTTATTAGCTTAATTTTTACTAATAATTATAGTTAAACTTTTTAATTATAAATAATAAAATATAAACCTAAAATATAAAAAAATATAAATTAATATAATTAAGCATTAAAAAAATACTATTAAATATTAAAACAACTTTTTAAAAATAAAACAATTCTTTTAAAAATAACTAAAACTAAAAAAATAAAAAAAAAACCTAAAACCTTTAAATCTGAAACAAAAAAAGTCTATATAATAATTTTTAAAAAAAGAAAAACTAAGCTACTATTAAAAAAATTATATAAAACTTCTAAAATTATCCCTACTAAAATAAATAAAAATAATTAACCAAAAAGATTTTAAAAGAACTTATTATAATTAAGTTTATAATAACTAAAAATAACTATATTAAACTATTTAAAAAAAACTTAAAAATAATTAATATTTTATAAAAAAAATAAATTTAAATTAACTAAGTAATACTATAAAAAACTTTTAATAATAAACCGATCTTATTTTTAAAAAAAAAAAACTTCTAGTATATAAAATTAATATAAAGCTTTTTGCTTTTTTAGCTATTATATTTAAAAAAGTTTTTTTAAAAAAAAAATCTAAAACTTTACTACTATTATAACTAAAGTTTAATATAATACTAGAACTTAACAATAAAAAATATACCTTTAACTTTTATTAATATTATATATTTATATAATTTATTTTATTTAAAAAAAAATTTATAAACAAATTGCTAGCTATAAACTTTATTAAACAAAATATAAATTTAAATATTACTTTTATTTTATTTATATTTAAACTTAAATTAACTAAACATAAATTTATAATTAATTACTAATAAAAAATATATATTTAAAAAATCAAATTATATTAGCTTTAAATATTAGTAATACTATATTTAATTGTTATAATACTACCTAATTTATTAAACTAAATATTATTAAAACTTTTTATTAATTACTATTAATTATAAAAAAATATTTTAATAAAAAGTTTTACTTTTTGGTTTAAAAATAAAGCCTGCCTAATAGCAAGCTTTTATTAATATATAAATTTAAAAACTTTTAAATAAATTCATAAATATTTATATAAATAATATTTTAATTTATTCTAAAACTAAAAAATAATATTAGACCTATTATAAAAAAATAATCTACTATTTATATTAAGCTAGATATTAAAAAAATATTAAAAAGTTTTGTTTTAATATATTTATTATTAATTATTTAAAAATAGTTATAAAAACTAAAATAAAAATTAAAATTAATCCTATTAAAATTTAAACAATCTTAAATTAAAACTTTAATAATTTTAAAAATACTAAATTAATCTAGTTATTTTGTAAGCTTTATAATTATATTTATATATTTATTTACTACGTTAGTAAAATTACTACTTTTTTAAATTAATTACTAAAAAAAAACAAGCTATTTATAATAGGACTAAAATAAAAACAAGCTTTCGAACATATAAAACTACTAGTTTATAAAATATTTGTTTTAGCTTTTTTTAAGCCTAGCTAATTAATATAAATAAAAACAAATATTTTATATAATGTAATAAAAAAAGTTATTTAGTAATAATAAAAAAATATAACCTAAAAACTTATAAAATATTTTTCTAAAATAATAATACTAACTAAGCAAGCTTACCTAATTTAAAACTATAAGCTTTTAGTAATAATATAAATTTTAAAACATTATTACTTAGAGCTTTTTAAAACTAAGTTTTTTATAGTAATTAATTATTAAGCTTTATTATATTTTTTAAATAAATAGATTTTATTAATATAATAAATATATTAGGCTAACTTTTTATTAAATTTTAATATTATTTTTTAATATTAATTAGAACAAAAAAATATAATAACTAATATTTTATTAAAAAAAATAGCTAAGCTTTTTATAATTAAAGCTAAAAAAACTAAAAAACAAATAATAATATTAGTTTTATTTAATAAAATACTAAGTTCTATATTAACTATAGATTTTTTATTTAATATTTTTTAAAAAGCTAACCTAATAGATCTAATTAAATAAAAAAACTAGCTATAAAAGCTAAAAAATAAAAACAAAAAGTTATATATATTTAAGATTACTTTAAATAAAATTATTTTTTTTATATAGCTTTAATTTAAAAAACTTATATATTTTTAATTATTATATATTAAAATTAATATAAAATAATCAAAATATTAAAACAAAAATACTACTAGTTTTACTTAAAATATAATTATAAATAATATATATATAATTATTATAACTATAAAAAAAACAAAATATTATAAAACAAGACTTCTGGCTTTTTTTACCTATTGTTTATATTAGCTATAATATAGCAATATATAGTAATAAATAGCAAAAATATATTATTTAACTAATAAAGTTATAATTATATATAAATATTTATAAATAAATTTAACTATTTAATTATAATTTTATTTAATAAAAAGATAAATATTGCAGAATTGCTAGTTATATAATATTATAAAAATCTATATAAATTTTTTAATATATTAAATATATAAATATTAAATAATATAAAACTATTTATTTTTAAGTTTATAATAATAATTAATAGTTTTATAAATATTAAGTACTGCTTTAGTAATATTTACTACTTTTAAACCTAAAAAGTAATAAAATTAACTAATTAAGAACTAAACTAATAATTCTATTTTTATATTAATAAATATTAAAATAATTAAAATATTTATTTTTTTATTTTAAACTTTATATATAATTTTTTATAATATTTATTAATTAATATATTACTACTAAAAATAACAATAAAAATTAAAATATAAAACTTTTTAATAATAAATATTAATAAAACTATTATAAATATTTAAATTAGTCCGCTAAACCTAAAACGTTTAAAAAATAGCATATAATATAACAACTTTTATATAAAAACAATATAAGCTATAAACTAACAAAAAAAAACGCTTAATAGATTTTAAAATAAAAAATAAAGTTTTTTTAAAAAAAAAAAAGTTTTATAATATAAGTACTAACCACTAGATTAAACTCTTAATTAGTTAGACTTTTTAAAATCCTAAAAAAACAAAAATTTAGCTATATTTTTAATTTGCCTAACTCTTATAAAATAAAAAACTTATTTTATACTAACGAATCATAAAAAGTAAGCAATAATTTTTTATTTTAATAAATCTAATTATTATTTTTAACTAAAAATATTAATAATAAAACAAAATTTAAAATTAAACAAATTAAATAATTAAAAATATATAAAAAAAATAAAAAGTTATAATATTAGATTGCTTAAAAAAGCTATAACTTTAATAATATTTAATATATAACCTAAAATTTTAAAAATATATTAATTAAACTTAACTAATTTTATAAAACTTATAAAAAAACTTTTAGATTTTTTATAAAATTATAAAAATAAATATATATAATAATAGTTAATAAGTTTATAAGCAATTATAAAAACAATAATAAAGCAATATAATATAAAAAAACTATATAAACCTAATATTATTAGTAACCTTAAATTAAAACTATATTTAAATTTTTAGTTTTGGAAAAAAGTAGTGTAATAGTTAGTACAGTCTGTACAGTTTTGGCAAGACCCGCAAGAACTTTAAACCTATATAGCAATAAAATAAAAAGTTTGCGTACGGACTAACCTAACTTTGCAGCCACACACATAAAGTCTATATCTACCCACCTTATAAACTCTAACTTCTTTCCTTTTTTTCTTTTTTTTTTAGCTTAAAGTCTTTATTTATAGTATTAATAAACTAGCTGTAAAAGCTTTACTCGACTGATCGTAACATTAAGTTTAAAAGTTTTAAGTTTTTTTTATATTTTTTTAGTTTTAATTATCTTTAAAATAATTCTTTTAATATTTAATAGTATTTTTTTAATATTTTTAAGTTTATATTTTATTATTTATAATTAAAAAGTTTAACTATAATTATTTAGCTAAATTAATTATTATTTTTAAGTTTTTATTAGAATATTTTATTTTATTAATTATTAATTTTTATTATATATATTAAATATTTATAAATTTTACTAACTATTTTATTTCAATAGTTATAAAGTTTTTAAAGTTTAATTAAATAAACTATTTTTATTTTTAATTATTATTTAATTTATTATATAAATTTATAACTAATTATTAAAAAAATATAAGCTTTAATATTATTAATTTATAATTAAATAAATATTTTAAAAATAATTAATTTGTTTTAATTATATATTTTAGTTAAAATAAAAATAAAAATTAATAAAAAAAACTTTTTAGTTTTATTTGTTTTTTAAGTTAAATAAACTATTAAAATTATTTTTATTATAAATTATTTTTATTAATTAAATACTTAAAACTTTAAACTTTTAATTAAAATAATTAATTAATATATATATATTTTTTTAATATATATTTTTTCTTTTATAATTAGTATTTATTTTAATTATTTTAAAATAAATATTTTAAAACTTTTAAAATTTACTAAAAATTTAATTATTTAAATTAGATTTTTATTTAATTAAATTTATAAGTTTAATTTATTAATAGTTTTTATAAACTTATTTAATATTATATATTAATTTAATAATTTTATTAATAAATAATTTATAAAAAATATTTAAATTTATAAAAACTTTATATAAATTTTTTTTTAAATTTATATAAAAATAGTTTTATAATTTATATTTTTATTATAATTTAGCAAAGTAATATTTTTAAATTAAACTATTAAATATAAAAATAAATTTATTAATATTTTTATTAGTTCTATATATATAAATTTAAAATATTTTATAAATAATAGCTATTTAATTAAAATTATAATAAATTATTAATAAAGCTTAAATTATTTTAGTAATATTATAATTAATTAAATAAAGTTTTTATAAGTAGTTTATTAATATTATAAATAAAAATTTTAAATTAAAAAGAAAAAAATTAAAATTTATAAAATAAATAAATATAAACTTTATATATATAGCTATAAAGTTATAAATGAATCTATATATAAACTTTTTATTTTATTGCTATATAAGTTTGAAGTTTTTGCAAGTTTTACTAAAACTATACTAATTATTATAAATAAAAACTTTTAAAAATAAAATTAATTTAAAACTTTAAAAAAAAATTGTTTTATAAACAAACTAACCGCTATTTAATAATATATTTAAATAAATTAAACTTTTTTATAAACTATTTAATAATATAATAAACTTTAAATTTAAATAAAACTGCTTTATTTTATTAATAAAAACAGGTTAAAATATAGGCACTAAATAATTACTAAATAATTTAAATAATCTAATATAACTAAATAAAATTAGAATGTTTTAAATAAAAGGTTTTTTAATTAAAGTTAAAAAAGCCTATTAAATAATAAAAAGATTATATTAATATTATAAAAATATAAATTATTTTGTTATAAGTTGCTTATTTATATAAATATAAAAATAATTAACTAATAAAAACCTAGTAATTACCCCTACATAATAAACTAACCTAAAAAAAACTAATTTTTAATTAAAAATATAGCTAAAAATAAAAACAAAATTATTTAAAAATAAAACAAATAAATTTATATGTTAGATTAATAAGCTTTAATATATTTTTAAGTTATAATATTACTATATATATTTTAAATTTAATATTAATTTAATATTAAATTTTTAAGTTTTATTAATATTATATTTATATATTATTATACCTTATTAATTATTTTAATACTTTATTTTAAAATATTATGTTTTATAAATAAAATAATAGCTAAGTTTATTATATAATGCTATATTATATAGTATATTTCAAAACTTTTAATAAAAGAATTAATATTATATATATATTTTTTAAATAATATAAATATAATTTTAAAACATTTATAGCTATAATTATATAATTTTATAATAAACTAGCAAATAAATATATTTAGAATTATAAATATAGTAATACTAAAATAAAATTACTATAAAAAAAATAAACTTAATTTTTAGCTATTAAACTAAAAACAAAAATTTTTTTAGCAAATTAATATATATTCTAGCTATATTCAACTTTTTTTTTTATATAAAATAAAAAATATTATAATCTAATTTATAATATTAGCAAAATTTTATATAATAATAAACGCTTTATAAGCTTTAAAAAAAGCTATAAATAAACTAATAAATAGTTGCTTAATAGAAACTTTAGTGTTAAAAATACTAATAAAAATAATTTGGTTTATTTTAATAAGCAAATATATAAATAAACCTAAATAACTACCTAACTGCGTTTAAATATATTATAACTAAGTAAAAAAAGCATTATAGCTTAAAAAAATATTTAATAGTAATATATTTAAATATTTAAAAAAAAACCCTATTTTTAATTTAAAAGATATTTTATAAACTACTAATAAAGTATTAGGACTTAATTAAAGCATTTATACTAAAAAATACTAATTAATTATTATTATACTGCTTTTTTAATTATAAAATAGACTTAATACTAAGTACTACTTTATTAAACTTTAAAATAAAATTTATATTTTTAATAAAGCTTTTAATAGTTTAAAAATATTTAAATAAATATTTATTAAAAAGTTTTATATATATTAGTATATTATTAGTAATAGTTTTTATATTCCTAGCTAAAAAACTAAAAAAAAATATTAAAATTTATATTAATTATAAAAAACTAAATAATATTATAATTAAAAACTAATATTTAATTTTATTAATTTAAAAGATTTTAAATATATTATATTAAACAAAAATTTATACTAAGCTAAATATTATAATAATATTTAATTATTTTTAGATTATTTTTAAAAATAAATAAAAAATAGTTTTTATTATTAAGTTTAGCTTGTTTAAATATTTAGTAATAAACTTTAATATAATAAAAAATTTTAGTTTGTTTTAATATTATATTAATAAAATATTATTTAATATATTAAATAAATATATTATAACTTATTTAAATAATATTTTTATTTATAATAATTTAAAAATAAAATATTAATAAAATTTAATAAAACTAGTTTAATTATTAATATTATAAAATATAAATTTAATAGTATTAAAACTAAATATTTAGGTTTTATTATTTTAACTATAAATATTTTTATAAATTAAAAAAAAATTTAAATAATTATTAGCTAAAAACTATTTAAAATTTTATTAGTTTTACAAACTATTATTGCTATTTTATTAAAAGTTTTTTATTAATTGTTTATTTATTAACTAGATTAATATTTTAAAATAGCTAGCTAAAGGTTTTTAATTATTCTAGAATATAAGCTTTTTAAGCTTTAAAAAAGGCTTTTATTTTAGTATTAATATTAGTATATTATAACTTAGAATATAAAATAATAATAAAAATAAATATTTTTAATTAGGTAGTAAAAAAAACTTTTTATTAAATTAATATATTAAGCTAATATTATTTTATTACTTTTTTTTTACTAAAATATTTATTAGCTAAATATAATTATAAAATATATAATAAAAATTTATAATATTTTGTTATAATAAAACTATTAAACTAATAATAAGTTAAATAATTAAAATTTTAACATAATTTCTAATTTTAAATAATATATTAACTAAAAAAAAAGCTATAGTTTTTAATATATTTTTATAAAATTTAATAATAAAATAATATGCTATTTTTATATATTATTATTAATAAAAAAATAGTTAGAACTTTTATATTATTTAATACTAATAATATAATTATTTTTATTTAATAATAAAAAACTAATAAACTAGCTAATTAATAAAATATATTAAAACTTTAATATAATAAATATTATTTTAAAAGCTATTTTAAAGCTAAACGTTTGTTAATTTTTTAAGCTTATTAAATAAAAACTTAAAATAGTAATAGCTAATTATAAAATAAAACAAAACAAAATTTATATTAAAAAATAATTATATATTTTTAAAAATATAATAATTAAGCTAGAAATAATTTATAAAATTTATAGTATAATATTAGTAAGCTATTTAAGTTATTTTAAAATATAAAATTTATTAAAATATTTTTATTTTTAATTATAAATATTTAAAAATATTACTAAATTTATTAAAAAATATTATTTATTGTTAGATTAATTATATATAATTAGCTAGGGTACTTACAGACCTTTTTATATAAAAGGGTCTAGCTAAGGGGGGTCTGGGCTAAGGGGTCCGGCTAGGGACTACTTATCTAATTCTTTCTTTTTTTTTTTTTTTTTTGAGTATAGTATATAGTAAATAGATTGTATTTTACTAATTTTGTAGGCATATACTGCTGCTTTAGAAATATATAGTATATTTTATTTAAATGTTTATATTAATAAACAAAAAGTTTTTATATAGTACTAATAAAATTATTTAATTTTTATTAGTTTTGTATAAATTTTAAATAAATATATTAATAAATTAAGTTAGCTTACTATTAATTTATTAATAAAATAATATTAATTATAAATTAATTTTAGTAATAATAAATAAATGTATTAAAATATAGTACTTTATATTTATATTAAATATAAAAGTAAATATATTAATAAATATTTTTATTATTTAAATATATTAATTTTATAGCGCTTTAAAAATAATTATTTTAAATAAAAATATATAGTTTATTTTATTTTTTTAGACTAAATTAAACTAACGCTTTAATATTAGCTTTTAAATATTAATAATATATTATTTTAAAATAAACAGTTAAACTAAAATAATTAATACTATAATAAAATAATATTTAAAAAGCTATTATAATTATTATTAGAACAACTAGGTTAATTAGTTTTTTTTAGTAAAATTTGTTATAAATAATTAGATTTTAAAAACTATAGATCTAATACTATTTTTTATAAACTATAGCTAATACTTTATAATTCGAACAAAACTAATAAAAAACTTAGTTAAATATAAAATAAAAGTTTAATAAAATAAATTCCTAGTAATAATAAATATAATAAACAAAATATAAAAAATAATAAAAAAAGCTAAAATATTTATAATTAAAGCTTAAAATTAATATATTAATATAATAAATATTTATTGTTCTAACTTTATTTAATACTAAAAAAAAAATAAAGTTTAAATTAGTACTAAATATTTAAAAACTAACTAATTTTTAGCTAAACTTTTTAATAAATAAATTAGCTTATTTAAAATTTTAAAAATTGATAAAAAAGCTATTATTATTAAACTTTTAAATTAATATAAAGTTTTTTTTATATTTTATATATTTTTAATCTAACTAACTAGCAAAAAACTATTAAAATAAAACTGCTTTAATAAAAAATATAATAATAAAGCAAAATAAATTATAATATAAAACAATAATAATATAAAAAAGATTAAATAGCTAGCTTTTTATAAACTAACCTAAGAACTAGCAAAAAATATATAAAGCTATAATAATAAACTAATAATATTTTACTATACTAACTTTTTTAAACTAAAACTATTAAAATAACTTAAAATACTACTTAAATATTAAAACAAACAATTTATTTTATAAAAACTTAAATAAATAAAAAAGTTTAATTATATTATTAAACTAATAAAAAACTAAAATATAAAGCTAATATAACTATAAAAATAAAATAAAAACAATAATATTACAAAATAAAACTAGAATACTAGCTAAATATAAAAAACTTTTTTTATAACTAAAATAAAAAAATTTATAAAACAAAACAATAAAAAGAAAATTTAATAAAATTAAAACCTATATATTTAAAAACAAAATTTTATATTATTTTAGTTATAATATTATTAATTTTTTACTAAATTATTTATAACTTAACCAAAAAAAAAAAAACACATTTATACTAGCATTAAAAAAGCTAGCAGTACTAAGTTTAAAAATAATTTAATTCTATAGTAATATATTAATAATATACTTGTAACAAGCCGAAGGAACTAGAATACAAAAAAAAAAAAAAAAAACCTTATTATTAAGCTATTATAAAAATTCTTTTTGGCTAAACGCCAAGCAATAGAGCCTATATTACTAGAAATAAAGCAAAAAAGCTGTTTATTTTTTTAAGTACAAACATCCGCTTTAGAACTATACTAGGGGTATAGTTATAAATTAAAAGTATAGCAATAATAATTAGCTAAAAAATTGTTATAATAAACTTAATATTTTTAAAAACTAGATTAATACAAAAATAAAAAAATAATAATAAAACAAAAATATATATATATTTAATTTTGTTTAAAGCTATAAAACTATAGTTTTTATAATACTTTTTTGTAATATTTTTAAAACATTTAACTAGGTTAATAATAAAATCGCTAGCTTTATAGCAGAGCTTTAGCAAAAAAGTATAAATATAATAAAAATTATTTTTAATAATATTAGTTTTTTTTTTTTTTAAACTTCTAAAAATTAAAAACCTAACCTAAAATTGCTATAAAATAATAAATAAAATAAAAAAAAGAACTAAACAAAAAAAAAAAAAAAACTTATGAAATTGCAAACAATATTACATTTTATATATTAAAAATATTTAGTAAAAAAACTACTTTTATATATACAAAAAAACAAAAAAAACTAGCCTTTTAAACAATAAAGTTTTTTTAATATACTATTATATACTTTTTTAATTAAGTTTTAATATAATATAAACAAAAGTTTGCGCTAATAAAAACAAGAATATAAATTAATATAATAAGTATTAATAAAAATAAAAAAAAGTAATAATATACTAATTAATTAAATAAAAATAAGAAAAAGGCAGGCTAATAAAGCAGTAGTAAGTGTATATAAAAAAATAGTAAAAAATTAAAAAAAATTAAAAAAAAATTAAAAAGCTAAACAATTAAAAAACAATTAAAAAAAATAAAATAGAACTACTAAAACATGCGGGGTATAGCCCTGCATTAATACTAAATCGCTATATAAATAATAACCCAAATACCCAAGTACCTACCAGTTTTATATACAACTGCGGTTAGTTGCAATTTAAAAACCCAGGTACTGTTACAGAACTACATACGCCAAATACTAGAATCACTGCTACAAAAAAATACGCGCCGGAAACCTAGATTATATAGCAGCCTTAGCCCATATTATATATATAAGTAAAACAGCAGTACTAGCTAGCAAAAAAAGAACTTCCCCCCTCGTGCAATAACAATAGGTCAACACTAGAACCACCAGTAGTACGAACTGTGACAGCAACATAGAGAAACTGCTCAATGTAGAGGGATTCGTGATTCTCTCTGAAGTTGTCGAGATCATCGATTGGTACGATATTGTATACGGTCTCCTAGAAGGCTGGTGGCTTGGAAAGGATGAGACCTACCCCTTACAGCCACCGGATGTCTGGTTGCGTTGTTTCACAAAAGCTGGACTGGAGGCAACTTACTCTCAGGGCCCGTCACGCGATCTCAATACCCAGAGACTCCTCATAGGTTCGCGGCGGCATGGGTTGCTATCAACCAAACAACCGCGACTGACTAACTATTCTATTCAGACAATCACCTACAAGGAGATTGATGGTCTCAAGATTCGGGCCGACGTTTACTTACCTCGACATATGCCATCAGACGCCATGGCCGTAGGTAAGTAAAGTTAGCGTATTCACTCCGACAATAGCCACTGATTCAAACTTAGCGCTCATGATTCATGGTGGTGGCCATATGACATTGTCGCGCAAAGCCATCAGGGTCAACCAGACCGAGTTCCTTCTCGAGAATGGGATTCTACCAGTCAGCCTCGATTATCGCCTCTGTCCAGAGGTGAATTTGCGGGAGGGGCCAATAACAGATATTCGAGATGCCTACATCTGGTCTCAGAATGAAATACCCAGAGTGGTCGCATCTGCGGGTATCACTTTATCGACGCGCGAAGGGTCGTGGTTGGTTGGTCCAGTGGCGGCCACCTAGCCATGACTTTAGGATGGGAGCTGAAAAATGTTAATTGCGAACAACCAAAGGCCATTCTGAGCTTCTATAGTCCCAGCGATTTCGAATCTGGTGGTAAGTTGACACAGCAGGCGAGGTAAAAGCATGATTACGTACACTTGCAGAGACTAACCTAAATTCATCGCGCGCACAGATCTCGACGTCCGGAGAGCAGGAGAATACCCCGAGAGGCAAATGAAAATGAGCCAGATAATAGCAAAATTGCCAAAGGTGCCGGTGAGCACTTGTTGATGACTTCAACGCCGTGTTATATATATATGCTGACCTTCCTATCCAGATCACAAGCTATTCAGCTCAACCAAGCGACCTGGACAGCTCGGGTCTTGGCTGGGTAAACCCCGGCGACCCACGCTCCGAACTCGTGTTATCGCTTTTCAAAGAAGGCAACGGCCTCCGTCTGCTTCTCAATGGCGTTGCTGATGATGGATGGAAGCGCCAACCTCATCCGAACGAAATAGCAGCCATCAGCCCCATGGCTCAAGTTCGTGCAGGCACGTACACGATACCAACATACATGGTCCACGGCACAGAGGATGAGATAGTCCCGTTTCACACAGCGGTCCAATTTGTGCAAGCTCTGCGGGATCACGGGGTTGAAGGCGGACTGCTCGCAGTGCCGGGTGCCAGACATATACACGACGTAGATGTCAGAGTGGGAACGGACAGATGGGAGGCCGAGGTTGGCCCGGGATACGAGTTTTTGTTCAGGAAATTGGCTGAATAGGAGAGATGGTCCGCCTGGTGGGAGGAGATTGCTACTGTCGCATTGCGCAAAAGCCTACCGGGGCGCCTAACCAACTACGATGAATTGAAACAGGGCGGGAGCGGATTCCAGCGGCTCCCGATGAAGCCCGGGAGTGGGCGATGGTATCCGAGCCCCGGCGCAGAGTCCATACTTAGTTCCATGTCGTGCGACACGAGCAGGCAGCATGGCTCGGTCAACGAACCAATGGTAGGCTGACTGCATTCGGCCAATCAATTGGCTGGGGTAGCTCGCAGCCTGCATTTACGGTTTGGCGCATTGCCTAGGTACGTACATGGTAACAAAGAGCCCTCAAGGCAGAGTAATAATAATAATGAGGATGTGGGATCTCTGAATCCCGTTGGCATTTGCCCATCTCTCTCGTTTCCACAATCCCACTCGACATTTCCGAGCTAGTCAGGCCCAAGACATCGATATCATCAAAATGCCAACTCTCGTAAGGCAGAGAAGTGAGCAATAATGGCCTCGGGCTAATGCGTAAGTGTAGAGCATGCCCTCCATCCTGCCGACCAAGATAGCCTTACCCGTCTGTAGGCCTCACCTTACCTGGGGCAAACATTCCCGACGAATGCCTTCGCCTTGCTCAAGGCCGCAATCGCAGCTGGCGTCAACTTCTGGAACGGCGCCGACTTCTACGGCACTCCTGAAAACAACTCTCTGCATCTTCTCGGCCGATACTTCGCCGCGTACCCTGACGACGCCGACAAGGTCGTAATTTGTATCAAGAGCGGTGTCGTGGATATGCGTGTACGCAGTGCTCTCCTCGGCCTGAGCCACCCTACCCTCCAAGTTTTGTTTCTGGTAGCCCTTAGTTAGCCTAAACGACAATGACTAACTCCTAGCTGAGCACAGACATTCTCTCTTGACGGTTCCCCGGAGCGCGTGCGAAAATTCGTTGCCACCGCGAACGGTATTTTGGGCGGCAAGAAGAAGATTGACATCTTCGGGATGGCCCGCGTAGCTCCCAAAGTGCCTCTGGAAGATACAATCAAGACTTTGGCAGCCTTGGTTTCGGAGGGCGCTATCGGGGGGATTCAGCTCAGCGAGGTCGGTCCGGAGACAATCCGTCGCGCCGCGAGCATTTCCAAGATCGATATGGTTGAGGCGGAAGTCAGCCTGTGGGCGCCCGAGATCTTTGGCAACGGGGTTGCGGCGACATGCGACGAGCTGAATATCCCGATTGTAGCGCACACACCACTCGGCGCAGGTATGTTGACGGGCAAGTTCAGGAGTCCGGATGACCTAGAGCCGAATGCTCATCATCGTTTCTTCCCCCGCTTCCAACCTGAAAACTTCCACAGGAACCTCGAACTCGTCGACGCGCTGAATAAAATCGCCAAGTCAAAGGACTGTACGCCCGCGCAATTAGCGTTGAGCTGGGTGAAGCTGCAAAGCAAGAAGCCGGGAGTACCGCCGTTGATCCCCGTGTTCGGGGCCCGGACTCCGACTCGTGTCGCCGAGAACACGCAAGATGTCAATCTGACGGACGAGGACTTGCAAGAAATCGAGAAGATCCTGGCATCATTTCCCGTGGCTGGAACCCGATATCCAGCCCCGGGTATGAGGCTTGTGGAGTACTAGACGCGCCATGCATCTGTCTCTCCGGTTGCGATCACCCTCAATTACAAGTATGTATTATCTAGAAACGGCGCTAGATTAGGCCGACGACCTTCGAATAAGATCAATCTTTCCTCATGCGCGTTTTGAATTGAGTAGGGTCGACCAATTTGGTTATTGTGAGATTAGATGAAGCTTACGCTAATTACCGAGTAGTAAATTTTGGAAACACATAGCCCTCGGTTCAATCTATCGTCGCGCACAGGTCGTAGTTGTACATACTACCTAGGTATCACTTGGTAGAAGCTGGAAAGGAATCACGTAGGCGTAGGTAACCTGCCTGGCCTGTAGTTAGTTGGCCAACCAACCAACCAACTGTCAGATTTTATGATATAGATCTAGCCGCATGTTGCTGTAAAGATCACATTATATATTGTTGTTGTTCTGCCTCTGTGCCCCTTCTATTATAAGGTAATTATATACGGAATTTTCTAGTGGAATGGCCTAAGCCACACCCTTCAAGCCGTTAGATTTAGTGATTGTCACGATCAGTCAAGTCGTATGGCAGCTAGTATATTGATGCTATAGACCAAGATGTTAAGCTAAAAAGGAAAGAACGAAAAAAATAGCAAAGCAGTACACACTGCTGTCACAGGGATCAAAAACCACTTCAACCATGCATGAACGTCTCCTAAAAGCCGAACGAGTAAGACACAGATAGAGGTATGTGCTAGGACGGAAACGATAAGTCCAGGTCAACTCTAACATGGTCACTGGCCCCCGGCCTGAATCACTGGTATTGACAAACGCGGGAAATTGAGACATAGTTGACAAAATAATAGTTAATAGGGGGGTTTCAAAAGCTCTGGTTATGTGACAGGGTGTCCGGTTCACATCACCAGAAATGAGGGACTCGGGAGCTCATTAATAGTCATAGAATATAGCATGTTGGCCCGATGATGCTGGAACCCTGCTAGCATCTGCATAACCGCCAATGCCCCATCTAGTTTCAGCCTCCGAGGAGAGGCTGTTAACAATTTTCTCACTGTTCTGCTACATGCCTCAACATATACAAGATAGCGTACATGTGACATGGAGCCAACATCTGCACTAGCAGTTTCACCCAGGAACCAATTGCCAACAGACAACTACCTAGGTAAGTAGGTACCTAATCTAATTTACACAGCTTACCGGCCTTTAGATAACCTTTGATTTAACCAATGGAACGTACCTGAGCTATATATACCTATGCGATGCAGGACGATATAGGTACACTACCTACATCACTATACGCCACCTGTAAGTCAGATCGAACTAAGGTAGTGCTATGAGTGGGGAGGTACACCATCAGCAACTAGGTTCGCCGTGTCCATATATGTGTGTGTTATGCTCTCAACTCTATGCCATGTCTCTATGGTAGTCCTTCCCAGACGAGTCTACCGGGACCTAGTTAATTAACATACATATCCAACACCAAAGGTATTTTAACACTGTTTCAGCGTTTTGGGGCTTCTAATCCCCATGGTAGAGTTAGGACTTTACCTGCTAACCTCCCAACCATACCAAACATCAACTGGCCAGAGCCATATGCGAGGTTGCCTGTAGTGTATAAAATCTCTCCTATAGTGGCAGCAGGATCTCGAAAGCCTCTGTTTACCATTGATATTAGCCGCTTTAAGTCTTTTGCTACTTCATTAACAGCCCAGGTTAATGGGAAAGACGCTTTTCTAGGAGGGGCAACGACTTCGGGTCGTGAGCCTGGGAACTCCGCGGCACCTCTGTACGCCGTGACGAGGTCCGTCGGATCTAAGTCGTGCTTCTCGTGCCCTCGTTCTTCAACGCTTTCTCGAGTGAGTTGGCGGCGCAGGCGGTCCTTCTCGTCCGCCGAAGTGCCCTGCCACCACTTCTTGACCTCATCGAACATGTACTGCTGAATTATTGTCTTCCTCTTAGGGAAAGCAGGATGGTGCAAAACAGTTAGAATCTGATCAATAGCCTCGTTGGCATCCAATGTTGGATCGTCCCAGCACTTCACGACCTGCTGCGTTGCCCAGTTTGTCGTCACTGTTGCGACGAGACCAGCAGGTTGGTTGAGCACATTGCTGAAGTGATCCTTTGACAGATCTGAGTGACTAGGGTCTGATGCTGACGATCCGTCTTGGTAAACTGCGGCCGCGCTAGATTTGGCTGCTTCCTCATCAACCTTCTCTTTCGCCGCCCTGACTGCGTTTCTGAGTTCCTTGACAGCTGATTCGATCATAACGGTAAGGAATTGAAAAACAAGTTGATTGGTCTCCTCGCCAAGTTGGCTTCGTGATTCTCCTAGCCCGATCTCTCCTGATTCTTGAGCACTCTCTTGCATCCACTTCGATATCCGATCGTGAAGAAAGAAAGCGGGTTCGATAGCCTGCCAAAGAAAAGTAGGATTTGTAATACCGACCGCTCGATTGGGCTCTTTGGTGTCTTTATTGTCGCCGGTGATGGGGTTGGGAAGGGTTGGAATTTCAGGAGTGTTCTCCTTCACCTTGTTGAAGATCAATCCCACTGTCTCCAACTGCCGTAATAATGGGTTGTCGCCATTTCCAACAGTGCTAATGACTTCTATAGCGCTCCTCACGAGTTCATACAGCTGCTCGAATGCCATCCCACCATAGCCCAATTTCTTCTCGAGTTCTCCTAGGGATCCTTTAGACTGCAGGATAGCCATGTCGTCGGCTTCTCCAAGAAGACTGTGGAAGATGTCTAACATGCCGAAGGTGCCTGTCACCAAAGGGGCTACTTTTCTATGTTTCCAGACTCGTCGAGGGACTTCAATTCTACAAGCATCCCCAACGAACGGGAACACCTGCTCTTCCCCCAATTCGTGCAAACAGAGCTCGATGAAATTGCTATGAGCAGAGAAGTCTTCCAGAGTATGCAAAGCTGCTCCGAGATGAATGTAACTCTCTTTCTTTGCTTTAGCATTCCGCTTCAACCTCCCGAACTCGATAGACTCGCTAAGTTGCTCACGGATGTAGTCCGCCGAGGTTGCCCATCCTTGTCCAGAGTTGGCGATATAATTTTTCATGCCCGTCTGAGGATCGAATTCGAGTTCCCTTGGATCCACGGGGCCTCTAAGGCGCTCATCTACTTTCTTGGCATCGTCCGTGTAGCCGGCGGGATTGTCAATGTGCTCAACGTGGGTATAGCAGCCAAGGCGTTCTCGTGTTACGTCGAACTCATCAGTCGCGAAGCCGAACTCCAAGAAACCCATGACGGATACGATGGCGCGCAGAATCGCCTCGTTCACGCTTTCCAGAAGAGTCGTGTCGATGACCTGAGAGAAATCGCGCAGCCAATTGCCGAAGTAGATCTGCTTGCGCTCCAACTGTGTGAACCTGTGGTTCGTGATAAAGCTGGAAGGCAAATACTGGAGGACCTCGCATATATCGCCGTGACGCCAGACATATCCCTTGAAGTCGCTGCCGACCGGCACCTCACCAGCCCCGAAGGCTGATACCTGGGGGATGAGGATTAGCAGGCACAGAATGAGCCATGGCAGTAATGAAGGGCGTGAGATCATTGCGAGATCGCAGTCTCCCTTTCGGAAACTTGCCGTCTCAATCCGAGGAAGTGAATAGATTGGAAAATCCAATCCCCTGCTGGTGAAGGATGAACCACTTTGCGAATGTTCCCGGCAGTAGTGAGATGCTGCACACACACGGACGTAAGATACCTTTCGCACAATTCTGCGCGCAGATTTATTGGCGGTAGCCTGGCGGCTCGGTAGCTTTTCGCTGGATCTGGCTTGGCTAAAATTGGTGTACCCTATGAATTTAAGGCTTTTATCAATGCTGGTTTGCTTGTGTTTCCTGTCAGAGACATCTGAAACTAAAAACAATTACGTCATAGAGAGGGATTGGTCTGGACCTGGTCTCATTCGGCGGGTGCTTGCGCTAGGCTACGTACCTTAAGAGGTACCTAAGTACAGATAGGTACCCTAGAGAACATGCTCCACCTAGACGAGTACCCACGTAGGTACATCCATGATATGTAGGTATTATTGATACATTACAGACATCTACCTAGATCACCAATTCAAGTCGCACTGCTCAAACTAAGTGCCTGCCCCGCTACTCAAATAAGCGACAAAGCTAGGACTAACTGTTAACACAGAGGCGTCTCAAGCATCCCGAAGATGCTACCAAAAACACTTAGTTAAAGCCGTTACCACCCCCAAGTCAGGGGATACTCAGGTCGCTTCCATTGATGGCAACACAAATACCGAGGCCGAGCACTGACTAGTGAAGGAGTTGTGACATTGAGAACTGTCGAGCACCGCTGAGCTCCCAATGCTGATGTAGCTATGACAGGCGGATGACGGTTTGGTGATATTTTACTGTGTTATTGAGCTAATTATGCGTCGCTCGTAGTGCCGTCCACATAATTCTACACTGAATATTCACCCAGTGGAATGTCTTGGTCACTCCACGAAACCAAGACAGCAATATTTGATACCTCCTCACTAGCACGAAGAACAGGCAGGCTAGTTGAGATTGCCAGCTACTATTTAAAGTAGAGCGCCATTCGGAAATCTCAAATTGTGAAGGCTCGGTCCAGCTGTTTAAAATCTCTTACACGTTCTTTCTCTAAGGCTCATCGTTCAAAAGTTTGGCGGAGGCGGGAGGGGTAATTTCTTGATGACCTAACGGTGAGTGGACCTCTGCTTGAAGCTGTCACTGCACATGTATGTTGACTGTCCGCTGTCGTCGAGTTGCTTTTGCAAGGACGATACGAACTTTTCCGGAAGTTGTGGCTCATCAACAGGGACTTGTGGCCGAAACAATATCTTGTATCTAGGAGACGCTTTCCTAAAGTCGCTGTCAGACATCTTCTTCACCCCCAACGTCAGAAAGAATGATGATCTTGTCGTGCCACCAGCGCCACATGTCTTGATTTCCTGCCTCAGCACGGAGCATTAACAGCCCGCTAATGAGTTGGTCTCACGGCTTTTCTCTGGGTTCACAAACACGCCGAGTCATTCTAGACACCATTCTCAGTACACACCCATCCTAGAAGTTGAATCTGGGATGGCCCGTTTCCTGGCGCTGTGAGAACAATAACCGGAAGCGGAAGCGGTGGGGCGTCCCGTTGCATGTCTCTCCACACTTGTATTGTCTCCAGCTTTGGCGCCGCCCGCTTCGATTTCGGCACACTACAGTGACTAGCGCGATTGGGAAGTATGTCCATGTCTAGCGACCCCGATGTTGGTAGTGCTGGGTTAGTGAGATCAATATCCCCGTCCTTGTGTCATTTTTTAGAAATCTTCTCTTCGTATATTACAGCGAAGGATGACCTCTTGTTTGCGTGACAGAGATTCGGTAGTGATATAGAAAGGCCCAATTCGTCATGGTGAATATTCCCGAGCTTCCCAAAGGTTTAAGTGTTGGGACAGCGCTAGCATCGAGGGAGCACACCGGATCTGGTGCTCGGAGCGTAGCTCGTGTTATGGCTCTTCTCTTGCGATTATGAAGAAGGGCTTCAACTCTGCTGACAGGAAATGTAGGCTTGTAGTCGAGAATGAGATGGCAACCGATACGGTTACGGATAAGGAGCACAACTGAAGGAGTGACAGGGTTTGGAGAAGGCTATAAGGCTGCTATAGAAAGCTCCCCACCTTAATGTTAAGCATAATGACGTCTAGTCTAAACAGACCAATCAACACTTGCCATTTTCATGTACACTTTTGACCTTTCAACTCTAAATACTCAAGATCCTCTATGATAACCTTTAATCATTTCTTTATGAATGCACTCCAAAGTGATTGAATTTTTGAAGAAAGACTTTCCATGGACAGAATTCATTCAGTATTATCCCCACCAGGTAAAATCTAACTAGGAAGCGCGAGGGTGTGGTGCAAACTTCTCAGCTTGCTCACTTATGCCACAAATATGAGCTGAACCGATTACTGGGATAACTACACAACTGCAAAGCTCGAACTTTCTCAATATTAATAAAGACATTTGAAATGAAGTCGGATTAGGGAAGGGTACATACATAGAGGTATTGATGATAATAAGTGGACTTAGCAAGTGGGCCGCTTTACACAGGCAAAGCACTATGAATAAAATGCGGCAATAGGACTGATCTCGAACACATAGATCAACCCATGTATACCTTAGACCTCGATGCGAGACATGATATAATTACTCGGTAGTCTGTGGCAATACATCAATAGTCGCTGCAGCTTCTCAAATACGAGGGTGGGAGCTAGCTAGTAATATAGAGAGGGATTGTTCACGGGGAATAAAGGGTCAACGATGTCAAAGATCAGACTTCATTTGTGTCATAAACCGAGTCATTTATCTGTAGCTCACACGAGGTGATGCTTAAACCTGATGCAGGTGTGTATCCCGTAACGCCGAAATCAAAGTTTTATGAGAAGTAGCATGAGAGCTAGACTTCCATCACTACCTTTCAAGTAGCGACCATGTCTCCCTGTCCTTCACTCTCCAACTTCCAACTTCCAACCCTAGACCCTAAAACCTCATATGCCAAATATTGTCGTTCCTTCGCGTCGGTCACAAAGTAGCGTGGTGTCCCGACTCGATGAGTTGGCAAAAGTAGAGTCCGTAACAAAGTTGTAAGATTAGACATCGCCGTCTTCGTCAGAAGTGACATGCTCCTCTTTGAGGTGTTGGCCGGATTCGTGAGCTTGGCCGCTATGAAGATAATTAGTTGCTAATGCAAGAAATTGCGAAGGGGTAAGATATCAGGGTACGCAATCGACTTACCCGAGCTTGGCCTTCTTCATGAAGAGCTTCTCTTCATCCTCCTCATCATCGAGATTCGCAGCGGGCAGAGCCTTGCGCTTCCTGCCAGAGGTAGGCGTCTTTGCCTTGGAGGCGGCAGGCTTAGACTTCTTGGGCGTAGCAGGCACGGCAGACTCAGCACCCGCGTTGCCTCCCTCCTTCTTCTTCAGCTTCTGGAGGTGCTGTCTGCGAGAAGAAAAAGTAGAAAGTTAGCAATCCGGTGGCAAGCTAATGGTGAGAAAACGGAAAAAAAAAAAAAAAAAAAAAAAGGAAGAAAAGTCAGCTGTGCAAGTTATCAAGGCAACGCGCATCACGTCCAAATGGCATCCATAGCAATCATAAGTCAGGAGCATAATGGGGAACCATTACAGGGCAGCACCGGGGTTGTAATTGTAACCTTTGGCACGAAGGTTGACAGAGATGGTCTCCCACTCCTGGGCAGTAGGAGGAGCCACATCGATAATGGCCAGAAGTAGATCGGATCGAGTCTTGTCGTTCCAGATTGTGCGTCCGGCAGCGTTGACGGCCATGGTGCCACAAATGATAGGCGGTGATGTGGGAAGGCTCTGTGTGGGATGCAAAAGAAAGATGCAGATTTGGGATCAAGGTAAGGTGAGAGGTAGTGTGATGGGAAAGTAGATTGGTTGCTCATAGGAGGCAGGCTGTTTAAAGTGGGTGATGGCGTCGCGAGGGAAATCCGTCATGGATCGTTGGAAGGAAGGTGCGAGGTGGAGCCCACAACAACTTGTCGTCACGGCAGCAACTTGGCCACCCAAAACCTCGGCAACTCAGAATCAAGACAAGGAAACCAGAATTTAATGTGTAAAAGGAGCGGTCTTCGAGATCAGGCACGTAGAAAGTGATTGCAAAGTGCTGTTCAACAGGTGATAAGGAAAGTGGGGGATACGAGATGCAATTGTAACTGCAAGGTAAGGAGTATTTGCGAGGCACAGAAGGGAAGCATACTTGAGAGCGCTAGCAGAGAACGCATGGCCTTTCTCCTGCAAAGTCAAGACAACAGCCGCAAGCTGACCCGGGTTGCGTTGGATGGTTTCGAACATGGCCATCATTATGTCTTGATGGACCTCTTCGGTCCAAGTGGTATGTTTCACTCCCATGGCCATTGCAGGTAGATAGATGAAGTGAGAAAACAGGGAGTACGTGAAGTATGTAGAGAAAGGCTGAGATTGCTAGGCTGAATTGAGAATGTTGAGAATTGCGTGATGCAGAGGGAGCGTTGTTTCGGTGAAGGTGTAACTTGGGCCAAGTAAGTGTGGTTGTGGAGGTTGTTGCTGGGGGAGTTGCAGGAATGAATGCGAGCTGGGCTTTGATGGCGGGGTCGAGGTCAAGTCAACAAGCCAATTTGCACGAATTCACCTACCGAATTCCGTTCCAGTTGACATCATGGCCGAAACGCTGGTTCATCATCGCCACAATAGCCTCCTTGTTTTCCTTAGTGAAGGAAAGCTCAAGGGCATCACAGATAGATAGGAAAAGATGAGAGTTCATCTTGTCATCCCACTTCTTCTTGCTAGGAGAAGCCATTGTGATTGTAGATAGTTGGGCGAGGTGTGCTGGGTGAGGATGACGATGGTGGAAGGCGGGACGCAAGAGTATTGAGCAGGTTGAAGAGGTTAAACAAGTTGATGAAGTAGCTGGAGGTCGCCTAGGCTAGGTAGATAGATGGAAGAAGAGGGTGATAGGAAGGTTCCACTCGCTCAGTGCAACGAGTTGGAGGGGGGATAAGGTATCATCAACTGAGGTCCATGCACGCGTTGCCTTGTCGTATCGCAAATCGGAGTAAAACAGTGAAACAGGAACCCTACCTGATGCCTTCCCAGGTGGTTACAAAACCACTATTGTGCATCTCCTCAACGAGAATTCCTTTCTCCCCTTCCTTAATCGATCCATGCATACGAGCTAGAGCAACTGCCAACGCCTTGTGGGCTTCTCCGGTCCAGAAATCCTTGTGTCCTTTGCCCGTCGACATGTTTGCGAACGTATTGGCCGTCGAGAGTCGATGTTTGCAAATGTATTGGCCGTTGAGAGAGGCGATACAGTAATTAGTTAGAAGAAATAGGGGTTGTTGATGGATCGTGATAGGTGCAGGGTGGCAAGTGGAAAACAATTAGGGAGGTGCCTTAGGTACATCTAGAATGTGACTTCTAGGTACTAGATAGATAGTCTTAAAGCTGTGGCAGAGAGACTCGAGTTAGGTGCTTGGTAGAACTTCCAACCTTAGTTAGAACTGAGAAGACAATCTGGTGTACCATTATACAACTAGCAGGCAGGTGTCAGGTACTTGACGTTTTGCCCTGGTGGTATGTTTCTTCTACCTTGTTATAGTTACGTAGGTGGTGTGCACCTCAGCGCGTAGAGACCGTGGGAATCCCACTGTCCCCAACATTCAGCTGGGGCTTGATAGCCTTGCCACTCATGTATTAATATCTTGTTACCAACGCCTCGTTATTTCATCAGTGCTACACTCCTCAGTATCCTATGGTCGCATTCCTTTCTCCAATTTCTCCCAAAAATAATCATATCCCTATAACTCCAACAATACCAGGCGTCTACTGTTTAAAGGCTCTAAAGCGACGCGAATATCTGATAAATTCTCTGGGTCCAATGACACTGGGGATGTACCAAAACATTGCTCTTGGGTAGACGTGGGCTGCAGGAAACGAGCATGACAGGTCAGTGGCAGTCTAACACCCTTTATATATGCGCCAGGATATTTGGTAGTCAGTCGCAAGTCCACTAAATGCTCATTTGACACTGGCTAGCCCACGATCATGGTTAGGCTTCACCATAGTAGCTGGGATCCTGTTAAAATGGTTCAAACATAGTTCAGAAAATTGTCACGCTTACTCTGGAGGACCATATGCATCCACGGCACTGGATATGCCATCAGCTGTTAAGGCAAGAACTGCCTCATCGTCATTCGCCTGTTGGTCTTCCTCATCAACGTCTAGCCGTTGACGTTTTGTGGGCTGGTCTCCAAGATCTGGGGTGGGTTCCTCTATTGCCATCGAACTCGGTTCTGATTCTCTAGCAGAAGTCTGCAACGGGAGAGGAGTGGGGGCTGGGGGGTCACTGGTCTGTGTCTCCGAAGCAGGTTCAACTCCCTCGAGTTGTTCCTGATCAGGGTCGACACTGGCAATGGAGGCTGGCGGTGCTTTTCGAGGTCTCCCACGTCCAGGACCAGGCCGGCGTGTGATAGGATTGGAAGTTGGGTCAGCCTTGCGCTGACTATCTAGATTTGATCCATTCGAGTCGGCTTTATTTTGGGCTCTACGAAGGCCTTGGAAGTGTTGGCTAGTACACGTTAGCTCCCCATCATGATGTGACTAGCCATCACCGACAAAGCGATCACGAAACCTCATGCCATTAGAGGTGAGAAAGGAGCATGAGCAGCGTGGGATTATTGAAAATTTACCCCGTGAGGGCTCGTTATCCCCGAGAGCTATAAGTAAGGGAGGGTGCATGTCGCAACTCCCGAGCGGTTGTAGTATGTTGATGAGTATGAGAGAGGAACATGAGTGTGTAGCGTGCCTAGCGACGGCTATTCCCTTAACAGACGATTTCGGCCGCAGTAAAATAAGAAGAACCCAATGCGACGGCGATGAGAGCATCATCTCGGCAGGAAGGGAAAAGAAAAAAGTAAGCAGGATGAAATCAACTCACCGGCATCCCTCATTCGTAAATCCATAGCCCAAGGATCTCATATGATTACCAATCGTGGTCCATTCAGCACCACTTATGACCCCGATGTTCTTAACTGAGAGAATAGTAAAGAATAGGTCCTTATCTGCCCGATCATTCCAGTTTTTGTTCATTTTGAAGGCACTAAAATGGCACTCGGTGTTAAAATACTGAATGCAGTAGCGCAGAAAAGACAAGATGGAGCACTTAAACCAGAATGGGGAATCGTGTGCGAATCAGAGCACCAGTAATTGATAGAGATAGAAGCCTGTGAGAGGTTGGTGAGGCTAATGAGCTCCCCAGATTGGCACACTTGCGAGCGGTCTTGGTGGGCCGGGCTCGTGGGCTCTGAGAGAAGTAGACACTGTTAGGTAGTGACAAGCAACCAGCTGGATGGTGCAGATTGTCGCGCAAGCTTTTGGCGGGCGGGAATGCTCCATACAAGATCTGGTTTCACCAGCTTAGCAGGTACGGCACGTGATTTGAATGGGACAATGATGGAGATATGCTTACTTTGTCCAAGGACTCGGAGGTCCAAGCGGGATACCTTGCCTCTTGCCTGAGGGAGGTACCACCTGCTTATCTTTGACTGTGGCAGTGCAGTCTCTTGATGAAGTACCTATGTACCCATATACCTTGAGTACATCCGATAAGCACATATATCACATTGTCCCACCACACCTGCAAACATGTAGGTATCAGGAAAGTTCAAACCCTGTTACTTGCATGTGGGGTTTGAGCAAAAGTACCTAGGTACCTCTCTCCGATTAGAGATGTACTCACGTGAATTGGCGACAATGACGCGAGAGACCGGTCCACACAGTGTTGTATCGAGGCGCCGCTACGCGTCCTGCCCCCAACCTCCCCATTTCTTTTTATTTTCTTTTTTCCTGTGCCACTCGATGCCTCCATCATCTTCGCTCTCCTATCACACCCTCCATCACTCCACATCGATCACATTCTGTAATGTCACATTCAATGCTGCAGCAGGGAGTATTATGCCATCCTACTGACTCTGGGTTTGAGTGATTTGTTTCCCCGGACAAATAAATGGTCTGCACGCCGAGTTAAGGTTGGCTAGATCCGAACAGAACGGGCGTGGATGGTGGTGTACAGACAAGGACAGACAAGGCATCCAGATCAGAGCCTATCGGGACATTAGATTGCCTAGCTCGCCCTCCAACTCTCAGGTGCTCGGAACAGACGCCGGAGGACTCGATACCTGTCGATTTGCCCCAACCCCCCTGATTTCGCGAGGATGACTCACCTGTTTCACGCCAGCTAGTGGAAAAGCCCGGCTCTTCCCCGGCTGCCATGGGTTGAGATAGATAGCAAACGGCGTTGCGGATCCTCTCTCCGGGTCGAAAGAGGACACTCTCTACTTACATCTCTTGTGTCATGTTGACGCTGCATCTGGCATTTCATGGGTGATCCACAAGATGAAATGAAGACTGCGATCTGACGACTGCAATGCCGCATTCCTCGCTTGGAAGCGTCCAGTGTTGCTTGGTGTTTTTCGCGTTAGTCGCCCTGCTTTTTCCGGGTAGGTGACACTGGCAATCTGCAGGATGGGCCGAATGTAACGGCGTTGCCTCATTGGACGCCATACCCGGGGTCAAGAAACCACTTTACGCGGTGTGCCGCGTCCCATGCCACTTTCGTCACTGTACCCCACCATCTCGCCCTGGATATCCTCGTCGGCCAAGTCGAATGATTGATGTGCTTGCCTCGATGTCCCTCTCGGAGTTGCTAGGCAACCGAGCTAGCCAGGTCTTTGACATGAGGATGTAGATGCCAGGTATGTCTTGAGTACCTATCTACCGTGTAAGCAAGTGTGTTCTTGATACTGGGGCCCCTACTATGGGTACAAGTCTCCTTGAGAATAAATAGCAGGAGAACCAAGCACGCTTTTCATGCAAGCACTTAAGACCCCCCCGCGTTCTTGGTGATGGCGTGTCGACCCATGCCACTCTGGTTCTGAGAGCCCGCTATTAAGTCAATCTAGAGGCTTTATTTGCGTCCTTTTGCGCAGACTACATCCTCTTACAGTGTAATTTAATCATTGATCCTCATTGTCCAGCTGTCAAGCAGCATTTGGAGCTTTCCGCTGGTTGTTCATCTTTTTCACCCCTGCAGCCTTTGTCACCTCATCATACCAGGACCCAAACTAATGTGATCACCTCAACAACCCTCAAGGCTGTTGGAAGCTTTATCCAGAACATTTTTTCATATATTCCTCTTTCCTCTCCTCACCGACTTTCACAGTCGATCTGATTGTGACTCACTCCAATCCATTTCACCTCTAGATGTTCAGATTGGCCTCGCAATCCAGAGTAACCTCCAACCATTTCACACCAAGCTGTGCACTTCTTATTCAGGCCTATCGCCTCTTCTGAGGCAGCTATTTCAGCTCTGTATCGAGCCTTACCGCCTTCACCATTACCATCATGTCTTCGAATAATGACAATGCCATGACAAGGTTTCTCTTCGCTATACTACGGCAGAAGAACCTCAAGGATGTGAGCGAACTTACCCGTGCTGAAGACAGTGCCTCTACTACATATATCTAACCGGGAAAATAGATCGATTGGAACCAAGTCGCTCACGATCCCATTCTTGCCCAGCCGATTACCAATGGCCATGCCGCCCGAATGAGATACTCACGATTTAAATCCGCCATGTTGGGCCTCGAGCCAACTAGACGGAATCGAACCGGTCCGCCCAAGTCACGAGTCACCAAGTCTAAGAAAGACTTGAAGAACAAAGCGGACAGCAATATGAAGTCAGAATCTTCTGCTCCAGGGTCACCTCATAGTGTATCACCAGAACCGCCACTATCAAGCTCTCAGAAGATCAAGCAGGAGAGTTCCTCGTACACCTACAACAACCGCATGACTCCGGCCTTGACTCCAGGTCCAATCTCAGTGCCTCCAACATCTCTGCCCAATACTGTGATGCTCCAGAATCGATTTCTCACGCCGTGCAGCGATACGGATACATTTGCCGCATCTCCAGCCATGGCGTCTAGTCCTGCAAGCGATATGATTCATTCACAAGCGTCATTCGATTTTCATGCACCTCCTTGTCCTGAGCATATCGATCCAGCCTGGACGCATGGCACCTCATACTTTGCTGCTGCATATCCCTTCGATGACTACACGAACACTACTTGCGATCACCAGCACCTTCAACACTCACTCCATTCTCAATGTCCGCTGGGCCTCCCCAGTCAATCAGTCGAGGGTGATATTGAGCAAGCTAATGTCAAGCGCGAGGATTGGACACAGTATGATTAATTGGCAAAAATTGACTCCGCGAACAAATCACCTGAGCAGCATTTTGCAAAATCGTTGCTAAATATGATTGTTTTCGGTGGCAGGAAGGGTCATACGTGAAGTTAGGGCGAGCATTCGAACCGGACGAGATGGACTTCATCTTGTCTACTGTTGCGAACGAGTTACGAAAACTTCTCTTAGATACGGGACACGAAAATAATGGCGTTGGGGGTGATGGTACCATAGGGCTTACAAGTCGGAAATTGCTGAGCCTTTGCCACGGATGAAATAGATTCCTTGTACTGTTATGCATAAAGAATTGGCCCACAACTTCTTCCAAATCAACATGCAAAATCTACCATACGTGCTTAAAATGAGACGCTCTTCACTAGATGCTAAGATCAACACTACTCCTATTCTTATATCAAACTCTTCTCAATTCAACACTCAGCAGATGAGTTTTTGTCTGGTCTCTAGTAGGATCGGATAAGTAGTCTTATGCTAGCTACCTCTGGCCCTAGTGAGGCAACTCATGAGTCCTACCTATACGAAGCCCTAACACCCACTGCACTTCCTTGTGCTTTGCGACGTTCTATCCAGGCCTCAGGGGTCATATTAAGGAGTCTTGCCCCTATCCCATCTAGTGTAAAAGCAGGAGAGTTAGAAACCCATTTCCGTCGTACCATCGTAAGTGGCAGGTACCATACATACAGTGGGAGAGTTACCGCAGTGCGGAACGGACTTGGGACGCGTCAATTACCTTAGTAAGTGTCGTAGTATTGAACAAGGATTCCCCGACAACGAATCATCCAACAGCACTCTTAGTGTAGTGTAGTGTATAGAAGACTTCTGCAAGGAGATCATGACATGCAAGCACTGTGATTCGGAAAAGAATCGAAAAAAATCTAACAGGAGACAAGCGAGCCGACCTAATAGGCGTCTCTCTCCCCCCAGCCCCTGGTTTCATGCACGTTCTAATTAGTTGTCCCCAAGAAGAGACATCAGTGAGTTTCTGCCACACAATATAACGTTATTATGGGGGACCTATTAAAAGTTTGGAATCCGAACATAAGAAGCATACTATAGGCGTGAATCAGTAACAAAACAACACACCAAAACCCTCCTCACAGTCACACATTAATACAGAGACCCTGCTTGCAACAGAACCACACAGAGTTCACGCCCGATGTTGGAACCGACAAGATACCCGGATATCAAAATACCACGAGCTCGGACGGTCTAGAGCTCTACACTAATTTTTTTTTGCCCCTGTAGTATATTCTTCTTCTGTTACCCTGCAAGCACAGTAATAGTAAGCATAACCTAGGGACGGCCCGCCAGGGCGACCTGTCCCAAGAAACCAGGCACCCCTTGCGTTCCGCGAATGGATGGGAACATGCGATAAGGCTACTGCCGTGCTTCCCATCGCCAAACTGATCAGATGACCTTGGCCTTGGCTCTGAAACGACGCTAGTTATGCGAGGGCGAACGATGTAAGTATGCATGGCCAAAAACCGTCAGAATGAGGAAATGTTTACGAATAGGTATGAATATCTATCATCCCACCACCCACCATCACACACCGCCATGCCTCCTAGGTGAGCTCGAGGAAAGCAAGCTGAGATCGCCCCCCACCCCGGGTCTCCCCCCCCATGATTCCAACCGCTCGGAAATAAAAGGCTAGGGCGCCTAGCAGCTAGATGCGGCACCGGTGAACTTGGTGGGCCACACTCATCTAGAACGCCAAGGGATTCCAGATGGGAAAAGATCCAAAGGAATACCTAGTTGGTTATTGGAGAAAATCACTCTAGAGAGAGGCGGGCTGCCATCTACCACATGGCTCAGCGGGCTCTGGGGGCGCGATCCTTCGATAGTATATTCAAAGTTTATGTTAAAGCTTAATACCACCCCCTACAGAATCGAATGTGGCACCAAAATAGGCCGTAGCGGGCGTGATAAGGAGCTGGCATTACAGCGTCCGCTCTCGAATACAAAGAGGTGACTGTCGAAGTGTTTATGACCCCGGTTGTGTTATTTGGGATAAACTACCATCCGAAAAGGCCACCGTTGTCACGATTAGACCACGAGATGGAACCCATGAAGCTAGTTGGTGGAGACATGTCATTTTCTTCCAGATTCCATGTCGTGGCTTGTAAGCTGCATAGCCGGATGACAAGGGGCTCCTCCTGGGAGTGTTATCCGGGAAATATAGTGACAAGAGTTCCTTGTGCGTCGCTAATACGTCTCATTTAGGGAACCTGGCATTTCCTGATATGGCGTGGTATAGGTGACTTGGTGTCTGCGTGCTGCAATTGAATGGAACCATTAGTATTGTATTTGAAGCTCTTAAGCTATCGAGGCTTCTTTTATTTTCCTGCTGCTATTCGGTTCTCTATGCTCTCTCTATAGTAGGAAGCTTCCATGAGGGCAGTTTGGATGTCTAAAGCTTGTCAAGGAGATACACGAGATAAAGAATCAAATGTTAATCACACAACACCAGAAATATACTTTTACCCGGCTTGAGAATGCTTACCTGGCTCACTGCCCATGCTTGAATTTTACTATAAAGGGCTAATAAATTGCCAAACACGCAGTTCGGCGTGGTCTGACCGTGATCTACACTACAATACCGACAGATATACCCAGCAGCACATGGAAGGAGTTTGGTAACCTGTTGTCCGGATCCCCGGGTCTCGACTCGTAGCGAGAAATGACAACGTCGTATTTGTTAGGCCTGTTATTGTCAGCGGCGTTGAGAAGGGCAGGGCGACAAGGCCTTGCCATTCGCCAAGTTGAACGGCAATTTTAGGGTTATGCATGTTAACCTACCTACTAGGATTCCCTGGTGTCTGTTACATTAACAGTGTAACCCAAGTACCTACTGCATCCCTCAGGCTCTGTTGAATAGTAAATGATCTGTTCATGCCACCTACTAGGTAACTACAACCGTGCCTATAGTAAGTTAAAGGAGCAGATGCTCTCATGAGAAGAAGTCCTTTGTTGCCACCTCTATGGCCACATATCCTTAAAGGCACAAAGGAATGTCGCGAAGAATGTCGCGAAATAATTTATTCTACCCTACAAGAATAGCACTAGAGCCCTCCTTATAAAAAAAAAGTTCCGTTTATCGTAGGTAATATCGGCTCAAAAGCGATGCTCAGAGCGGGATATCTCCTTGTTATATGCTAACCGCCCGATCCGTGAGAAGAGTTTACTGGTCTATTTCTCACCGGGGTGCATGCATATAAAACGGTGTTCTGGGTCCACAATACGCGTCTTCGGTGCCGAGAGGAAGCCGAATAGAGATGCCGTAAAGTTACTATAAGAAGTAGGTAGGTAGCCATTAAATATCCATGGAATGTTTGTTATGCGGTACTATGGTGTACATCATATACTAGATCACAGACAACTTCACCTTCAATACCTCTATCATAGTCAAGCTACATACGAATTCCAGTGGCCACTATAGCGATACGGTGAATTTAGAGCTTTTTGAGTAATACAATATACTTTTACATAAAGTCCTGTTCAAAGAGAGTTTAAGCATACAGTTCTTTTCTTTTCTTTTCTTCTTTTTTTCTCAAAAAAAAGGAAGAAAAAAAGAAATCACTATAACGACCTCCGATATACCTATATTGTTATTTAGAGCTCATAGGTAGGTATCCTGAGAGAACTGGAGCTTACACATGTGTCGCTTCCCTCTACGCGCACATTTGTACAATTGCAGCACCGCCTTCTGTTGCAGTCGAGTTGCAAGGGCTTAAAGTAGCTGCCATACACATAGGTCAATAGTAAATTATATAGGACCTGAAGGTAGAAAAATGAAAGGAGATCGCTAGTAGAAGGTAGTTATAAGTGATTAGGTATAGTACAGTTAGAGTTGTGTTAGGTACGTGACTCTCTTCGCTTAACAATGCCAAGTGATCCAAGGTAGTGGGGATGATGCGAAGGCACTCAGCATTCCTCTTCAACAGTTACAGATCTATCATCGTTAACACGCATGTAATAATCGGAACTATGAGTGCCGCGAAGTAATTTTCGGAAAAGGATGTCCAAAGAAATACATGCTATGCGGGCTGAATTATGCTAAGAGTAGATGATACCAGCACCGCGCAATGAGCCGTTCAATAAACAGCCATATCCAGCGCGCTGGGGCGAGATGTTTCCTATTCTGGGGTCATGTCATCGTGCTTATCATATCGGAAACCTAGAGTATGCCGCACGATCTATCAACGCCAAAACTCCAAATGCCATGCCACCGGCCAGCCAACCATTGCTATCTTCGTGTTCATATCTACTTCTTACGTCCATCCAAGCGTCGACCTTCGTTCGTCTTCTTCTCCGGCAACTTACCTTTGTCATCGGTATCACCCTTCCGCTTGACTGCCCCTCGCAGAGTCTGACCCTGTCCTGCGAAATGTGGCTTATTGGCATTTTCCTTCTCTGCCTCTTTGTCCGCATCTGTCTTGACAGGTATTATCTCGTATCCGAAGAATAGTTTGTTTGGCGGTAGACGTAGCGGCAAAGGCCCGTTGACGTGCCGCCGTGGAACTGGGACAGTGTGGGAAGAAGATTCGGGAACCGGTGTGGAGGGCTTTGGAGATGGACCTTTGCTCCCCTTCTTAGAGTTGAGCTTGTGCCCCTCAGTGAGAAAATGGGACGCTACTGCGCGAGCACCTGTTGCGGCTGTCGTAGAATTAGGAGCGATAGCATCGTAATTGATAGACTGTGCCATAGTTCCCTGGCTATGCAGCAGACCGCCTGCAGGCACACCTCCACGGGTGCTTCTTGGGGTACTAGTTCCGCTGCCCTTGGGTGGATCGACGTATCCCACCGGCGGGGCGAAATCTACCGATACATCTGTCTCGATCATGCAGACACCCATTTTCTCAGTTTCGGGCTTGACCTCTAGCACTGCCATCTCGTAGACCTCATCGTTATATTCAAAGTTGAAGACGTCGCCCCTCGTTAGCGTGGCAAAGTTTCGGAATGCTCTTTCAAGAACGGCCTTGGGGTCGCTGATGTCGAGGAAGTTGACCGATTGCGGCTGTAGCTTCACCAGCGTGGCCAGTTCAAGTGACGTCGACTTGATCTGGATCATGTCGCCGACATCCAGTTGCAGTGTTTGCATCATCTATCACTGTCAGCAGCTGCGTCCTTCATCCTTCCTCTAGCAGATGCCCCTACCCATTGTGGTATGTAGGCGCGGCCCTCTTCGGCAACAAACTCCAGGACACCAGCATGCGTGAAGCGCTCTTTCTCGCCGTTCACCAGCTCCATCATGAGCGGCCACTGTACGTGTAGCTGTGAGATTTTCTGAAGGGCGGAAGGCGGTAGGAATATCTTGGAGCCGTAATTCAGCTCTGGCCTCTCGGCACCGGGCGCCATGACCATGGGATAACAACGGAAGTATTCGTCGAAGCGACGCATCGTCGGGCCACGCATCATGCCGGAACGCGCGAGGTTATACATGTTGGAAGGGTCGTCAGGGTCGAGGGCCCCGAAACCAGGTCGAAACTAAGAGCCAGGGTGGTAAGTGAGCTGGAGTACTGGGGGAGAAGCTGGAGAACAGGGAAGAAGCTGGCTTCTAGGGTACGAACCATCTTGAATTGGAAGTGGTTTGGTGGCTAACGAGATGGGGTATTGTCTCAGAACGAGCGCTTCTGATTAGGCAGTGCACAAAGACGGCGTATAGCGAATAGGTAGACACGGACAGTGTACGGAGAAAGGATTGGGATGAAATGGTGGAAATGGGAAATGCTTGGGCGGTGTTGGGAGGTTATCTCTAGAACCAGCTCCACGTTACGATAAGAAGATGTTTGGCGGGCGGGCAAACACCAGCATGCGGCAAGGCAGCTGTGCCTACAAGATGATGACGAAACGTTCGGCTGCGAGGATAATCCGCTGCTAGGTAAGCTCCAAAGAGGTAGGTACCTGCTATCAGTGCTACATAGAACGGATGGAACCTGACCCTGGCACCCTGGCCCTAGATGCCGATGTTGCAGCTCGCCTGCCCCGCGCCCGAACGACCCCTAGCGAACCCCTAGCACGTCAGTTTTAGCGCTTCGAAGCTCGGTACCCCACAGTGAAGCTCCAGCTCGGCACCTCCCTCTCGACCAGGGCAAAATTCAACGTCATACAGCCTACTCATCCCGGTAATTGCTTCTATTTATGATGCGACCTTGAGCTCACTTCTACGTATTCTCTCATGACCCCCCTTTTTGGCCATTGCATTTTAGCGCCATCACAACGAGACCCGAGAAATGGCGTCAAGATTCAGCGCTGCGCGTCCGAAGCGCGCAGGCGAGAACTACGCGCGACAACACCACCACGCCGAGCCGGACTCGAAGAAAGTGAGGTTCGACGTGCGGAACCCGTCGGCGCTTGCGCCGGACGCAGCGGAGGAGGACGACGAGGAGTCTCGGGACGTGTTCCTCGAGGCAGACGCCGACGTGATCCGGGGGAGCGCGGCGACGAAGCGCGGCGCCGTCAACATCGACGGCTACGACTCGGACTCGGACCGGGAGGAGCTGGGCACTCTGCACACGTCGAAAGCAAAGGCGGGCGCGGGGAAGGATGCCGACGAGGACATGGACGATATGTTCGCCGCAGACGACGACAATGCCGCTGCGCGCGACGACGCGGTGGACGACAAGACGGGGAAGAAGACCAAAGAGGTGCGGTTCATGAGCACGGGTGAAATCCAGGGGCAAGAAGAAGAGTCGAAGTCCGGCAGCCACATACGTATAAATGACGAAGAAGAGAGCTCAGACGACGACGACGAAGCCATTGCGCTCGCGATACAAGAGGAGGATGTCGATGAGGAGATCGGCGCGGGCGGCCGAAAGAAGCACGCCCCGAAGATCGAAGCCTTCAACCTGAAGCAGGAGAGCGAGGAAGGCCGCTTCGACGAATCAGGGAACTTCGTCCGCAAAGCCGTCGACCCGGACGCCGTGCACGACCGCTGGCTCGACGGCCTCAGCAAGAAGGACATGCGGCGGGCGGCAGAGGCGCACGAGAAGCGCGAGGCGGAGCAGCGTCAGAAGCGGCGGGAAGAAGACAGCGCCCTGACATCGGACTTGCTCAAGTCCCTCATCACACACCTCGAGCGCGGCGAGACGACGCTCGAGGCCCTGGCGCGCCTGGGCCGCTCTCAGAACAAGACCAAGGTGAAGAAACTGCCCAAATGGAAGCAGAAGAAGCAGGCGCAGAAGTCAGATTTTCTCATGGACGTCGACGACAAGGAAAAGGAAAAAGGAAAAGAGGCCGAGGACCCCGAACAAGTCCGCATCAAGGAGACCATCAACGCCATCACGGATGCCGCGGATAAGCTGCTGGGCCGCGGCCGCCCCGACATCTATGACCGCGAGCGGGAACTGCTGATACGAGAGTTCGTGCGCGAGACGGACGAGGAGTGGGTGGAGCCGGTGCGGGAACAGGCCAGAGAGTCGGATGGGATAACGAAGATGTGGGAATATCGGTGGACAGATGGCCGAGGAGGCGGCGGGGATGCGAAGCAAGGGCCCTTTGACGGAAATATGATGAAAGCCTGGCAAGATGCCGGCTACTTTGGTGAGGGCGTCGAGTTTCGAGAGGTTGGCGGTGAAAGATGGAGTCGCGCCGCCGACTTCGTTTAGGATATCGGTCTTCTCTACGGTAATTCTTCATGTAGGGTTCGAATGACCTATATGTATAAACACTTACGCGAAAGATCGGGTTGAACAGCTCGGTTGGAGCTAGTACGAAGCTCTAGAAAATAACGTGCTACACGCATCACGACACGTCACATAGAAAGTAGAAGACATCTTGATCATCATGCAATTCCATTTGCTCGGCTATGCCGGCGGGATATCATTCAAGCAATCACCACAACAGCTTGCACAAATACACGGGAAATTCAAATGCTCCCCTCAATGTGCCGACACTGTGCTTCGCCCACGACACATGAGCTAAAACCTCAAAACTCCTGGCCTATTATTATCGCTTCTTGCACCGGTGACCTCCACTTGCCTTTTAAATGATGGTGAAATCAATCACCTCTCGTCCTCGACCTGTAGTTATAAAACGCCCTACCGCACCAACCCACTCAAGGGTAACGCCAAAATAGCCTCTGAGGAAAGTCGTGGGAGAAATTTTATACCAAGCATAAAACGTATGTCTGCCAGGAACCACTTTCCAGCTCAGCTGCGTGAGTGCAAACTGCAAACAGGCGCTGGTAATATATCGTCGAGTCATAGTTCGTAATGTACATTAGAAGAGTGCCGTGACCCGCGTTTTTGGTTTTCGTACGCAGATTCACTGTTGGCGGGTATCATTATCCAGTCGCGCCGTTAGACATGGGGCGGCCGATTTTTGCCAATTCATCAATAGGCTTCCAAGGCCCGTCGATATAGAGAACGATGCGCAAGATATCAAGGGTAACGGGTATCAGCTCTTCAGGGGTTGTCCAAGGACCGAGTCGATCGATAAGCTTCCCAACTGCTCCGCCGTCCGACGTCCCAGAGCCCCCATCACATGTTCCTAACTTCCTTCGCCAAGAGTCTGCCGTACGCCAGGTATCTACCTCCTCTCTGCTAATACCGATGAATTTTTCAACTGTATCCGGCTGGTTTGGAATAAACCATAGGACTCGGCCCATGTGGCTCATAATTATGCCTTGAATGCGGAACAGTAGAGCCATGAGCTCGGGCTTCTTACTGCAGTCCATTTTAACATGTGAGAGGAAAGGTATGATCTCTTTCCATGTCTGTAAGCGACGGGGTGATTGTTCTAGGTCCCAAGCGTCACTCTGAAATTTGACGGCATGCACGAAGGACAGCAAAGACTGAATACCAGCAGCAACGGCTATCTGGTATTCGCGTTCTGGCACTTTTTCTCTGGATCTCATTATACCATCTCGCTCATGTTTCAGCCTTTTACCTATGTCCATGAAGAATTTGCAAGCCGCGTGAAATCGTTGTGCTCTGTGTAGCTTTTCTGGTTGGACTAGTTCTCGCCGCTTCTCCGTAGGTTGGCTTGTCGAAGGCGTGAGGCTATTGGCGGTGCCTGGAGTGCCGACTTGCGAGCTATTCGAGGCAATGCGGCTCATAGCCGTCGATTGCTTTGGCGGAGTCGACGGTCTCAGTGTATCTGATGTCTTTGGTCGCTTCAATGCTTCACTAGCATCGGTTGTTGTCCGAGGACGCTTGCGAGCAGTACCCGGTTCGACACTTCCAGAGCTCTCGCGCGGAGCCTGATCGTCTCTCTTCAAACCCTCAGTCTTCTTCTTTCCGCCGGATGGTAGGTTGAGGAGCCGTTCAATAGTCTTCGCGTGACGTTTCTTATACTTCATAGTCACCATATATCGCGTCGATTCCTTCTTATTATCGACATGGATGGTCTCCTCTCGTGCTGGATTCGGAGGTCTCTTGACAACGACGGAGGAATCAGATGCTTGGCTATTTTTCAACCCTATTTCTTTAGATGGTGTGTCTTGTTTCTTTTCCATCCTAGCAAGTTCGTCCATGACGATGGCAGGTAGTGTCGGCGATAGAAGAGGTGGTAATACCTTGCGCTTCTTAGCGCTAGGTGATGGCTCACGGTCGTTTCGTGTTTTCTTTAGCTGCGGTTTCAAGCTACTCGTCTCCACCGGCCGCTTCCTAGGACTTGGGCGAGGCTCTGACCTGTCCTCCTGTAATATATCCGAAGACTTTCCAACAGACAAGTCTGCAATAAACAAGGGTGATAATAACCTTGGGACAGCTTTGGAAACTGGTTCACCGTTGCTGACAGCTCTCTTGTGTGTTGCTTGTCCACTTGTTTTCCCATGGCCATTAACCTGCGAAATATGTTTTGGAGATGCAGCGCGAAGCGCCGAGTTGCTGGATTTCATATCCTTGGTCTCGTTTTTCCCTGGCGGTATGCTTCTCACGGGTTTTTGTGAAGCAGCATCCTTAGAAAGTCGAGGAGCAACACCATTGGAAGCCGCATCTTCTACTTTCACGCGCTTGACGGGTTTAGGGCCCTCGTCGATTTCTGCGACACGCTTCCTCCGCTCGGGTGAGGGAGAGTGGTGGCGCGCCTCGACTTTGACATTCGCTATTGCCTTCTTAACGTTACGGCGACTGTCCATTTCTTTAGGAGTAGGTTCCGTCCGCTTTTTGATCTCTTCCCTCTCCTTTATCGTGGACAGACCGTTCGGCTTCTCCTTCCCTTCCAGCTTTGGCGGCGAGTCTCCTTCTACTTTCTTGTTCCTGTAGTCTTCCAATGAGACTTTCTTTCTAGGTTTGTTTGGATCAACTTTTAACGTTGTGGGTGTGGGCGCATTACTAGAGGAGTTGGGTTCTTCTCGGACGGTAAAGTAGGCTCGAGTGATGAGGACTCCGCGATCGGCCTCGCCACCGACCAAGGTGGTATATTGCAAAGGTCTGATGTCCTGTTCATCTAAGCGCTTCTCGTCGGGTTGTATTCGGTATTTGCGCGTGGGAGAGAGGGACAGGTAGTATGGTTGCTTGGGTAGGATCTGCTCTGCTAGACTCTCAATCGACTTTGCAGTCTCCTCCATTGTTTTCCTTTGTTCCTGCAACGTCGGAATGTTGCGCGCAAAGCTTCCCGATGGACCATGAAAGAAGTTCGGTGTTGACAATGAAGCACGAGAGAAGCTCAATGGGAATGGCTGAATATGCGATAGGTCGGCAGGCCTATCCATGCAGAGTTAGAAAAGTCAAGGTTCAGCATTGTGCGTCACAATACGAGACCCGATGCAATGGGACGGAACGACACAGTACAACTATCCAAATTAAAGTTGGTTGGGGCGGGAGGGAGGAGATCGAATAGACAGAATGCATGTAGCTATGCTGGAGAGACGGGTAGCAACTGACCTATCGAAATATGAGCACGCGAAACAGCGGCGACAGCAGCAGACAATAGGCAGGCTATTGTTGTCGCGTGCAGGCGCTTTTTCTCGGTGTTATCCAGCCTCCAGGTAACCGGCGTGCCAATCGACCCAGCGCATCCCCCATCGAATTGCGCGGGCGCTGGCGAGGCGAGGAGGCGTAAGGCAGACGATAAGCGACTGGGCGGGAGGTGCGCCAGTTGTGCGTCAGGAGACGGTTGTATCGCACGAGTCGAGACCGCCGATCGTGGCTAAAAGGCGGCGGCGGAGGAATATCTCAGACGTCCGGGGGAGGGAGAACGGCACGACACGACAGTAGCCGGGACACGGACAGCTGGAGTGCCTGGATCGCGCCTGGGGAAATGTGCAGGTGCACCAAGATAGACGGTGTTGGACGGTGTTAGACGGTATGCCAGGCTGGTGGCAGGCAGGTGAGGTATGGAGGAGACGTCCAATCCCGACTTGGGTCCTCGGTCGGTCTGGGCAATACCAGGAGAGATCAGGCGTACACTGTGGTGCACTTAGCTATGGAACATAGCAGAGAACGGTGAGATCCTGGGGTTGGTTGCATGTGGGTTGTGGCAGCACAGTAGCAGGTAATTGACCTGGCTGCCGTGATGTATTAGGTGATGTATTATTTAGTGGTGAAGGATGTCACGCCGGCGCAGGCGAACGGGATCAGCGCGTGGTTTAGACAGAAGAGACTTACATAGGGATAGGTAGGACGGCAGACCGATACAGAAGCTGCTTGGCCTGGGTACCCGCCTGGGCCTAAAGATCACTGGTGCAGGGGTTGGGTCACTGCCGGCCCCGAAAAGCAACAGCTGGCTCAGGTACTAGGTAGGTACTGCAGAGAGGGATTGGGGGTGATCGGGGAACGTCAGAGTGCAAGACAAAAGGCGGGCTGGCGGGCTGGCGACGCGATGGGAAGGGGGGACGATGGATGGGCCATGGATATGGATGGGGCGCAGAGACCAGTGCCAAGAGTGCCAGTATCTAGTGCCTTACCCACTTGTTTCCGCTGAGCGGGGCTTGCACGGATTGCCACGAATTGCCACGAATTGCGTTGCCGCCAGCTGGTGTGGCTTGGTCCGAAGCTGGACTCGACGCTAGTTACCATGTACATGTACAGTACTTGAATACCCTAATGCTGACCACTTACCTGGTTGCCTCAAGTAACTCCTTCGGCGAGGCAAAGGTAAGTTGATTGTTTAACACTGTATATAGATAGTTATGGATAATAATATGAAATATTTTTCCCTTCTAGATCGTGGTTCCTGTTGACGATTTGTCTTGGCTATATAATTCATAACTGTAGTTGCTGTGCTACGACAACGGAACAATTCCTACACGTATTCATGCAAGGCATCTTATCTCTCTAAATTGAAGGTCTGGCCGGCTCTGCACTGACGTGATACGTGGGGCCGGCAGGTCCCTAGCACCTGTAAAACCAGCCTAATTACACACGTACCTACCAAGGATTATGTACATATATATATACATACCTAGAGTACCTATACTAGTATGTATGTACTTACTTAGGTACATACCTACCTTATAGATAATTAGTGGCCCCTACCTAATTGTACTGTAGGTACTGAATGTCTCTATACAGTGGGACCTATCTAGACAGCGTGTAAGGTACTAGCAACAACTCAAAAAGTCAATATTTGTCTGACGCATTGCTTAGGTAAATTCTAGAAATCAGAGTGCTCTGCTTTCTTTCACCTCTGAAACAGGTTGTGTTTAACTGCACAGCCTAACCCTCCTGTTTCTGTGCTACACGAGACTTTGGCGATCTAGAAAATACATTCAAATACGCCATCATCCCATTCTCTCTCTTCCCGCGCTCAAACCACCCACCAACCACCTACCGCCCAGATGGCCGAGTCGTCCAGCGTCTCAACGGCGCTCATTACGACCTCGCTCGTCGCCTTCTTCTCGGGCTTCGCGCTCGGAATCTACTCGATAAGGGGGTACATCGTGCCGCCCTCGCTCACGTCCACGCGGGCGAAGACGCTCAACGACCCCGTGGAAAGCGAAGAGTCCGATATCGACGAGGACGACACAATCCTTGACCATGCGCCGAACTGGGCCAACGGCGCAGAAGCAGACAGGAGGCAGGGATTACGGACAGCAGGAGGAGAACCTACCCAGAAGAGCGAGAAGAAGAAGAAAAAGCAGAAAGGAAAGGAGGTAGAGGACAGCATAGAGCCGAAGGGGGACGGCGCAGAGGCAAGGAGCGCAAAGCGAGAAGCAGAGACTGCACATCCTAGACAAGCCGCCGTGAATTCCGGCAATAATCCCAACGAGGAATGCAAACTTGTACTCGTCGTGCGAACAGACCTGGGGATGACGAAAGGTGGGCTTGACTTCTATTTACTCTGTATATCTTACAAATTCTTCGTCATGATGCTGACGATTCCCATATTGCAGGCAAAATCGCGGCCCAATGTTCCCATGCAACACTAGCTTGCTACAAGACACTGAGCCGGAGCGCCACCCGCCAGCCCAAGTCAGCCGAAGCCGGGATTCTTCAACGCTGGGAGCGGCTCGGACAGGCTAAGATCGCCGTACAGGTCAAATCACAAGACGAGCTGCTCACACTGATGAGCAAGGCGCGTAGCCTGGGGGTCACGGCCGAGGTCATACAAGACGCCGGCCGGACGCAGATCGACCCAGGTAGTCTGACAGTACTTGGTGTCGGGCCAGCACCCAAGAGCCTCGTGGATCAGATCACAGGCGGGTTGAAGTTGTTGTAATTGTGCTGCAATAATACGTCAAATTATATACGGACAAGGCATTTGAAACGAGTAGCAACTGCTCACCATACTCGCATAAGGGGGCATCATAATTCAGTCGGGGGCGTATGGAAGTTATTGGCGGCATTATCAAGAACATAGAACCGGCGTCAGGCACCAAAAAGGTAAAAAAAGCGAGAGTTACGAAGAACACCAGAGTTACCATTAAAAACCGATATATTCTGACATCATATTCCGCATCCTGCGAGGCATATGTGTATCATTTCCTCCAGTGTATGTATCCGAGCATGTTTCAAAAGCATCGTTCATGGCGAAGGTGTCTATTTCACAAAAGTGCTTTTTCATTTCTGTCTCTCATTACAGGCGCGGTGTGAAGGCTTAATTGCCCGTATGTAGAGCCCACCGTGCTTCGTTTGTATGTACACCGTAACCGAAAATGGTACACGCCGGCATTGTAACCGAGCCCGGATGCCTCTGTATAAGAGGCGCAATGTACACCGTGACCAGCTTCCATAAGGAGAGAAACTATCAAACATAAAACGAAAGGGGTATATCCGTGCAAAAAGGCTTGGGAAAGAGCAAACAAACAAATACGACTCCAGCAGTGAAAAAGGCCATCCCAATGCGCGAAGCCCGGAAAGGATATGCGTACACGTCTCGAGGTCCCTTTTTTGCTTATCCTTTTGTTTGTACAGGGTACGCATGTACTCTAACATGTTTAGTTGACCCCATAATCTAGGTCAAGGAGCCAAGTCCAATACCCCATAATCTTCGCGGTACTCGAATCAACCGTCTAGGACAAGGGTTGCCGATCAGAGTCATTCCGCTGCTGGTGTTGTAGGGGGCTAGGGTGTCGGCCATTAATCTCAAGTTTTCGCTTTTTGTTGGGCTCGTCTAACTGGCTAGGAGAGGCAGTTCGCTTCTCACTAATTGCGATTGAACGCATCGCATCATGGAGCAAACTGAGCTGTTCTGCGTGACGAACGGCGGTTCTGTCACTCCCATCCGCCTTGACTTCTAGCTGGTTAGCCTTAACTTCGAGTTTTCCGAGTCGCTGTTCAAACTCTGGGTTTGTCAGCCCCACAATGTATTCCGCTAGTTGTTTTGTGCTCAGATTTTGGAATTGCAAGTCCAGCGTTTTGATCGCAAGCTCTAGTGCAGGAAGCCTGAGTTGGAGGTTTTTCACATCACCGACGAAGGCGGGATTCATGCCGACTCTGGTAAGCAATTCTTGCAGGCGAACCTCTATCCATTCGCGTTTTGAAAACTGGCTAATCTCGCTTTTGAGAGCCTCGTGCTTCCGATTCAAATCGCCGACCTCGAGATCAATTCGGTCAACCCGGTGACCAACCTTTTTGCCCTCAAGGGAAGTAACACGCTGAGCTAACGTTGGCCCCTGGCGTTGGTCTATCCAAGCTGAGCATTCAACCCTCCATTGCTCAAGTAATTGGATACGTGCCTCGAGTCCTAAATGATTCGATGCGCCTCCGCGTTCCAATGCGTCGATCCTTGCTACCGTATTATCGATCATTCCGCCAATTAGCTCATCTCTTCCTTGGCACAGCTTTTCGGTGTCTTCGCTCATGGATTTGGCGGCCGCCGCAACCGCGGTATTAATGGCCGCTTTAATTGTCTCCATCGACAAGGCCGTCCCATTATTTAGCTGCGAGACGTTGGCTTGACTAGCCCGCAAAGAATCTACTGCTTTGCAAAGTGGCTGGGGGGTTTGGTGTATCGACGAATCATCTTGACGACGGCGTTGTTTATACTCGTTATGTTGAGCTTTCAGATTATATTCTGAATCCACCCAAGCCGAGCAGACTTCATTAAACGTAACCAAGTCCAGTTCATCGAGCTTATCCTTGATATCGTCATAGTCCGTGAAGTCATTGAGCTTGACTTCTATGCCTGTGATACGTTGGTCCAAGCCTATTTCGAATACCTTCCGGGCTTCGCCTGCACTTGATGATTGCTTGATCAATTCAGTCAGTTGCGTGTTGGACGAGTTGAGGTTTTTCTCAGTGTTAGACTGAAGATCCTCCAACTGCTTTTTCAGGCTCTTATTCTCAGTATCGATAGTAACTTGTAGCGACTGGAAAGCCTGGATCTTATCATCGAGTGTACAGATTTTTAATTGCAGTGCGTCGTGGTCTGACTTCAGAGCGCTATACTTTTTATTCTCCTCGAGAAGACTTTGGATTTGTTCAGTTTGCTTCGCTAGTTGCTGAGAAATCTGTTCGACTTTGGTTTCTAAGGCAGCGATCATAGGATCATGATGATTTGTGGTCGCAGAATGAGCAACGAATTGTTCGAGGTCACGAAGGTATCCATCCTCATTAACCTTAATTTCATCGTCGAGAGCACGATCCGCTGGGCTGAATTTGTCACCGAGGCCATGATATGGTGGGTATGCAGCTGCTTCCCGGAGGAATTTTTCATTCTCGAGCCGCTGTTGGGTGCGCTCTTGCGAGAGTTTTTTCTTGCGGATGCGTAACAGAACACGTTTATTAACAGTCTCGCCCAAATTGTACGCGTTTTCGAACGCCTCTTGGAGCTTGGGGTTTTTGGCCTTCGGGATTGCTGGGGTCACCGAGTTGCCGACCACGCTATTGTTGGTGGCGATGTGTTTGTCTGAGGCTATTAAAATCAGCAAACAGCAATTAGTTAATCGTCAGCGTGTAACTAGGGACTTTGAATGTGCGGTCCCATTTACGAAAATGCAACGCCATTGAAATATGCAATGGCAGCGACCTTCAATGCGGTCAACCGCTGCTTGCCAATTATCCCAGAGGTATGTCTGGGCGCCTGAGGCTCATGCAAAGGGGTGTTGCTGTTAGGTAGTACTCACCAATATTTATTGGTTTGAAGTTCAGCCCATCACTCAGTTTGTCAGGAGCGCCTGCCGCCGGGTTCTTCGACGGGCGTTTTGGGCCTTCCGGGGGAGTGAAGTTGGCGTCGCCGTGAGGTCTCGGTGGTTCATTGTCACGACGGTGTTCGCGGGGGGGTCGGGTGTCACTGGGGCTTCGGAGCCCCCCAGATTCGTTCGCATGTCTACCATCTCGTGAATCGCGCCGGGCGGGTTGCGGTCGCTCGGCCCCCGGTCTATACGACTCCCGGCGCGAACTTGAGGAGCGACGTTCGTCGGCATAATTGGTCCACGCGTAGGTAGGAGCCATACTGGCGGGCCGCGGGATTGCGCCAACAGCAGCAGTCTCCGCCTTTCCTACTTCCAATACCACTTCAAATGCCCGAAGGTATTGACAAATCTTGCAATCCACCAACAGCGTCTGGCTGCATGGCCTTAGGTAGCAGAGAGTCCAACAGACCAGTGCGGAGCCAGGCGGCCTAATGATCGAGAAGGCGGGACAAGGAGGAACAGCGAGAGAGACAAGACCAGGTGTTGACCCAGGTAGGTTTGCGAGTCAAGGCGGGGATTGTTACGCGCTGCGTTGGGGTCGGAGGTCGAGGGTGAGGTCGAGTGATTGCGAGAGATGCAAATGTGTTATGGCATTGGAACCCAGCGGAAGCAAGACAAAAGTGCACGCTTCGACCTGTATTGTTCGTGGTGTTCGCGACACAGCAGCGGGGATTGGAGTGTGGATTTTGTCGTGTGGCTGCTCGGGGCAAAAAGGAAGGAGGACCAATGTAACAGGCAGCAGATCTGAGGGAACTAGTGTACCTATTGATTTGGGCCTAACAGGGAAACAACAATGGAGTTACTTGTGGGCTGCAGATTCCGAGAAATTCTACACATTGCTGTCGTTGTTGTGGCATAGGTACCTTAGGTGTGGGTTGATTATATTTTGTTTTCCGCATCCACGAGCAAAATACCTACCTACCTGCTTAAGGTTACTGTAGCTAGACTAGGTAGGTAGTGTGACTGCGGCAGCTTCCAATACCTACTTATATATCTATTTTATACTGCATACCTACTTCAATCAACCCACACCACGCACACAACACCCAACACCCAGCCGCACTGTTGTGTGTTTTGGTTTGCACCAACCTGAGGTACCTGCCTGCACATGTCTGACACGGTTGAATAAACGCTGAATTTTGGGAAATTGTGGAGGGCCCAGCCGGAGACGTGGAGGTGAGTCAACAGACTATCTCGGACATGGATACATATAGATAGATAGATAACCAGACCTGCACCACCTGGAGACAGGGGTTCCAAGAAGGTACATTAGACGACCAGTTGGCTGGATTGTATGGTTACCGACCAAATCCTGCAACAGGATGCAGATACTAATACCTGTCTAGTGCATGTCGAGCGGTATACTAAATAGGTATGTATCTTGATGATAAGGCGCGATCAAGTGGTTATTACTCCTAGTCCTGCGCCTGCGTACGCAGCAATGAAGTCTGGTGCAATACCTCCCTCCATACATACATCATGTATGCAACATAGTTGTTGTTGGTGCACAACCTCCGCATATCTTGGAACGCTGCCAGGTGGCGTCCCATGAAAATATATTCCGGCCAGTACCTACTAAGTAGGCAATTATCTAATCCATCTGCTCCTTTCTATGTGGCTACCCGGGGTACCTGCTTCCAAAGATAGGTAAGCCGCCAATATTTATTTTTGGGTGTCAGTACCTAGTCTATGTCATCCTAACCTGTTTAGTCAACACAAAAGGGAAAATAAGCGTGAAACATTCAAGCCTAGGAACTACAGACCACCTGGAGATTCGAAGCCATGAAGGTCTCAGACGCAATGATGCCAAATACAGTGCGAAATTTACAGTGTTACGCTCTTAGAAAAAAAGAATTAGCGGGATAAAAGGGTAAGTACAGGCACAAGTACCACGTAGGTCTAGGTATACAGATCAGGGAGGAGGAGAAGGAGGGGAAGAAAAGGTGATAAAATTTCTGACGGAGATATAGGGACAGGCCCATATGTCGATTGAGGTTCCATTTAAGGAACAACACTGAGAGCATGTCAACGCTATAGAGGGGTTCCTTTGGAGGAAGTACCTACCTACTCTTGGTTTCTTGCCTTTGTACATAAAATAGAACTTAGACCAGGGTCAATACAAGCACCAGATCTTTGTTCAGCTGTTCCTATTGGATGCACTGGTTCGATTCTACTGTATACTCCGTTTCTGCGTCAGAATTTCATCATGTTGTCAAGTCCTACAGCCAAGGAGAAAGGAAAGAAAGCGGAGAAAGCAACATATGTATTGCCTACTTCCAAGCAGTCAAGACCAGTGCGGCTTGGAGAAGAAAACATTTCCTCTCGTATTTGCTTTTCTTGTGGTCACGGTCATCTTCCTCACATGGATGGAGGGTGCTGGTAGAAGGTTACTTGGCATGGCTGGAGTGTGCAGCGCTATGTGGGCTATGTGTAGTATATCTCGAAGCTTGTCGTACATCATCTATCACATTCGACGAGTGCATCGATGCTGCATCACTGTTGCACTTAATGAAGTCGAGTTATATATGATTTGTAGGGTCGGGGTGGGAAGACATGACTTGTCGAGTTCCACTACTGACCTAGGTACCTAACAACTTGTCTGCCCAGGTGGTCGCCAAACCAACTTGTTGCCATGTCCACATAACTGCTTATGCAAGATAGATCCATCTTGGTACTTAGAGGTAATTACCATATTTTCTAATGTTTACCTAACTACCAGACAATATAATGCAGAATATCGGCACCATGATTGATGCTATCTAGCGCTCCCAAGACTGTACCTCAGTATACAACGTGGGATTGTCAAACATCTTCTCTATTACAGCCACAACTACATACCTAGGTTACATTAGTGCGAGGGGGGTCCTAGGAGACGATCTCCAAGATGTTTACAGACTTTCAAAATGGCCTCAGAAATATAATATCTTTTGAACACCTTAGCTTACACACAGTCAGGCCCACAACATAGTCTCCGATTCAAAAAAGCTACCAAATTATATATAGAATAACTTACAAAAAATAGTTATTTGGGGGGTTTTTTTTCTACCTATAGACCTTAGTAAGTTTTTTATTATAATATTACAATATAACTATAGTTATAGCTAGGTTCAAGCAATAAATCGACTTATAGTTTCTAGTTAATATAGTTACACTATAGATTAGTCACTCCTAAGGAGTAAGTGCTACAATTAAATAATATAAATCTTTTATTTCTATAGAAATATAGCAGTTGTAAATGGTTGTAAATAGTTGCGAGGGGTAGGTGTAAGTGGTGGTTAAAGGTACATAGTAGTTGCATTTGTAGTTGGGAGGAGGGGTCCATATAGCGAGGTTATATAGGCTATAGGTACAGGCAACATAGTCTCGAATAGCTGGTAACAGTCTTGAAATAGCTGTGATTGTTTCTATTTTTTGTTACCATTTTCAATTTTTAAAAATGAATTCAGTTTTATATACAAGACTACCTTTGTGCTTGTCTGTAATAAGAAATATTGTTTTAAAAAAATGAATGCATGACAGTCCTAGAGATTGTCTCTTAGGGACCTCTCCTCGCGCTAATTACACAGCCACATATATCAGCCAAGGTCTCCGTCTCCGAAAACGCCACATTTCGTCGCGATCTGAACAAGCATACCTATCTGTACCTACCTAAGTACCTAGTCATAACTCGGTGCAACAAGGCCAAGCAATAATTTTCGTGTTTCTGCATCTTCGTCCAAGATCTTCAATCGCATCTAACCTCCACAAACAAAATTTCAGAGAGCGATATACCTTAATTACTGTATTCCAAGATCCCTACCATTGAATTGTTTGCGACAATCCGTCGAGATGGCTGCTGTAAGTTTCTCCGCAAAAACATCCACGGGGGGCCAAGCTCACATGGCTCCAACACAAGCCCGTCGTCACTGTCGGCGAAACCAAAGAGCTTCGAGGCTTGAATCTGATCGCCGCCCACTCCCATATTCGAGGCCTAGGTGTCGATGCCGACACGTTAGAACCCCGAGCCGCCTCGCAAGGCCTCGTTGGCCAGGAAAAGCCCCGGAAAGCAGCCGCCGTCATATTGGAGATGATCAAGGCTGGCAAGATAGCCGGCAGGGCTGTGTTGATCGCCGGTCCTCCAAGGTATGGTACCTCTCGGCGCGCGGACGCGATATGTGAAAGACACATGCCTCGATGATACTAATTGCATTGCACTTCAGTACCGGCAAGACAGCCATAGCAATGGGCATGGCACAGTCTCTCGGGCCCGATGTTCCATTTACCAGCCTTGCATCATCCGAAATCTTCTCTCTCGAAATGTCCAAAACCGAAGCCCTAACACAAGCATTCCGCAAGTCGATCGGTGTGCGCATCAAGGAGGAGTCCGAGATGATGGAGGGCGAAGTAGTTGAGATCCAGATCGACCGAAGCGTAACGGGGGGCGCAAAACAGGGAAAGCTAACAATCAAAACAACGGACATGGAGGCTGTCTACGATATGGGGTCGAAGATGATTGACGCGATGACGAAAGAGCGCGTCATGGCGGGCGACATAATCAGTATCGACAAGAGCAGCGGTAAAATCACGAAGCTAGGGCGAAGCTACGCGCGAAGTCGCGACTACGACGCGATGGGCGTCGATACCAAGTTCCTCCAGTGCCCCGACGGCGAGCTCCAGAAGCGAAAAGAAGTCGTTCACACCGTCACCCTCCACGAGATCGATGTCATCAACTCGCGCACGCAAGGCTTCCTAGCTCTCTTCAGCGGCGACACAGGCGAGATCCGAAGCGAGATCCGGGACCAGATCGACACCAAGGTGGCCGAGTGGAAAGAAGAAGGCAAAGCCGAGATCGTGCCCGGCGTGCTCTTCATCGACGAGGTTCACATGCTAGACATTGAATGTTTCAGTTACATCAACCGGGCGCTCGAGGACGACCTAGCGCCCATCGTGATCATGGCAAGCAACCGAGGCAACTCTAAGATCCGAGGAACGGATTACCGCAGTCCTCACGGCTTGCCACTTGACTTCCTCGACCGCGTCGTCATCATCCAGACTAAACCCTACAATCCAGAAGAGATCCAACAGATCCTAGGAATCCGTGCACAGGAGGAGGAGGTTGACGTCTCCCCGGACGCACTAGCACTCCTCACCAAGATCGGTCAAGAAGCCGGACTCAGGTACGCCTCGAACTTGATCACGACATCGCAGCTGGTGTGCAGCAAGCGTAAGGCGCGCCAAGTCACCGTCGATGATGTACAGCGCTCCTTCAAACTTTTCTACGATCCGGCGCGCAGCGTCGCCTTTGTCGCGCAATCCGAGAAGCGACTGATCGGCAATGACGGCGCAGTCGACTTCACTGTAGCGAACGGGCAAGGCGGTGGCGATGCAATGGAGATCAGCTGAAACCGACTCGGCGTTGGATATGATGCCAAGTGAACCAAGTATGCAGTATGCCAAAGAGGAGAATGAAAAGGGTGTGGGATCACGGCGTTGAGTTTTTTCGTACTGGCGTTTGATGGATATCAAAAGAATAATCGGCCAAGAAGCGCCTCGTTTCTTGCTCAGTGCGACGGCACCGCCCGGAATGAGTCGGCATACCACGAATAGAAAGACCCGGGCATGTACTTATAGTAGAGAACTGTAGGGAAAATGACTATACCATTAATTTCGACTTCTGGGTATCCTTTTTCATCACAATTATACAACGTGGTGGGAGTAGTATTTCCCCAGCCACGCACTCGGCCGGGGCGATGTCGTCGCAAACAATGGGAAAAGCATTTCGCCTGGTATACGAGCAGAGCCAGGGCGATCTTGTCACGTCATGATTGCACAACGGAAGGCATGGGATGAGGAGCATGCTTGTTCTATTTCATTATCATCAATTCATATTGACAAGTCTTTTACGTTTCTCAAAGCCTCATAATCCACAATAAGGCCTGGTGGTCCTGATGACCAAATTTAGTAGTTTTTCTCTATAAAGGTAGCGCACTGATGAAAGATCTCCAAGGCACGGCCACACGAGGGATAGATAGGTTTCCTCTTTCAGTCCATTAGAGTTTGGGAAGTCATTTGCCAGCATCCACCTTGGCGACGTAGGCGAGAAGGTCAAGCACACGTCGGCTGTAACCCCACTCGTTGTCATACCAAGATACGAGCTTGATGAAGTTCTTGTTTAGGGAGATACCGGCCTTGGCATCGAAGATGGAAGAGTTGGTGTTGCCGATCAAGTCGGAGGAGACAATTTCGTCCTCGGTGTAGGCAAGGATGCCTAGATGGAAGTTTATTAGCGTATGTTTTTCTTTCAGTTAATCTGCTATGCATTGAGACCAGAAGCTTACCCTTCAATTCGCCTTCAGCGGCAGCCTTGATTGTCTCCTTGATCTCGTCGTAAGAGGCGCCCTTCTCGATGCGGACAGTTAAGTCGACAACAGAGACGTTGGAGGTGGGTACACGCAGAGACATGCCAGTCAGCTTGCCGTTTAATTCAGGGATGACTTTGCCGACGGCCTTAGCAGCACCAGTGCTGCTGGGGATGATGTTCTGAGCAGCGGCACGGCCACCTCTCCAGTCCTTGCCAGAAGGACCGTCGACTGTCTTCTGAGTAGCAGTGTACGAGTGGACGGTGGTCATAAGACCCTCAATGATGGTGTACTTGTCGTGGATGACCTTGGCGAGGGGAGCCAAGCAGTTGGTAGTGCAAGAAGCGTTAGAGATAACATCGGCCTTGCCATCATAGGTCTTCTCATTCACGCCCATGACGTACATCGGAGCATCAGCCGAGGGAGCGGAGATGATGACCTTCTTGGCACCGCCGACCAAGTGAGCCTTGGCCTTCTCGGTGGTAGTGAAGACACCGGTGGACTCAACGACGTACTCAGCGCCGGTTTCTTTCCAGGGGATGGCAGCGGGGTCGCGCTCGCTGTAGAACTTGACCTTCTTGCCAGCAACAACAAGGTCATTGCCATCAACGGAGATGGTGTCCTTAAAGATGCCGTGTGTGGAGTCGTACTTGAGCATGTACTCGGCATACTTAGGCTCAATGAAGGGGTCGTTGACGGCAACAACCTCGATGTCCGGGTGTTCGATAGCGTTGCGGAAGACGATACGGCCAATACGGCCAAAGCCGTTGATGCCAACCTTGATAGCCATGATGATGTTTTAGGTCTGGAGGGAAGAGAAACCGATGTTAGTGGGACAAGTGCTCCTAAGAGGGACGTGGAAGGGCGAACGGAAGGGAACAGGACGGGCAGAGAAAGGCAGAGGAAGCTGTTTAAAGGCAGGCTTGGGCGGGGCAAACGACTGAGTCGAGGGAACGCGACTAGTTTGCAATAGCCAAAACCAAATGCTGGGGAGGGGCTGGTTCAGTCGGGAAGTAAAAAAAGCCCTGTAGCCGCTTTTTGCCTCGCTCGAGAACCATTCAGGCCCACGCAATGTGAGCTTCGGAGGGGAAACCAACTGTGTTTGTCTGCAACGCGGGGTCATAAGGAGAACAGTTGTTGGGGAAGCTCTTACATTGATTTGGCGGGAAGGTATCTTCAGAACTAAGCGCAGAGGTGTGGATTGGCTTGGTTTTGTTTGTTTGAAGAGATGGAGAAACGAAGTGAGAGATTTAAGGAGGAGAGGAGGTTGAACAGAATAAATACCCGTCAGAGGGAGATCTAGAGCAGCGACACACGGTGCTCAGTCTCTGGGCGACGTGGTACGAGGAACAGCAGTTGGCTTGTTGGAGGGGTAATTGGCGATATGAGCGACATAATCCGCTACTGGCACGCTATTGCTCCTGTGAAAAGGTGAGCTATACCGATATGGTACTGCATTAAGCCCATTTCGGCATTAGCTCTGCTGGAATCCAGAATTTACTTGTATAATTCACCAGAACGCGGCGTGAGGGGGTGGGGTATATCCGTCCTCGCTGAATCCTGGCGCACATCATTGCCCCTCCATGGACAGAGCTATGAATTCCCCCAGCTCGTCATTGTACATTGAGATGGGTCGGTACTTCTGTGGTACATTGGGATCCTACTTCTATGTAATGCATCGAGATCTTTTCTGGATGTAGCCCTCAACATATTTGATACCTTGCCAAACAGAACAAAGTGGGCAGTGTATCTGGGTTCATTGTTTTGTTCTCGTTGCCCAGTGATTGCTCTATTTGTGTGTAAATAACTCTCCTTACCCAGTTTTTAAAGATCAAAGTAAATACAGCAAGTAACGCGAGGCATTTGGCGACTACTTAGGACTTACAATATGGGCACGTCCCCTTGACCATAGCCACGGCACTGTACAGTCAGACTTCGGACATTCTGGTATGTAGGTTGAAGGTATATTTAAGGGTACAACTAACTCCAGCACTGAGCCTATACAGTGTTTTATTGTAGGCATTCTTACGTTCCGCCGAAGACCGGCTCGTCGGATCTCCAATTGTTACTTATCAGTATTAGTAATCTCCATAGTGAGATGTTTCTCAAAGTTTGCTGAGAGAAAAATCGCTCAAAAACCGTCATCTCAAAATCAAACATCTTCACACGCTCTTGGGCGGCTTGAGGAGTTCAAATGGGTGTTAGGTGAGTTCTCACATGAAGTATCCTCAAAGTCACGCCACTGGAGCCGGGGATAGCCCTATTACCCCAGACTACGAAAACGACCGGAATCTACTGCGGCTCATCGGATTTTGATGCGGCTACCATTCACGATTCTACCCGATAGAAGCTCGGCTTTTAGCATCTCGGAAGAGCCCAGACGCTTTCCCCATACTGTTATTTCCTCTGGGGCAAGCGAGAATGGATCAATGGCTCAGGACCTGCCCCTCATGACACGGAATGTCCACTACATCGATGGAGTCTTGTGCCAGACTTAGCCTACCCGGCCGGCTCATAGCCTTTCCCCATCAAATGGGCGCCCCCGTAGTCTTCCGTAGCCAAAGACGAGCCACTCATAAGCTCCGTAATTCCGTCACTTTCTGTGTCCGGTGTTTGAAGGAGAAGTATGGCCAGCGAGATCCTGGGTCCTTGTCCGGTTTACGATCTTACACTGTGATCTTCGGGATTTCATAGTTATAGGAGAATCAATGTACCCCTTCTCTCACTCGATGGGTAAGGCTTTTCTTCTGCCTACTTGATCACTCAACCATCGGTAAACTTGTTCGGGTAAGTGGATTCCCTTAGTGAAAGCTGAAAGACTGGACTTAACCCGATACAGAACCGGTACAGACCCAGTAGGATGGTTATCGTTGCTGCACCACATTGGTATACATTGTACCTACATACGCGGGTTGGGGGGAGCCTAGCGATCTCGGGAGCGTCGTGTAAGCCTAGGTAAATGTAGGTATTTATTACCTAGGTACCAGGGGGTCTTGGGCTAACCAGCCCGAGACAATTCGCGTCGGAATCGACTTTTATAGGTTGCCTAGCGAGGCAATCGCAACTATATAATCAGAAAATGCGACCTTTATAATTAGGTATAGGCTGCACAGGTAACTAGAATTCCCAAAGGACAAAATTATTGCTAGCAGCCAAGAGAGTTACTAGCAGCCAAAATTATTACCAGGCTTATTACAAAGTTTAATTGCAGTTATAGTCTGTACAGGCAATTAGAGTGCAATTAGTAGCATTGGACAGCATTTCCTCGGTAGGTATAAGTTTCTACGCAAAATCAAGCCCCGGCTAGGTTAGGTACATGTAGGTACCTACCTAGGTAGGTAGGTAGGTAGGTAGGGTCCACCTGGGCAATGTGGCTGTAAATCTCTGCTTATGTAATTATGTTTTAAACCAGTATTAACGTGATACTGGGAAGTGCCGTCTACATCATGGGATGTGGGGTGACCTCAGTGAGTAACATTTAGGTACTACCTATCCCTGCAGAAGGATACCCACGGCAGTAGATAGCTTGGGTAGCTTCATCTGCCCTCGCAACTCTTGTCTCGTGGTTGACCAACTCGGACTTCTCGACCCAACTTCATGTGCTCTTAGGCATGCACTAGTTGCAAGCTGGAGAGCCTTCAAAGCTCTCTCCTCTTACTTCTCATTGCGCTTGGCACACCCATCCAACCAAGTACAAACCTTTTCCAATTTCTCAATCGCTATCTCTCATGGCCCGCACCAGCATCGGACGCCTGGCCAGAATGGCAGTGCGTGGTATTGCAATACGCAGCGCCGCTTCTTCTGGCATCAGACAACTCGCATTCTCGAGATCACAAGTCCTCAACGCTCGGTCAACTCTCCGAAGCCCGTTCTCTACTAGTCAACATCTGACCAAGCCGCTGAGCTCGAATGAACTCAAGACCGCTCGACCTGCCAATATCACCGATGAAGAATTCCACAAGCTCGCCGACGAGTATATCGAGAATCTTCTTGCGGAATACGAGAAGATGCAAGACAAGCGAACGGACATCGACGTTGAGTACAGTGTATGTTGTCCCCAATCCCGTGGCACTTTTTTCCCATCGCTCTCGGCTGCCACGCTTACCAGCTCTGCTGACCGAATTCATATTGTAGTCAGGGGTTATGAATCTCACCATCGACGACATCGGTACGTACGTGATCAATAAGCAACCGCCGAACAGACAGATTTGGCTATCATCGCCCAGTTCCGGTCCAAAGCGCTACGATTGGGTGATCATTAGTGAGGGTCAGGACCAGAAACAGGACACAGCTACGGGCGACTGGATTTACCTTAGGGATGGCTCATCACTGTCTAGCCTCCTACTTGAGGAGACAGGGGTCAATATCGAGGCTATTGCGAGCGGCCAACCGTAGTGATGATGAGCCAACAGTGAAGCCGCTACACCCTTAGACATGATTGGTGTTTCGTATGATACTTTTTGGTTTGCCGAGGGGTTACGAAGAAAGAGTTTGTGTCAGATACTGTTCTTGGAACAAGCCACTGGCAACTTCTGAGTTTGCGGAGCGTTAGGATCAGTGTTCTTAATCCATGCCACATGTATTATCAGGAGCTTTCTAGCTCAGAGGGAACGAGGTATCATCTGAGGCAAATGGTGGCAACTATGCCTCGTACGGAGACACCTACTCATGTTCATTACTCCCCTATTTAAAAAATAATAATAAAAATAAAAATTTCTCAAATATTTCAACTGTGCAAACTCCCAATTGGACAAGGCTCACGGCAGGATGCATTCTAAGAAACCTAGAGCACATGTCCACGTAGTCAGACAACCGATCTCTACTATGCTTCACGACTAAGGCGATAGCGCCGTGCACGTATTAATACCTAACTTTCCGGCGATTTCATCGGTATACGTATACCCGTGCAATATCTACGGCAAATGCGACTCTCATTTAAACCCGACAAGTCGGCGCATAGTTCATAGTCGGTATAAAGCAAGTGTCCGAACATCAAGATCGCATCTTCTAGTCGGAATGACGGAGCGCCGGTATATTGCGCACATAGGGCTGCAGGATAAAATAAACGGGTGGGTATTGTGAGATTGGATCACGGCTGCTGTACTACCAACGTAAACGCACAGGGGAATACGCCGTATATTGCGGCTCTAACTTATTCCCGGGTTCTCAGATATCAGATGAGCTGCGATTCGGCCTCAACAGCGGGGAATCAACACGGGCTTGATTACGTGCTAAGTTGCGTAAGTGATTCTTACTCTTGTTCTTATTCCCCAATATGGCTGCTACTCAGATCCGTATATGTCCCGTCTTTAGTTGCTTATGCATATGCAGGAAATGGACACGCGCTGATTGAGACAGACTACGGAAGTGCTCTAGACGCGTATACCAATTGGTTAGTATTGTCTGCTCAGCATGCATGTGTAGTTCATGTGATACCATTTTACCTTCATGATGTCAATGCACGGCCATTGGTACGATTAGGCATTCGGAGGTATCTAGAATAGAGTAATTTGTCATGAGAATAGGACGGGGATGGGGGGGACGGCGGGATGCGCCGACGATTCAAGATCCGGAGACGTCTAGAAACACTTGGCCCGTCGAGTCATGGCTTGCGCCGCCTGCAAGATCCCGGACAATCTAGTCTGGATAGGTAGTTTACGAGAGGAGGAAACAGTTCGGTCGGAGAAGCGGGTCACCTTGCATGCTATCTGAGTCCCATGAGAGAAACCGTGAGTCACCATAGAGATATCTATTCCGTGAAGTGTCCAAGAAAAGTACAGGATCGCCCCAGATTCCGGTGGGCGTATGCCGACAACCCGATCGCCGAAAGAAGAAACAAAAGTGCCGTTGGATCTATCCTGCATCCATCCCCCTGACCATGTTCCCCGGGCCAATCACATTCTAATATAATACAGCTTAATTGTACATGACCAAACAAATCCATTGGCATTGGCTAGGCCAATGAACAAACCCCTCCAGTTTGTCAACGTCGGCGTGAGGCTTCGGTCCATTTGTCGTCCCATTGTTTCATCTTCCGGGCCATTGAATCCTCCGAGCGGGTCGATTTCCCCGTAACGAAGAACCGTTCGGTGGGATCTGATCGACCAGTGGAGTGCGATGTCCTGTACTCCCTCAAGCGATCGTATTCTGAGGAAGAAGAGTGCGAGGACGTGCCGGGCCTAGTGGAGGAACTGGGCCCGTTAGCATGATAACACTAATCCAGGTTGCATGTGACTAACCCCGAGGTATGGCTGTTGCGCGGCATGATAGCGGATGATTGACTTGATGGCGAGTCGGTAGAGATGACTGGACTTCTCTCGGGTACAGGGGAGATATAGCAATAGCAATGCGATGCAAATTGGAATTTGTTCTGACGAGTTGGCAATTGTAATTGAATGCAGAAGGGAGACTGGGAATTGTCTTTTTATGGGAGATGGAAGATGTTCAAAGCTGTCGACTAGATGAAAGCAGGCCTGTGTTGAAGCACGGTGGGAGGTGATGAAGGTAATAGTGAAAGCAACTAGATGCTAGAGGAAGTTGATGCCTGATTATATAGAAATATCTTGCGATCCAGAACACCATCAGGGAACGGACGCGAACTGCCACGTCAAGCATCCTTTTAGGGTGGAAGTAGAAAAAGAGTCATATGTTCTACGTTGCTTGCACCCATGATATGAAAGGCGCTCGAAAACTCTGTAGGGTGTGAGTAGGGTGTTCAATCGGAAAACAAATGGCAGTCCATGCGCGCCACTGCGGTGTATCAACCACAATGCCATATAGAGTATAGGATAACTAATTAGGCCGAAGGACTAGATCTGGATATGAAATGGAAATTCAAAACGTTCGTCTTTGGGGGTTGAGCCACCTTGAGGGTAATGAAATGGGGGTGGCTGATGGAGAAGAAATCGTAAAAACCTGTCAAGTTCAACATACACGATGTCGTCGTTAAACGTAGCGCGCATTCATTTTCGGTTCTGGCATGGAAAAAATTGGGGGTAATGAGAAAATCTAGAACCAAACACAAAATGATGGGATCGACATAAGACGGTGCAACATCGCCAGTATCTCCAGCATCGTGCCGGTGCCCAATGGGTATGCCGATGCTCCCGGGAAGAGGCGCGGCAGTATGTTGAATTGATAATTTATAGGAGTGTCCAATCGAGAAGTAGAAAAATGCCAACACATCTTCATCTCGCAGGTATTAAGTAATTCATAACTATGGTACATACTACCTATCTAACAGGGGAGATGATCAAGAACTAGGCGTCACCGAAAGTTGGTACATCTTACCTGCTCACTAAGATACCAAGAGCCATTGAGAACTGGATGGGGGGGAGCGGGGAGGGAGGAAAGAAGCAGCAGCAAAGGCACTGATGAAGGTTGCGTTGCGTCAGGAAATGGAAATGCGTTGTTCTTCTGGAGCTCCCGACTAGTGTTGGAGGGATCCTGAACAATACCTGATTGGGAGGGTAAACCCCAACTAGTCATACAGATTGAGCGTATATTGCTACGCAGGGTGGAATGGGATGATGTAAACATGTTTGTAACCCGACTTATAGAATTGAGTGTGTTAGTAAGAAAGACGGTGATGGCCGGCTCGGCACTTGAACCGTATACACGCTGGGATGAAGCAAGTACTGTATAGGCATCGCTGTGTGACTCTTCTGGTCGCCTTACAAATCGGGGGAAATTGACGGAGGCATGGAAGGTCGGCTGCCTAACGCAACTAACTGGCGGCCTGGTTTGCATTCGAAAAGAAAAACAACATGAAAGTGTAGAAACTATCTAGATGGATGGGATGGAGGGCAGGACGGAATAGGTGCTTACCTAGTGTAAGGTCATTAAGGTGGTGCACAGCCGCCCAATGCACACTACACTAGCAACATAGCCACCTCTTGTGTTAGTTGGCGAGGCTGTTTGGACCCTGTTACCCGGGGTAGAACCAAAAAATAATAAGTATGGTTACGGGTTGAGTAAAATACACTTGAGAAGCAACAATGCCTTGTTTTGTTTTGTTTTATTTTTTACGTCTGTCGCTTGATATGTTTGTTGACGACAACTAGGCGCGCAACAGATTGGAAGTTTACCTAGGTAGATGGTAGGTAGCTCTAGGCGTTCCACTTCTTAAGCTAGCATGGCCCGTCTGCCTTTCTGCAATTCTTTAAATACAAAAGCACCCGGTTCTCGTCAAAAATACCACAACTCGAACTGTTGAGAATACACACCAAGAAAACAAAGGTTTGTTGCAACATTTTCTGCTTTCTGCCCTACAAGGCTGCTCACTGTCCGTGACGTATCGCACCATCGGACCGCCTACATATACTTGTTTCGAGGGACTGCTGTGTGGCTGAACAGCCTGGGTGTGACATGGCCGGCCAGTGCGATATGCGGCCCGTGGGCGACCTGATTCTGGCCCGGGTCAGTTCGAGAGCGCTTGCCAGCCCTTGTCATGCAACGCTGTGCCGCGCGAAGTGGGATGGAAGAGGCTCTTCCTCCCCCGCCAGGTTCCGCAGGGGCTCCCTCAACCGAGCTCAGCCAGCCCATGTTTCTCACCCTCCTCCTGTTGTCATCGCTACAAAACCCTTTCTCACCCCGCAGTCCACGGGCAAGCCTATGTAAGATGCTACTGCACCATTGTTCAACAGCCTTGATTGACAATCAGCGTCGCTCGGTTTCTGACTCACCCGGTTGACCATTTCTATCTCTTGACGCTACTCATTGCTGGCGGCCTCATGTGGAAGAGTGCAAGGGACATGATGGACTCCGCATCGCCAACAGCAAGCACATCGACGAATAGAGGTGGTCGACCGAAAGATTGGACCGAACCTCGCACTCGGCGGCTCATCCGCCTCTACCTTTTCACGACGCTGCCCTTGCCCAGAATCCTGGAACTGTTGGAGGAAGACGAGTTTAAGCCGGGGTATGTCTGCTCTCACTCCTCTCTCTAATTGCCCATTGATCTCGCCTCTAACCGCTCCGTCCCTGCAACAGTAAAGATGCAGCCAACAAAGTGAAAAACAGTGTATTAGGGAATGACCCGAGATGGATTCGACCCAAGGATGACGAAGAAGAGAAGGCTCGCATCCGTGGACTTCGAAATAGCCTTCGCGGTAGACGGGTCCGACAAAACACAGCTTCTCAAGATCTCAATGGAGCCGCCTCTCAACACGGCATAGTCCCGGGGACCTTCCTGGAAGACGGATCCCTTGGGGGCAGGATTACTGCACATTCATATAGTTCTTCAATTGAGGAGTTACATCATCGAGACTCCGCCTTATTCGCCTACTCCGGCACTAATACTAACACCCTCACAATCGCCCCCGATGATGTCACTTCGTCGCGTTTCATTCCGAGCCTCATCGGTCGACTCAGCTCGACTCGCCAAGACACCGGCCTCACCACGTCGACAGACATTAGCATCACTAGCGCTTTGAGAGAGAAGCTTTCCTTCCTTTCACTCAGCAAGGCGAAGCGTACCGTCAAAGTCTTAAAGCGATACACGTTCCCCAAAAACCTCGAATCTCAACGTACCTTGGATGCCTCGCCTAGCCTGTTCCAAGGCCCCGAGTTTTACTCACCTGCCGACCGTATGGACGGCCCATTCAATGCAACATATGCTGTCCCTGGTGACTTCTTGAATGCCGACTTGTTTGCTCACAGACAGCAATGTGCTGCCGAATCACCAGCACATGCAGCCGGTGTTTGCTGGTGCAAGGTTGATGACCAAGTTTCCCTGGCACCAAATGTATGGGCCAATTGTCATGTATCTGGCCACATATCTGACCCAGCTCTCATGAAGAAAGACATCTTCGGGAATACCATATTTCATCATCTTGCCGCCAGGGAGGGGATTCAAGACCTCTTCTGTCACCTTGTCTCCCAAGCACCACGTGAACCAAGACTGCCAATTCGCGACTCTAATACAGCTGGCCAAACGCTTCTTCATGTCCTGCATCGCTCTTGGTTTCAAGAGGGTTCTAGGCTAAGTGAACTACTTGATACGTTACGAAGCGAAAATTTCGACATTTTCGCCATTGACGTTTATGGTCGCAACTTTTACCATGTTCTGCGAGCCAATAGGAGGAGTTCCGCTCGATTTCCAGGTCAGGTGTCTGATATTAGCCGTATGAATCGCCGAGACGCCTTCGGATTGAAGCCTATGGATACGCGGTCCTCCCCCGACGCAAACCATACCACCACTCATATTCAGTCAACTCATGGAGCCAATACAAAAGTCCCACCGGGCCTTGCCAGACCGACCCCGAGAATCAATACACAGGCAGGGACGGTAGAGGATAAAGAGCTTTATACCCATGCAGATCTCTTGAGGGTTGTTCTTAAAGCAGTTGGGGTTGATGACGATTTCTCCCCAAACGCACAAAACGAAGACTCTCAAGGGCGGAACGGGTTTCACTGTCTCGCGGAAGTCGACTTTTCCCTCTCCCCCGCTACTCCAAAGCATGGCTCTCGGAGTCATCTTAAAGACGAATCCCGACTTAGCCCTCAGGGACGGAATAAACGGAGGGTCAATGACAGCGAAGAAATAGAAGTGCCTCGAATTGCATCCGACAGTCGGCGCCTCGAATGCGTCTACGGTCTTATCAATGCTAAAGTCGACGCGAATCAGTACGACAAGCATGGAAACACGCCACTCATGTCTTTCGTAATAAACAGTAGTGATGCTACGAAATGCGACAAAGAGGAGAGCGAACTAGTTCTCCGAGCTCTAGTTCGCGAGGCTGGTGCAAGACTCGAATCGCGCAACCGTAATGGCGAAACTCCCCTTCACCTTGCGGCCAGGTACGGCAAGACAGTTGCCTTGCGCGTCTTGCTGGAACTTGGTGCCAATCCACATACTCGAAACGGTCAAGGCTTGAGCATCCTGGAAGTTCTTGATAACTTATACATTACGACAGAACGCGATGACAAGAACAACGCGCGATTCGAGGCTTGCCGCGCAATTCTGACGCGCAATAAAGACGATGCCAAGCAATGTCCAACACTCATTGATGAATGGGGCAAGAGATAAGATATCATCGGAAATTATTGGTTAGACTGCTCTTCTGACGGATTTCATTGCTTCACTTCAGAAATACCCTGAAAACACTTATGTTGACGATTGCATGGTATGCGCGCTGGCGGTGTCTTGTTGAGCTTTTAGGATACCCTGGATACGGTCTATGGAGTTTGGTACTTTGGGATTCTCTACGCGTCGGGGTTATGAATTAGCTCAAATTCACGATCGTAGCCCTTCATACTGTGCGATTCCCCTAACACTCTGTCTATAATCGTCACTGTGAAATGAGCGTGTTATTAATTAGCGAAAGCAGGAGTGCCCTGATAGAGTATTGGCTCCTCTTCTTTCTGGTGCAGTTTCACTGCCTTCGAATTCCATGTTCGACAGCTCGAAATATCTCCACACAGCATTGGGAACGTAAGGAGCTCCGATCTTACCTGTCTCGCGAGCGGGCATCTTGATGCTTGCACTGCTGACCACTTTCATTTCCCATACTGTATGCACGCCCAGAGGGGCTGCTCACACTTTCGAATCGTTGAATCCCGCCCATTCAGAGATTGTTTAGGCCCAATAGCGGCATTAGGTATCCGAAGCGACCAACAGCTCCATTTTACGCGCTGCAATCCAATCAACTAACCTAGACAGACCGAGTTGCAAGGAAAACGTGAGATGTGCTCATTGGGTAATGCGCGTACTTTTGGCGGTGGCTATGGCCTTCGATACCCCCACATCATGATGCAGACAGCCGTGTCTGAGCCCACACCTCAATCAACCTCGCAGCATGGCGAGCCAACTCTTTCGCATCCCGACTCGTCGCTTTCTCCACTTGTTCTCCAAACCGCTTCCCCCAGAATGCCCACCTGTCCGCCGTGAGGCCGCTCTTGTCTTTCCACAGCGCGCCTCCTTTCAACGCCCGGCGATCCGCCTCGTCGAGCTGCGGCTCCGGCTGTAAAGCCAACTTCTGGGCGAGTGTTGCGCCGGCGTACTCGATGTACACAGCCGCCATCATCAGATCACGATCAAAGTCGCTGGTCGGTTTGGCGTCTTGCTCCAGCGCGCCTCTCAGCATCCAGATCGCGGTAGTCTCGGAACCGGGAGAGATCCCGGCGTGTAACAGCCGCGCTACGAAAGCGTGAAATGAGACGCGTGCATCCCTCGCGACAGCCTTGTCCAGATGTTCTCTTACGGACGCGCCAAGGAGGGGCAGATCAGTCCAGACACGGGCCTATGATAGTATTAGCATGCTTTATATCGACAGTCTTGCTCCGATGTGCATCTGCATGCGAAGTCGTCGTGGGTAGCGAGACTTTACCTCCCAGACTTTATCCCCCGTCTCCGGCACTAGCGCCAACTCTCGCACAAACGCGACGAGCTTGTCCTGGGCGGGGTTGCTGTGTGGGATCTGCTCCGCGACGCTGAAGATATTACCCCAAAACCCCCAGAAGAACTCTTCATTTGGGGTCTTGACGCTCTGCGCGAACGAGGTTGCAGCCTGGGAAACAGACGTCGCACTCTGAAGCTGGATGTGCTCGTTTAGAATCCCGAATATGTCCTTCCGATTGGGGTCTTCTTGTACCTGCCGAAGCGTGATTGCCGACATGATTACTGAAGGTTATATGTGTGTGCAATAGGGTGATCTGAATTAAAAGGTATCGTCGTCGACAAGTTGGATGAGGCCGGCTTCCTCGAGAATGATACGTGTATAGATTGTGGCCGTTGGTGAGGATTAAGGTTGCCTAAGCGAACCCCCCCTACCCCCTCACACGCCTACGTCACTGCATTAGCTAGAGGCATCACTAGAGAGCTAGCCTACCCGCCAAGGTGAATTACAACAAGCCGAAAACGCACGTGGAAAAGCCGTTGTATCGCACGGGATGATCTGGGAAGCCGTAATTGTTCTCCTGCCTCTTCCGGTTAGATTGCAGGGGTTGAGCCAATCACAAAGGACCGGCTCTCTCGTCCCTCTAAGGTATTCACTAGTTCGAGACATAGAAATATAATCCCGTTCGATAAACATGAAAAGAGTTTCGGGTAACTTCTCAATTCGTTATTAAACATTAGGCAATCCCTCCCGCCCGAGGCAGATAGGAGAAGATACCATATCGTAGTATGAGTCTAAGTCTAAACGTGGTGCCGCGAATAGGAACACGCTCGTCTACCTGAAAGTGATACAGAAAATCATTATCCACCAATGGCTGTCTACAATAGAGAGCATCCTAATGCTAGGATCTAGCTTCGAGGGGTTCGACGAGGTATCTATAAGACTAGAGGGCATAGTTACTATACTGGCTCTTCTCTCTGGTAGTCTTAGGCATTCGTGATCTCTCTAGCCTCTCATTCAAGGCGACAGTGTGCTCTCCCAATTATTCCATCGCTCCCCTAGTTCAAGGAATATATACCCACCAGCATCAAGCTGTATCTGGAATTCCCATGTTGGCACTACCCATTTAGCATCATGAACGCTGAGATCGTCGCAGTTTCGGCACATTTTCAACTGATATCTTGTGATCTACCACAATATGGTGCAACCGACTTCCTTCATTCACCCCTTATTTTTTTTGTGAACTACACTGATACTGCTAAAACAACTGCGTAGGACACAGGTCTCTACTCAGCGACGACCTCTTTTACCCTGAGCAGCAAAACAGGTTATCGTGTCCCCCCCCGGAGTTTTCATACCAAGTACTACAACATCACACCATGATTTTCTTCTCCTTATTTCATCATGTCGCTCCGTCCACACCTTCCGACGGGTCCGCGCTCTCCATATCACGACCTGTGCAAATATACCCCATATGAGTATGCAGGACGTTGACGGCCTTGCGACGGAGGGTCAACCATTCCAAGAGGAAAGCAGCTGGGTCTGCTGCGATCTTGTCAGGGTCGTTGGCCGCGCCTCTCACATATTCCGCTACTGCCTTCCACTCGTTCTGATCCACATATAGGCGACCGGCTAAGATCCCGAGCTCAATTCTGAGACGCTCGGGGACAGTATGTCCTGCTGGCAACTCGGGATATGAGTAGAACTGAAGGTCATTGAAATGAACCATGGCCTTGGTGACTGGTGCTGCGTATGCGATCAGGTGGGTGTTCGGCTTGCCTCGCTGGCCTCGCAGGAACTCCATGAGGTACTCGGTCTCCTCAGGAATGATGACGAGAGCCGTCTCGGTCGCAGGAGCCCAGATTATCCATTCTACAGGACGCTAGATCATCGTCAGCCTCTCCTCGAATTCCACAGTTGCGATCTCGGCTCACCAAGAAATTGTCGCCCTCGTGCGAATTCCGAGCTACTCGTACGGCATGGGTAAATTCCTTCGAGACGAAAAGTCTCGAGCTTGTCTCGTGGACGCCAAAGCGCTTGGCAATTGCCGTCCTCCCAACGAAGGAAAAGGCGTGTTCGAAGCCCGAACTTTTGGTCGTGGTCGATCGCGAACCCTCGAGTGTTCCGGTTCGCGCGAACCGGAGTACTTCTGGATGCATTCCGGGAAACTTGAATGCTTCGTATCGCTTCCGCTTCTCTACTTGTCGAACCTGTTCCACCTGTGCTTCGACCTCCCTCTCTTGTTCGACCTCCTCTAGCGCACCTGCTTGGATTCTGCCCTGCTGGCCCTTGCTAGTCAGCGCGAGCTTTTCCACGAAGGAGCGTAGCTGGGGGGAGGTAAGGGCGCCTTCAAGGCTCGTCGCAGGTTTTTCCGAAGCAGGACCGTATAGTTGTTGCAATGTTTTGCGTTCTGGTTGTTTGAGGACATGGAGAAGCTTCTGGCGCTCGGATAGTTTTGACATAAAGTCCTTGCAATGCCAAATTGCATCCGTACGTTGACAGAAATCTATCCCTTGTGCAACATAGAGCGCCTGCAAATCCTCAATGGAACGACAGGTCTGTTCAAGCAGCCAAGATACAACGTGGGACGAGTCTATTCTTTCCCACAGCCCGAGCTGATGGAAATCTTTAATACTGCTCTCGACTTCTCGTGGGCCGTAAAAGCATATGCTCTGCGTGGTTTGCAGTTGACGGAGACGCATCGCGGCTATTGCCTTGGTTAGCATATTGTACCAGGTGGATATCGCCATATGAACCCAAATCAAAACTTGATGAAGTTACCTTGGACTGTGTGGTCTTTCGTCAACTTCAGTGCTAGGGTCACAGCTCCGCGGGCGTTCGTTGGCAGTCGTAGGTCGACGCCTCTTGTGTGCCCTTCATCCAAAAAGACACGACATCCTGACATGTCTTCTGCAAAAGGAGTTGCCAATAATGGGACGTCTTCTTTCGTATTACTCCTATAGTGCACCCATGCCCGGTTATCGTTGCGAAAATAGATCACGGCCGTGGCGTCCGAGTCAACTTCCAACCAAGTGTGGGCTAATTCTTCGTTCCCCATCTCGGCGATGTAAGCACCCACGTCAATCAGCACTGAAACTCCATTCCTCCTCAAATCTTCCAAGAAACATCTCTCTTTTGATTTCTCGGGCTGTGGGTGAGTAATGACGTGGAATTCGCGGTTGCGCTTTTGCAGGAGATATGAGAGAACTTCTGCACTCGTGTGCTGCAGTTCCGGGAGATCGCGCTGGCAGATTGTTAGTGGCAGCACCAATCGATTGTCGTTGGTACCGCTGAAGCCCGTAGTTCGGGTTGATTGCGTGTTCTTCACTGGGCACATCGGTATATCCCAAGAGCATGCCTGCAGCTTGACCTCGAATTGTCTTGCATGGACCGGGAAAACGAAGCGATTGAGATAATGGTTTATGGCGACGCGGTTCCTTCTGAGGAAACCCCAGAGTTGCTCCATTTGAGCCTTATCGTCGGTGTTTATGACGCTCCAACGACGTAGGAATGCCGGCAGCTGTGTGCATGTAGAAGTCAACCACTCGTACTGTGCGGCCGGATCGTTTGACTGAAGAATGTGTTGCACTCCTTGTACTAGCTGATCTTGTGTCAAACCAGCATAGTAAAAAGATAGACAAGTGAACAGGATGGCCACGTCTGGATGGCCGTACTCAGCCTGTTCAGAAGGCTTTCCTTTTGCCTCGTATGGAACTGCGATTGGGTCCCGATCTGGATGCAAGCCGTACTGGACATTCCATCTCTTGCTAAGGCACACGATAATTATCCTATGCAACAAGAGCCCGCGCACAAGCAGAAGGGCATTGCGTGCTATATCCGGGTTGTCAAACAGGTTCGCGACCCGGTTCAACAACTTGTCACTGATTTTAGCCCTACAGAGCACATCCCGGACAGCACTTCGCTTCTGTTGATATTTGGGATGAGAGGGGCGAAGAAAAGTGAGTCGTCCTGAACAAATATCATCTATGATAAAATCATGCAAAGCATTCTCAGTATCGGCCCTTAAGATTTGAACGGCTGGAAAATATTCTCGTCTTGACGTAACCTGAATGCCCATTGGGTGTTGGCGTTGCAGTTCTCGGACATGACTATCTATTAGACCGAGTAGCTCTTGGGCGATTTGCCAACGATATGGATGAAAATCGACAGGCGTCTCTGAGCCACTGGGGTAGTTAAGCTGGGTTTTTACAGACAGGGTAAAATCGCATTCGTCGAGTACATCTCGGCAGTGGGTGTCCAGCCACTTTTGAAATCGGATCATCTGATTTGCTGTGGACTTATTAGAGTCGATGAATTTTTGCCACCCGGACAGCTTATATGAAAGTACATGTTCGGCACAAGTTAGTATGATGCCATGACATCCCCGAGTTTCATGGTGAAGGTCAGTGTACAAATCCAGAATCTCCTTCTCGGTCGATGTTCTTCGAGAATAGGGGATATGGATGATTTCCCGGCCTACAAGGTCACCTAGCCTGGATTGCATTGTCTGGGCGGTTTGCATTATAAGCGCCTTCGGAACAACAACGCGCGAAAGATTTTGACCATCGGCTAAAACCGCAGCAGCCATGGGGATAATGCAGGATGTCTTTCCTGTGAGGCCATTAGTAAAGAGTGACTACGTCGTCAATCATACTGTACTTGCCTTTTCCCATACTGAGCTGGAGGACACCATTTCCGAGGGTCGGGTCGATTATGGCCTTTGCGACAGTCACTTGCTCAGGTCGAATGAGGATGTTACTATCTATTTCCAACAGCAGCCAGTCTGGTACCTCAATTGGTTTCCACATTTTGTGGCCTGCCTCGCGCAACTCGCCGTAGAGGGCTGGACTATTCCTCTGTAAGTGAGCGCGCTGAATCCGAACTAGATGTTGGACATCAGTAAGTGCCATCCCATAGGATACTATCGCTTCCTTCATGCCCGAACCAAAGTGAAAGGATTCTGTAGACCTCAACAACTTGAGGAGCTCTGTCGCGGTCGAAAGTGGTCTCATTGCTCCAAGCTTTAGCCAGCAAGCCCGGGTATCGTCAGCCGTAGAGGCCGTAGCGATTGCAGCCCAGGTATTTTCCACTTGGATTTGCGCGTGTCTCAGTGCCGCGCTAACTTTCATACTAAAATCCTGGGCCAAGGCTATTTTCGGTTCAAGTTGCTGAGACCTCATTTCTAGGGCTACCAAACTCTGGCAAAGATCTCCCGCGTACTGCTTGCGGAGTTGATTGTCAGATTGTTTAAAGTCACATAAGATTCGGTCAAGCTCCGCCAACTCAGCTGGTGAATTAGGTCTCGAATCCTGGTGGGTTGTGTCTTGCTGGTGTTTCTCTACGATGCCAAGTAGACTGCTCTCAGTTACCCCAAGGACCGGCCCGTGTTTGGCAGTCCAATCTTGGACAATGGACCGGTAGGAAAGAGAATACTGTGTTACCGTGAAATCGGGCTCCGTGGCTATCCAGGTCGTTGGCACAGCAGTATCGGGTTCACGACATAGTGAAACAAGAACCTCGTCCACTCGCGTAAGATAATTGCTTAGTTCCAAATTGGCGTATCTTCGTTGCCATTCCGGCTTAATCTTTTCCCATGCCGAACTTATATCGATTAACAGATGAGGAAGATCTTTGTGGGAATCATCAGGCGCTGGTATCAGCATTTCCATTGTCACATCAGTCGCTGGCATTGGCCAATATTTTTGTATACGTTTAGCCAGCTCGATCCCCTCTTGCTTATAAGCTTCGTCATTCCTGGCGGCATCACGCTTGTTTGTATCAAAGGGCAGCTCCTTGCCTTTCTTGTTTTTCATGGGCTGAGACTTAGGATAAGTTAAGCCTATTAAGCCCTCGAGAAGATCAATGGAAGGCCGTTCACGAGATTTGAAGTCCATGAAGTATTCGTGTCGAGGGGGGTCCAGATTTTTTATTTTGTCGACTAAACAAATCGAGGCCAGAGAGTGAATAGCATCCATGTTTGCTTCTGTGTGGAAAGCTAGAAGTCCTAGACGAAACAGCAAGCTCGTTTCGTTGGCCCTGTGCCGGCAAAAGTCGACGAGCTCACCCCAATTTTCATTGATCGGATTTTCTATTTGGTTGATTAGGGGGCTTGCATGGAAGGTAGGCGCATGAGTATCCTGTGTCGAGAACCCACCAATAATCTCGGAGGATTCGAGCACACTGCTCAACGTTCTGCTCATGTGGAACTGAGAGCAGCGCGAAAGAATAACACGCGAGATTTGGTATACTTGGGCTGCTATAGCGCCACTTTTTCGATCACGGGGAGTATAAACTGCTTCGTCAAATCCCTGCATAGTTTCAACATCAAGTAACGGATCGTAAATTTCCCTCTGAGCTCTACCACGGGAGCAGAGATGACTTATTTCTGTTGACTCGAATCCAGACTCTGCAGTAAAGACTTCAAGGTTGTTCGACTTTTCCTTGATTGCTTCAATAACCTGCCTGTATCCATCACACTGAATCGAGGAGGTGAGATTTGGATTCCACATCACTTGCTGGATTCGTTTAATATTCGGGGGATGATATTCTCTTCGGGGAACGAGGTTGTTAAACTCTTCGAAAATCTCATTCCCTGCCTTGGTTACTGGTGTCCAAGGTTGGGCAGTACCAGATCGTAATATAGAAAATGCTTCGCTGGAGCCTGTCCGGCCAGTCAAGGTGTCGGGCAAACAAAAGGATGTAATGGCATGATAGAGAGCCTTCGTATATATTAGACGAGGTTCGGGACTGCAAGTTACCCTGCCTATGATGCTATCAATCATGAACCTAGCATAGTGCGAGGCTCCCTGTATGCAAACGTCCACGTGTATGTCAGTACGACGGATGGTCGGCTTCCCAAGAGGCACTATTATACTACGGCTCCGAGTATTGATTTCTCTCATCACAATTTTGCTGCGTAAACCGTACCATGTCCCAGCGTCTTGATTCTTGTCAATCTCGGCGTTCAGTTGTTGGCAATGGAGAAGCTGGTTTAGGCTCACTTCAAAGCGCAAATCTAAATGTTTCAACTCAACTGTCAGCCTGGCAGCGGAATTTTGAGGTTGAAACACCGTCAGCCTATCGGGCTGCTCAAAATCACAAAACATGTTTGCAATCTGGGCAAAAACCTCCGACTGGGGGTCAACCAGCTGGCTTCCACCCACACCACGATACGCCCTGCGTCCTGGGACATCAATAATCCAGTCGGCAGGGCGTGTTTTCCAAAACGCAGGGGTTTTTGGCGAGCCCCTCCTGATCTCTAGACGCCGAGTATTGATGTTAAGCCAGTGCCCACAGTTGTCAATTAATTCGACTGGCAAATCAAAGCTACCTGGCTTACTCAGGTTCGACCGAGGGATAAATTCTAAAGTTTCTTGAGCTCTTGACCTGTGACTATATTTGACCGTACGAATGATAGCACGCCCATTTCGTAGGCCAAAGTGTATAGAATTCTCTTCACGAGGTCGGACCAGCCGGTGAGACATTCCAGGTAGGTTAGATGGATATGTTAGGAGATGCTGATCCCCGAAGATAAACTTCACCGCATCATCATTAGCAATGCTGAGGGGGAGCTTCGACCGTGGTTTGCCGTTCACTAATAGATGACCTTCAATGTAATTGAAATGTAGCCTCTCTTTGAATGGGCCCGGAGTAGTAGCAACAATCCAACGATCTTGAGGCTCGGGGAGGAAGTCCCATGAAGCACAGGCTTCTTCAACACCTGGGAAGTGGCTAGGCCAACCATGTAGGATTTCAATCCCAACGATATATCGATAGGCTTTCATTGCTCTCTTTATGTGAAGCTTGAAGATGATAAACCATCTTCGCGTCACGGAAGAGTAGGTCACGTAATATGTCGGGTAGTCCACTAAGATCGTGCAATGTGTTCTCCTGCACTGCAATTGATGCTTGCACCCATTGTGATAGATCTTTCTGGCTGAGGTGATTCCCTGAACCAAGGAGTATGGCGAAAGTGGCACGACAGAGTAGAGCAGCATAGAGGCCATACGTTGCATATCGCTGGGCTTCGGCACTATCTTGTGTACCTTGGACCTTCTTCCGCAGCTCAGAAATCCATTCCATAAGGCATTGGCGTGCCGTCACGAGGATTGCCGTACCAAATGACTGTCCTGACAGGCAATTCAATCGTAAAGCGAGCGTAATCACTAGCTGCATAATATTGTGTTCTCTCCAGTTCGCCCGAATGGACTCAAGCATATTCTCTAGAACTTTCGTTAGTCGAGTAGTGAATACAGGGTATCTGAACACCTCATGAACAGCTCGTAGGGGTTCTTCGGGTAATCTGGGCCCTGCTTGTGAGGCAAGTTGGCAAAAAACACGCATTGTGTCTTCGTCGCTGAGGTTAAGATTGGACGAAGATAGTTCAACGAGCAGATTAGGCCAACGACGCCTTTTCCCTGCGAGCAATTTTTGATATGCAGAAAATGCTTGCACCGGAATATCCTTTGGGGCCACAGCTTGATTAGCTTGAATCTCGTAGGACGAGGGACCATCTACAACAGTTGGAGGATGGAGTCTATTCGGAAGTATGGGCTCAAGACTAGGAGGAATCGTTATTCCGCATCGATGTTCTAATGTGAGGGGCTTTTTGAGATCTTCAACCCAGATTCCCGATATTGAATCATAGAGTTGAAAATCTGGCGCGAAAGGCAAAAGGACGCGCGTGAGCGGCACCTTTCCCTCGCTAAAGTTGTAATGTGTTTGCTCGAAACATTTGATTTTTGAGGCCAACGAAAGACGATTAACCTTGGCTTCCATGAAGCTCTGCAGTGGTTCAAACTTTTGCAGATAAATCTCAGATTTTTCGCTTCTTGGCCGGTAGGGATGTGCCAACGTGCTCATGATCTGCCACGTCGCATCCCGGTAGGCAGACAACCAGTTGGGTATGCCGAGCTCGAATATAATCGTGCCTCGCGCGGGATTGCATTCAGGCAGGGACGCTTCTTGAACCTTGATATTCATGCGATTGCGCACTCTGCGATGCCAGCATTTTGTGCAGCCAGCTACTATCCTTTCACCGTCTTCCCACGTACAAAGACAAGGATTCTGCGCAATCGATTCTGTGTGCTGGTCATACTCATCGCATAAACGTTCGTGCTCTTCCTCCTTCTGCTGACATAAATATGCATAGTCTGCTTGAATGCGATGCTCGAGAGACTGCAAATGTCCTGACCTTGCAAAATAGCGCAGAGCAATGGTGTCCTGACTACGGGTTTCCAGTATATTGCCGTAGATGCTTTTTGCATGTCGATCGGCTAAGTGTTCTTGAATCTTCTGTAGCCGCTCCATTGCCAGTTTCGTAGGCAGCTGAAGTGCATCCAGTAGCTCAGGGTGGAATACGGGGGCATGGCTGGCAAGTAATTGGCATTTTGCTATGGCGCTTTTGTCCAGCTCAACCCACAGCGTGAAGATAGCAAGTATCGCTGCGCTGTTTTGCTCTGGGCTAGGGTCATACTTTGAGCCTACAGTCTTGGGCGCGTTTTCCATTTGACCCAACACATTTCTGATTTGGGCCTCCAAGTCAAGGCAGCGATCTTCATGATTCTGATTTGGATTCGGGGGTTCGCTGGCCTCTTGTTCGATCTGCTCCTCTAATGCGGCAAAATGGAAAGCACAATTTGTGAACTTCTGGCTTTGTTGGATGCTCTCATCGAGTGGATTGGGAAGCGTGACCGGCCCGAGGGTCGACGTGTGTAACAACTTAGTAGACAGGATTTCATCTAGCTGACTGCCACTGTTTGGCAACGTGAGCTTCAACGAATCGGGCGGTGCGCGATATGGGAGGGGTAGAATTCGGCGAGTGTTGTTCCTTTTGAAAAAATCCCAAGCGTCTTGCACCTTCATGTTGGCGTTTTCTATCGAGTTTCTCACAACTGTAGAAGCTGCGGTGAACCAACTGGCGTATGTGACATCTTTGTGAAGCTGGACTTTTTCGTGGTTCATTTCTAACTTCGCCATCCGGCGGGCAAGCTTTGTGCGCAGACAGACAACCTTATGTGGACTCAGTTCTGGGGCCGAGTCATCAAGTAATTCTGCTAGGAGAATTGCTATTAGAAATTTGTATGCAACTTGACCCCGTTCGGCCCCGAGGACAAGGCAAAGCTGTCGCTGAGCCGCGACTCGGAGGATTAGCCAAAAGGGAAGCCGTCGCCAAGGGATATTGGTTTTGGTCAGATTGACATCATCCCTGATATGCTTGCGCAAGACGGGTGCTTGATACTGGCTGCCAACTGCCTCGAGCAGCGACATCAGCATCTGGGTGATTAATGCGGGATCAGTTGTATCTCGTATTTCACTGACATACACGCCTGCTTTTCGTGCTGAAGCCTGGAGACTATATAGTGACTCCATACTAGCTTGCTCGAGAAATGATGCAAGACTCTGCTGGAAGGATTCCTCGGCAAAGTAATTGAGATTAATGCGTGTAGAACGTCCGGGGAAGTCCCATTGCATTGCATGACCAGCGGCAAGGACGTAGGCAGAGCTAGCTGATGCCTCGAAAGATTCGAATATGACGCCTTCTCCATCCTCCCTAATTATCCATTGGTGTCAGTAAATGTCTCCCGGGCTGAATCAACACGAGGGCGTGAAGCACAATAGCGTATGGAACGTACGTTTCATCACGGCGGACCAACAGACCCGCATTTTGTTCGTTTAGGTACAGAATAAGCATATGTCCTGGCTGAAGCTTTCGGAAGTGGGTGAGAAGGCTTCTTCTTTCCAAGTGACCCCTGTTCAGCTGAAGGCAAGCTTGCAGGCAATCTCGCAGGTTCTGATATGCTTCGAGCCAGGGTACATCAGAAGTAAGGCTCATTGCGGTGTCAGTGGCATGAATCATTCGCGTGAGGACATTTTGTGAAACGGCATCGACATCGCTGTCTTGGGCCCCGGGAATCTCTGGTGGGAGAACCAGGTGGTTGAAGACTAAACCTAGCATCTCCATATCGATGCTCTTGGAAGGCGACATCGTATGGCAATTGCATGTAGGAGGATTGGGAAAATAGAACAGATGTCCGACAAGGGAAGACCAGGTACGCAGAATCTGATTGCGAGTACCGGCAATAAACAAGGATAGAAGGGAACTGTTGAATAAGGGTAGAGGGTGGGAGCGGTAGGGGCTGCACGAGAACTTGAAGTGTGGTGAGGAAGGAGGATACAATTGACGAGTAGCCCTTGGGTGCCCAGGCACAGCTCGACAGCGGCGGTACACAGTTCAACGCCACGAAGAACTCGTAGATAGAATGTGCGAGTGTTGAAGTATGGTTAGGAGGGGAAGGATGAGAGAGGTTAAAGACTGGAAGACCAAGAATAGGAAATGGTTAGCAAGATTGTTGGTTGTAGACTGAATGGCGAGGTTACCGAGGCGGTGTACGAAGATGAAGGTGTCCAATTATATATCCCGTAACTGAGCAATATGGGTGGAGGAAGATTACCATGGGGCTTTGAACGCACTCTGGCATGCAAAGACAATCACGCTGCCGAATTTGTGATCAATATAGCAAGAACGAAGGCTCCGCTGAGGAGTGTTTGCTGAAGTCGGTTCTTCTGCGTGAACCCACACGTGAAGTAAACAAAGGTACTTCTCAAAGTTCTTCTGCAGTTACCAAAGGCTAGAAGGCTTCGAGATATACTTAGCTACATCAGAAGATACCACATACTTACTAGGACGATGTCTCCTATACAGAGTCCGTTTGAATCTGCACCACCTGTGCTTCGACGCGTATACCCGCACCGAGACCAATCATAACGCATTTTAATAGAGATTACAAACGCGCTCCCGTAGAGCTTCACCCGTGTGAGACAAGCCCTAATAATGCGGGTATTATACTTACCAATACAATATAGGTTCCATTTTCACTGAACCACTTAGTGTGTTGTTGTCTGACCTATGCGTTAACAATGATCTATCAGGAAAGTGACTGACAACATGGATCACGGTAAGACGAACGTTTGCTGTACCCCAATCTTGGCTGGATTCGGGAAACCAATTCTCAAACAACATGCATATGAGACGAGACGAACAAAGAATCGAACGCAACAAGGCCTGCTATGGTTTTTTCCTACGTGTCAGGTCTTTATTTAATAGCTAACCATAGACACAAGGGATTATCGCTGTCATTTTACTAAGGGTCCAAACACACTTCTATTCGGTGATAGTTCTACCTACCCAGGTATATCCACGCTTCTTCCATTCCTGTGGCAATGCCAGAACCATTTCCACGGGCGTTGCGTCACAACACTGCCCTGCGTGGGTAGATGTAATTGGTCATTTGGCAGTAGTCGCCAGCCACATGTAATATATTGAGGTATCATTTCCTTGCTTTTTTTCCCCCTTGGATTTGCTGCCGGTAGGTGGGGAAGAGAAAGATAACCGCGGCGGGAAACGAGGCTCTGCGTTTGGAGAACTGGCAGCCACAAATCCGACTTTGCTCCCGGACTTTTCGCAATTAGTTGCCTTGAGCAACTTGTAGGGCTCATAGATTGGCCCGAGGAAATAACAGAGTTGTTGTTTGGCCCTGTCTATTCCGGATTGGATCTTGGCGGGCTCAGAGACCTGGCTGGTAGGGTGTGCTCCCATGTGTGATTGCAGTGGTCTGCAAGTTTCAACCACTCACCCACATGGATATAACTGTCACTTTTTCGCCCCAAGAAATCTTCTGGCTGGCCGTGTGCTGTCAGTACGTGTGTGAGGTTGCGCCACTCCCTACCTAGAGGCAGTAAGGAATACTTGACCTACCACGTGAGGCTCTTGGACTGGATAGTAATTAGTTGCCTGTAACACGATGACAAGATAATACTGCGTTTTTTAATTAACGAATTTATAATCTGCATTTTACTCGGTGGAAATAGACACACAAAATTTGATGATAAGGACATATGCCAGGCAACATACCCGGCGATTCTTCGTGCCCGATCCAGGAACGTCATCGCCTAACTTAAGTTGGTGTACGCATACACACATTACATAAGCCGCGAAATTCACTCCAATAGTTCCCTCGACCTCTGGAAAAATCCCCAGTTGCATAGCTAAGGCTACTTATTGCCTTGCGCAACGTTTGAGTAGGCCGGCGCTCTATTATGGCTTCTTGTATATGAATGATGTATGTGGATATTCTATCAAGGTAGCTGGAGAACAGCGCAATCATGAATGAAATATACCATGTTTGATACATGCTTGGTGCTTCCCCGGGCTGGAAAAGATAACATTCCACGTGGCAGCTTGTAGATAATCAGTGGGGCACTTCTTGAGCTGATAAGATAAGCTGCAGATAGACACGGATCCTGGTTTCTATGACTTGATCTGTCGAGCAGCTTATGCCCCTAGACAAAAGCCAACTTTTCCAATAATAACGTAGTACGCTTTCCTAGTTCCGTTTAAAAACGCCCAGGTTTTCTACTCCGAACCGTAATACCTATCCCTTTGAGAGTGGGCAGGTTCGGTGGGCGTAAGGTATGGGAAGGAAGGTGTAAGGCTAGTACTGTATTTAGCTGGCAGGCCTACACTACAGACCCCTCCATTTACAATACAACATCTTTTGGCCCGGGTCGGTTATTCGGAGACAAAGAATTGATATCGGGAGACGAACCTAAACCTGTTTTGGTCATTGTCCCCATATGTCCCCATATCTCCTATATTTCCCATACAAAATAGATTAGTCTTGGACAGTATATGGACACCAATAAAAATAACGGTCAGGCTCTTAGCAACTATTTATTAGTACAACAAATTAGCCTAAAACTCTACCAAAATAGAAATATTTATAGTAAATAAAATACGCTATAATTATAGCAGTAATAATAGGTAGTACGCTATAATTATAGCAGCATTAGTAAGTAGTGCCTATAATTATAGCAGTATTAGTCTTTAGTACACTTGTTATTTTTAGTTAATTTATAGCTAATCCCCGGTTAGTATTCCTCCCTGCTTTACAGCTCGTTAAAATAGGTCTAGTTTGTATGGGTGTAGAGCAACATGCAGCATATGTAAGGGGAGTTGCCGTGTTAGGTTTAGGTTCGTCTCCCGATATCAATTCTTCGTCTCTAAATAACCGACCCGCTTTTGGCCCTTCAACCCACTTTCTTTGAGCACCTATGTATTTAGCTCCGTGACTTAAAAAGTGGAATAATGGGGCTGCTTACATAGCCGCATACATCCGATAAAAGTATTATCCGAGCACTATGTGCTATTTTAATTTGACAGATTCAGTTATGCATCAGCCGAGGCTGTCCCCTATACATATTTTTTGCGCTCGGTTCTTGATTGGCTAAAACCTCTAGAGAAATCTCCTTAGGTACCGACTTTACTTATTACCCCGCATGTAAGCCTAACCCACCTGCTACGCCCTGCCCGCAGCAGGTTAGGTAAGTAAATACTACCTACTTATATTAACTACCTACCTAAGTATCAACATTTTTTATCTACCTACGTCTGCATGTTCTGCGGATTGTCCTCTATTACAAATCTTATTAATTCCGATTAGCTAATAGGGCTGCCTAAAGAATTTCGACTGTTCAAAGGATTTTTCAACTGTTTCTATTACAACGTCCTTTGTCTAAAAGATCCCTTTGATGCTAAGAAGTACGAGTAGTGTCATCACGTATCGCCAGAGAAATGTTCACTGGAGACCAAACCCCCTGACATCCTCTAGGCCGCGGGCACATATAACTAGCTGCAGGTAGTCAAGTAGCCTAGTGTAAAACGTTCTACTTTTCAATAGTGTGGTGGTATGTTCTGTGACAAGCACACATTTATGAAGGATTGCTCAGTGACTCAGCCCTTTATACTATTTTCTATATCCCTATATCTTTTTCTTCCCACGGTATCTCTTAAAGCTATTTTATGGCAAAGGGACACTATTGACATAAACATACACCCCGATAATTCCTAACTCCTATCATAGTTAAGCATGATGCACTAGTTAAGTTTGACGTACCCTAGGTGTCTTGGCATGCCACATCCTCTTGCTCGGGCGTTCTTGTAGCGGAGTTCATATTCTCTATTTGTTGGAGATTGTCCATGATCTGACGAATATCAACGCAAATAACATCTGCTGGCGATCGGCGACCTTTGTCAACCACGAGCATTTTTTCTTCTATCAGGTCCAACATGCTAGTAGCAAAAGCATCGCCTGTTGCTGTGTTGCGAAGCCGCGACCGGGGAGCCGCCACGAGTGTGTGGGCGGCCACGGCCAGTGCTTTGGAGGGCCAGGGCGGCAAATGCCTCGAAGACTGTCAGATCATTGGACCGTGGACAGAAGATCTCGGCCGATACGGTACGGGGTATGGTGCCTACACGTATGACGAAGCCAAGGCGCGGAAACTCTGGGAGATGTCTTTGGAGTAGGCTGGGTTTAGCGAGGGGAAACCGACGTGTGATAGACCCCGGGTTGGTCTGATTCTTGACCCATGGCAGCCCCGAAAGCGTACTTTGAAGTTTTAGATGGCACAGGCGTGCGCTTACATTTTCATTTGCCATAGTGAAGGATGCCGTGTGTGATACTACGAGGTAATAGAGCAAACATAGTAGAGACCATGAAAGAAGGGCATCGTCAGGTGTACAAGAGGTGTGTATTTTGTTAGCGCTTGATTATGGGCAACCTCCGCAGCCACCGTCAGGCCTCTACCAAGTTGTCTAGTGCGCCGTGCAGTGCATATCTTAATGCTATAGTATAGTAACCAAGTGTTTAGGAGCATTTGCCCAATAATGCCGGCCTCTCTGATGTATTTCACTATACCCTATTTGTCGGTAAGTATTATCCTGCCTATCGTGCTCTAGAATAAGCACGACTCCGTCGAGGTGATCTAGGCCTAGATATGCGCAATGAACATGTTTTACAACAAGGTCATTATTATCCATCTCCGCGTCTACCGCCAGTTCATCCCCGAGTCCAAGCATTTCATAGCCCCAAGTAAAAGTTCGATCACGCTTCACTATTGCTGATAGTAAAGCGGCACGTAGTGTCAGCGACCCGCTAGTCACAGCCTCGTATCGACTATGCAGGTCCGCCCTTGCCTCAACAGAGATAATAGAAGCATCGGGAGCGATTCCGTCTTCGCTAAAGTTGTACCGGACGGCTGAGTCTTGAGAAGCCCAAGACCAAGATGGGCACCGATAGCTCGACGATTTCTTCCCGGACCCGCTTCGCCTCCAACGAAGTCCATCCATTAGCGATTCGCGCCAGATTCCCGCGATGTAGTCCCCTTGGCATATCATCCTGAAGACTTCTGCTAGAGCACTGATCGCTACTAGCTTGTTGCGTCCGTATGTAAGCTGGCGTTTACTATACTCTTCCACCACACCGCTGTACCAAGCTCTATACAGCATATCTTGCGAAATGAGTCCTTGGGGAGATCCCTGAGACAGATCAAATGCATGCGTTCCTAGGGCATCACGATCTCCCATCCGTTGTAATCCGTCTTCGTACTCGTGCACGTGGGCGCATTGCCAAATAAGCTATGATGGGGTATAATGTAGTATGCGTGGCGATAGGAACTATTCCTGGAAGCACCAAGCTCTGGTAGAGAGCTGTCCATTATTCACGTGGTGGTTTCGTGGACTAGAGTCTAGCCAGATACCACTGGAGAAGTATAGCGTGGAATGTTGTCCGTTGCGGGATTTATTATTAATAGGTAACTATTAGATTTTCGAAGTTTTCCGGAGATAATGTTGATTTATAGTTGAAAATACCTCGGGTAGAAGAGTAGCTCGAATTGACGGCAATGGTTACTTGTGAGGTTTTGTAAATGCTAGCCATGTTTGATCCCTCGACAGCCCAGTCGTCCGGATCGTCCTGTATAATACATCTAGCATCGATCTAAATATAGCGAGTATTAAGTCGCCGCGCAATAATAATCGCGTCTCGAAGTGTGCTCGGTAATCCGAAAGGGTTAAATCCAGCTTGGCGGCTTAAAAGATTATCTTTCCTTGTAACCCAATATAGGTTTGAGTGTTTACCCCAGCAATAGCTCAAAGTACAATAAACGTCGGATTCAAAATGAGAACTGCCGGTGTCCCGAAGCGCACAATTTCCAGGGCTATCGTCCTTTGGAGCGAGGTCAATTAACCTCCGTGGTAGCTGATGGACAGTTTTCTCGGCGGGTATTTCTGGTCGCTGGAGGCCTCCAGCAATCCCATCATTCCGTTTATGTGCACCTCGTCCATTGCAACAATCTGTTAGCCATGACCGCGCCACTTGAAATGAGCCATCAGATCGCGTGTTGGTTAAACGACGTCTCCAAGCGACTCCTAGTTCGGCCGCAGGATCGGACTCATTCGTGAAGCAGTGTACCGGAACTCTATTACTAATGGTTAGATAATAATCGGTTGGAATTTAATTGGTAGAGATGTTTAAACCTTAGTGTTTAATAAAAACATAATACACTGCATATACTAAACGGGTTATAAATTCTGTTCCTAATAACAGGAATATAATGCTGTATTCTGTTGCTGCATTGCAGGTTATAGGACCACTGTTGGGTGCCACAGGTTCTTTGACAACTTTGTGCCTTAACAGGTTCTTTGCCCTAACCTTAATACACTCACTTAGCTTGTGTGACACATTATAACATTTTTTTTGTGCTAAACTGGTAACAAAACAGTTGTTAATAAACCTAGCGATATAAATATAGGCTATTAAAGCTGAAATTAGCACAAAAAAGAGGGATCAAAAGCACAAAAGCATTTAATACCAGAAACACCATGCCAGCTCGATTTCCCGATACCACATTCGTGGCAGCTTCACCAGGCGCTGTCGGCGCTGCAAAGGCAAAACCTACCACTTGTCAGGTACTCGCGATCAAGCCCGGTCGCGAGGTATGGGCACTAGGGTCGAGAAGAGTTCTCAAGAGCAAAGAATGGTATCCAGGCTGCGAGATTGATGCTGAGAACACACGCTATGTGCGTAGTATTTGCGACATGCCTATTCCAGAGATTCTGACTTCGTGGACAGACAACGATCATTTCATAACAGTCCAAGATAGAGTTGATGGTACCGAGCTTGAGAGGGTTATCCCATCCCTGACGAAGGACGACCTGGTACGAATCGGGAATCAGCTTGGACAACATCTGCTAAAGCTCAGAGGGACCACAGACGAACGAATGAGAATGCTTGACGGGCGAAAGGTGATCGACCGACGTTTACTCAAGCCGCTCCCAAATGACCCTCCTCACGGCAATATTACTACTGATCAACATGTACGCGACGAGCTCGAAAGTCGGATTGCCGGTACAGTAGACCGTAGAATAGTCCTTGGGCTAATGAGAAAGATGCCGACTGCGCTACCGTTCACCTTTAGTCACTCGGACTTACATGAGGGTAACATCATGGTTAAGGACGGGCAGTTTACAGGCCTAATCGATTGGGAATTGGCGGGATTCTATCCAGTATGGTGGGACTATATCAATTGTTGTGAGCTACTGGGTGATTATCTCCCAGCGGAGCTACATTACGACGATGCCCTAGAGTGGTTCAGAGTTTACCATGCTATCCGGGAACGCCCAGAGGCGGCCGAAACGAAGGCATTAGCGTTGAAATATCTAGGCCAATCCTTCTAAAGGTGATCTTAGGTCACCGAAGTGATGGCATATAACTTGTAAGCTAGACCCCCCCCCCCCCCCCCCCCCCCATCGCAGGCCACCCTAAAACGCGATATTAACCCTAACTACCTTAATTAAACACTACTTAATAACGCAACTACGATTGATTTTTAAAGTCTTTTTTTATTTTTATTTTTTTTATAATTAATTTTTTTTATTATAATGTTTTTACTTTTAAAAAAACAATACATAGCAGCTATAATTCGCGCTATTAAACTTGATATACTAATATAAACTATAATATATAAGTAAAATATATTTAAGTTATATTTATTCATATAGTATGTCGGTACTCTTTTAATACAACCCCGAAGTGAAATAAATAGCTGACTAACTGCAACTCGCCTCCGACATAGAATGTCAGTGGAAAGGCCGTGCCTCTTCGTCTCCATTTAGCCACTATTAACTCAAAGTCTTCCTAGGCGGTAAGTGCAGACTCCCCAGCTTAAGACTTTCACTCAGAATCTTGCGAGTTGACTGCTATTAGTTTGTAGGTGTTCCTTTTAACCACGCCAGAACAACTTGGCTAGTGAGATGGACTTTTTAGCAATTTAGCAAGCTGAATGATATCTGGAATTCTGTCCCAGATAATGATTTCGCCGCCGGTCTGTTTAGGACGATAAATTGGGATCAAGTTAAGTCTAAACACGTCGTTCTCTGCCACGCATGTGAGACAACGGGTTCAAGAAGGTTGTTCCTTGACAAGTGTGACTTGTCCGAACTTAGACAATCGTCACAGACTTGCCATTTATGTGCTTTGCTTCTTAAGTCTTTGTATCAACGCGGCCACGCGCCCCCGGAGGTTGTGTCATTACGACAAGACGGAGCTGTTGTAGGCATTAAGGATGGACCGAATTTACTCTCGATCTATGTAGACCCACGCACGTGAACCCAAGAATTGATCATAATCTTGTCCTGCTAATCATGAAACAGAATTTGATTCAACGATACCGAAAGGGACTCAACTCGGGTTGCCAAATCTTCTAGATCAGGGAAGTCAGGAGCAATTCATTTTACTCAGAGAGTGGATTAAGGTCTGCGATGATAATCATGAGAATTGCCGTGGCAACCATGGTGACGGAAATGACGAACTATGCCAACTCGCCTCCTCGAGCTTGGAACCCCTTTACGCATCATCGAATCTGCCTCAATTAAACCGTCGAAATATGTCGCTCTTAGCCACTGCTGGGGTAAGCTGAGCGAAGTAGAGCGGTTCTGCGCCTTTAATCGCAACATTATCCAGCTTAAGGAGTCTGTTGATTTTAATGCTTTGCCTAAGACATTTCGCGATGCGGTTACAGTTGCAAGAGGAATAGGAGCCAACTATCTTTGGATAGATTCGCTTTGCATCTTACAAGACAACAAGAATGACTGGGAGTACGAATCGACAAGAATGGAGCAAGTCTTTAGTTCTGCGTACTGTACTATCGCTGCTAGTTCGTCGAAGTCGTCAGGGGAGGGCTTTCTTAATTACCGAGAGCCTCGACCTTGCGTAAAATTCGAAACGGGCAAAAGGACACTCTATGTATGTCCTAATATTGACGACTTCTATCGCGATGTCGACCTAGGAGAGCTTAATAGCCGCGGGTGGGTGCTACAGGAAAGGGCACTGTCACGACGAACCATCTTCTACACTTCGACGCAGGTATACTGGGAGTGCGGCGCAGGGGTACGCTGCGAAACACTTGCTAAGCTGCAAAAGTAAGCGATTCAGAATTCCAAGCCCGGTTACGATCAGACATCAGACTGAACACTACCCTCACCGACAGCTCGAAGGCCGCCTTTCTCGGGGACGCCAAGTTTCCAGACTCTGCCCTCGAGTACTACCGGGACGGACGTCAAATGTTAGTGCAAGACCTTTACGAGCGTTACTCCGGTCTCGCCTTCACTACAGATTGGGACCGTCCGATAGCTATATTAGGCTTGCAGGAGCGCTTGGCCAGAGCGTTCAAGACGCAAGCGGCGTTCGGCTTCTTTAGCACGTACTTCGCCAGGCTATTACTGTGGAAGTGTCGCAACCGACTGATGACGCGCATTACGCAGCAGCCGGGCAGCAGTTGCCGTGTGCCGACCTGGTCGTGGTTTTCGAAAGTTGGCGCGATTCAATACCTGGACTTGAAGTTCGAGCAGATCGATTGGGCGGTCACGGATTTCAGTAACCCGTTTAAACGCTCGGTTTCTTCCTCTCCGGACGAAGAGAAGTCTATGTTGCGAGGATGCGCGAGGAAACTAATAATGACAGAGTTCGACATGTTGGTTTCTGTGACATTCGACGAAAGCCAAGATTTGGTTGGCAAGTTACGGTGTGTACTTATTGGGTGCGACCGTCACGAAAATGCTGCGGAGAGAATGAGGTATCACGTACTCATCATTCACGAAATAAGTGGCCCGTCCGGCGAAGGTGTGTACGAGAGAGTGGGCGTGGCATCGCTGAAGCCGACACACGTTGCGGATGAGGGAGTCTAGGTGGATATACGATAATATATTAGAACTATAATGCGTTAATATATGCGTACAATAACTCGTATTGCTAAATTTTAGGAATAAAAATAGATTTTTTGGCCGGAGGTGTTCTGCAACACGAACCAATAACAGAAAAGCTAACGTGAGGATCGCAAAAGTCAATACGCCGTATTGGGCAGCCTGATATCTTGCAAACAAACAATAGGCCGGTAAACGCTCAAAATAAGGGAAGCGGGATATTCGCTCCTTGGTGACAAATAAGTGACAGGCACTACCTAAACACGCCACCCCGTTGATTGGAGGGTTATTCTATGATCTACTTAGTATTTTCGTCATAGTTTGTATGAGGTGCCTTTGTCTGTCTTAAATACTCACTACCTACTCGTAACAACCTGCTACAGCTAGCGCTTAATATTGACTCTCATCATATCTACAAAGAATAAGGTGTTGTTAAAGGATTGCTTTTAAGTGGTTGCCTATTGGAAGTGCTACCTATTACAAGTTGCCCCTTTCAGAACGAATGGCGTGCTATTAATAGAAGCATATAAATAGACTTAAATTCGGCATGGCCCGCTGATGCAGAACTCCATATCTCGTCATTTTACTCTGTTCCCTCCAGCACGGTCTTATTCCTGTTTTCGTTAAAATTCTCAAATAATTCAACTCTGTCCACTGCGACCATGTCATCGAACCAGACTTGCGACATAACTGCCATCCCCTCATTTGAGTCGCTCCCTCTTCCCAGGGATATTATTATCGGCGCTCTCTCAACGAGAAATGATACCCTGACAGCGATGCAGAATTGCTGCTTACCAAATCCCGTCAACTCTATCGGTGACTGCCTACTTTGGTGCGAGATTCCAGGGAATTCGACAGGGGCGCAATGGCTGGATTGCATACACCCGTATATCATCGGACACTACGGCGCTGAGTACGGCAAAACAGGGTCGATGGCTCCTACTCTACGTCCCTCTACTATGGGTATTGCGACGATCGCATTGTTTATCTCAGGGCTTTATGTCTGGTAGTCGCCGTGCCACAAAAAAAAAAGCGAGTCGCCATCAGGATCCTCCAGACACTGCCGTGGAACTCATAACTACAATTCCGAGCTGCAAATAGGTATATCATCACCATGGAGGCCGGAATATCTCAGGCGATGTAAAGCTTTCTAGATTTAGATATGGTTCTGTTCCATATTATGGAAATCGGGAGGCAGGTAAAGAAGATAGCTGGGTACTACGCCCCACACATATCCACTATATATTATAGAGGTACTACCTTATCTAACTATATCTAGACTTGTTTTTTAATATATAATACAATACTATACACCTACTATATATATTTATTTTTAATTAGTTATAAGCCCGGAAACTTATAACCTATAATATTTATAAATTATTTTATAATTATTCTTTATAATTAACTAATAATAATTATTACTTTATTTACTATTATTTAAATTATTTTATAATATTTAAACATAGCTACTACTACTTCTATTGAGCTAGAAACTAATAGTAATACTAAAAGTAACACCCTAGTAAAAACACTATACTTTAGTAATAGCTACCTACCTTACTATAGATGCCTTAATATATTAACTATATAACTAACAAAATATACTATACTTACTAAATTTAATAAATAACTTTTACTATACTTATATTCTTAATAATTATTATTATTATTATTAATAAAAAACAAAAATCGATCTACTCTAGTGTTCGCTATATAAAAATATAGATTATTTAAAATACTAAATAAGCTAATATTTCTTTAATAACCGGAAATTTAGCTAAAACTAAGCTAAAAAAACAATAAATAATATTTTAAATACTTAGAACTAAGTTAAAAACTTATCCAAATTTTAAACTAAGCTTATTTATAAATACTCAAAAAATTACTATAAAATATAACTTTAGAATTTAATTATTTATTTTATTAACTTACTACTGATTTTTTAATAAAAAAAACTTTTTATATTTTATATAAAAACTTAAAAACAAATAGAAAATATATTTTTTTTATAAAAACTTTTTAAATTATAACTATTAGCTAAAAACTCTTTTTTTACTAACTATATATCACGATTAGTTAAGTAAAGCTTTTATAGCTAGTTTATTAATACTATAGATAAAAACTTTAAGCTAAAAAAAAAAAAAAAAAAAAAAAGTCAAAGTTTATAAAATAAATAAATATAAACTTTATATATATAGCTATAAAGTTAGGTTAATCTATGCGCAAACTTTTTATTTTATTGCTATATAAATCTAAAGTTTTTATAAGTTTTGCTAAAACTATACTTAAAACTATATAAACTATACTAACTATTATATTATTATTTTTTAAAACTAAAAGTTTAAATATAATTTTAATTTAAAATTACTAATAATATTAAGTTTATATAGTTTTTTTATATTATATTGCTTTATTATTATTTTTATATATATTTATTTTTATAATTTTATAAAAAGTTAAAAAGCTTTTTTATAAGTTTTATAAAATTAATTAAGTTTAATTAATATATTTTTAAAATTTTAGGCTATATATTAAATATTATTAAAATTATAGCTTTTTTAAGCAACTTAATATTATAACTTTTTATGTTTTTTATATATTTTTAATTATTTAATTTCTTTAATTTTAAATTTTGTTTTATTATTAATATTTTTAATTAGAAATAATAATTAAATTTATTAAAATAAAAAATTATTGCTTACTTTTTCTAATTAGTTAATATAAAATAAGTTTTTTATTTTATAAAAATTAAACAAATTAAAAATATAGCTAAATTTTTATTTTTTTAAAATTTTGAAAAGTCTAATTAACTAAAAGTTTAATCTAGTAGTTAATATTTATATTATAAAACTTTTTTTTTTAAAAAAACTTTATTTTTTATTTTAAAATTTATTAAGCGTTTTTTTTTATTAGCTTGTAGCTTATATTATTTTTACGCAAAAATTACTATATTATATATTATTTTTTAAATATTTTAGGTTTAATAAACTAATTTAAACGTTTATTATTTAATATTAAAATTTATAATAGTTTTGCTAATATTTACTATTAAAAAGTTTTATGTTTTAATTTTTATTATTATTTTTAGTAATAATATATTAATTAATAAATATTATAAAAAATTATATATAAAGTTTAAAATAAAAAAATAAATATTTTAATTGTTTTAATATTTATTAATATAAAAACAGAATTATTAGTTTAGTTTTTAATTAGTTAATTTTATTATTTTTTAAGTTTAAAAGTAGTAAATATTACTAAAATAATATTTAATATTTATAAAATTATTAATTATTATTATAAACTTAAAAATAAATAATTTTATATTATTTAATATTTATATATTTAATATACTAAAAATTTTTTATAAATTTTTATAATATTATATAGCTAATAATTTTATAATATTTATTTTTTTGCTAAATAAAGTTATAATTAAATAATTAAACTTATTTATAAATATTTATATATAGTTATAACTTTATTAGTTAAGTAGTATATTTTTGCTATTTATTATTATATATTGCTATATTATAGCTAATATAAATAATAAATAAAAAAAACTAAAAGTTTTATTTTATAATATTTTATTTTTTTTATAATTATAATAATTATATATATATTATTTATAATTATATTTTAAATAAAACTAGTAATATTTTTGTTTTAATATTTTGATTATTTTATATTAACTTTAATATATAATAATTAAAAATATATAAAAAAAATAGTCCTATTTAAAATAACTTTAAATCTATATAGTTTTTTGTTTTTATTTTTTAAATTTTATAGCTAGTTTTTTTATTTAATTAGATTTATTAGATTAGCTTTTTAAAAAATATTAAATAAAAAGTTTATAGTTAATATAAAACTTAGTATTTTATTAACTAGAACTAATATTATTATTTATTTTTTAGCTTTTTTAGTTTTAATTATAAAAAGTTTAGCTATTTTTTTTAATAAAATATTAACTATTATATTTTTTTATTTTAATTAGTATTAAAAAATAATATTAAAATTTAATAAAAAGTTAGCTTAATATATTTGTTATATTAATAAAATTTATTTATTTAAAAAATATAATAAAATTTAATAATTAATTATTATAAAAAACTTAGTTTTAAAAAGCTTTAAGTAGTAATATTTTAAAGTTTATATTACTACTAAAAATTTATAGTTTTAAATTAAGTAAGCTTATTTAATTAATATTATTATTTTAAAAAAATATTTTATAAGTTTTTATATTATATTTTTTTATTATTACTAAATAATTTTTTTTGTTATATTATATAAAATATTTATTTTTATTTATATTAATTAGCTAGGCTTAAAAAAAATTAAAACAAATATTTTATAAGCTAGCAGTTTTATATATTTAAAAGTTTATTTTTATTCTAGTCCTATTATAAATAGCTTATTTTTTTTAGTAGTTAATTTAAAAAAATAGTAATTTTACTAGTATAATAAATAAATATATAAATATAATTATAAAGCTTAAAAAACAACTAAATTAATTTAATATTTTTAAAATTATTAAAGTTCTAATTTAAAATTGTTTAAATTTTTATAAAATTAATTTTAATTTTTATTTTAGTTTTTATAATTATTTTTAAATAATTAATAAAAAGTTTTAATAATATTTAGTTTAATAAATTAAATAATATTGCAAAAATAAAATATAGTACTACTAATATTTAAAATTAATATAATTTAATTTTTTAAATATATATTTTTTTATTAATAATTAATTATAAATTTATATTTAATTAATTTAAATTTAAATATAAATAAAATAAAAATAATATTTAAGTTTATATTTTATTTAATAAAGTTTATAACTAGCAGTTTATTTATAAACTTTTTTTTAAATAAAATAAACTATATAAATATATAATATTAATAAAAACTAAAAATATATTTTTTATTATTAAGTTTTAGTATTATATTAAATCTTAGTTATAATAATAATAAAATTTTAGATTTTTTTTTTAAAAAGAACTTTTTTAGATATAATAACTAAAAAAAAAAAAAACTTTATATTAATTTTATATATTAAAAGTTTTTTATAATACTATTTAATTAATTTAAATTTATTTTTTTTATAAAATATTAATTATTTTTAAGTTTTTTTTAAATAGTTTAATATAACTATTTTTAGTTATTATAAATTTAATTATAATAAGTTTTTTTAAAGTTTTTTTTAACTAGTTGCTTTTATTTATTTTAATAAAAATAATTCTAAAAATCTTATATAATTTTTTTAATAGTAGCTTAGTTTTTTTTTTTTTTAGGAATTATTATATAGACTTTTTTTGTTTTAAATTTAAAAATCTTAGGTTTTTTTTTTTTTTTTAGTTTTAGTTGTTTTTAAAATAATTGTTTTATTTTTAAAAAATCTTTTTAATATTTAATAATATTTTTTTAACGCTTAATTATATTAATTTATATTTTTTTATATTTTTAAGTTTATATTTTATTATTTATAGCTAAAAAGTTTAATTATAATTATTAGTAAAAATTAAACTAATAAAAATAAATTATTTAGCTAAATTAATTATTATTTTTAAGTTTTTATTAAAATATTTTGTTTTATTAATTATTTAATACTAATAATAATATTATAACTAAAATTAATAACTTAAAATATTTAATTTTTAAATTATTAATTATAAATTTTTATAATATATATTAAATATTTATAAACTTTACTAATTATTTTGCTTTAATAGTTATAAAGCTTTTAAAATTTAATTAATTAAACTATTTTTATTTTTAATTATTGTTTAATTTATTATATAAACTTATAGCTAATTAATAAAAAAATATAAGCTTTAGTATTATATAAAACTAAAATTTCTATTTTAATACTATTAATTTATAATTAAATAAATATTTTAAAAATAATTAATTTGTTTTAGCTATATATTTTAGCTAAAATAAATAAAAAAACTAATAAAAAAACTTTTATTAATTTTATTTGTTTTTTAAACTAAATAAACTATTAAAGCTATTTTTATTATAGTTTTTTTTTGCTAATTAAATATTTAAAACTTTAAGCTTTTAATTAAAATAATTAACTAATATATATTTTTTTTTATTATAAATAAAACAAATTTTATTATTTTAATAAACTTTTTTTTTTTTTATAATTAATGCTTGTTTTAACTATTTTAAAATAAATATTTTAGAACTTTTAAAGTTAACTAAAAATTAATAAGCTAATTTGCTAAAAATTTAATTATTTAAATTAAATTTTTATTTAGTTAAATTAATAAGTTTAATTTATTAATAGTTTTTATAAGTTTGCTTAATATTATATATTAATTTAATAGTTTTATTAATAAATAATTTATAAAAAATATTTAAATTTATAAAAACTTTATATAAGTTTTTTTTTAAATTTATATAAAAATAGTTCTATAATTTATATTTTTATTATAATTTAACAAATTAATATTTTTAAGTTAAGCTATTAAATATAAAAATAAACTTATTAATATTTTATAAATAATAGCTACTTAATTAAAATTATAATAAATTATTAATAAAATTTAAATTATTTTAATAATACTACTAAATAATTTTTTAATTAAATAAAAATATATTTTAATTAATTTTTTAGTATATTTTTTTAATTAGTTTATAATATATTAAAATTAACTATTTTTAGTTTAAAATATAGTAATATTTTTATTTAGTTTTTTTATTAGTTTATAAACTTAATTATTAAATAAAGCTTTATTTTTTATAAACTTATTAAAATTAATTTTTTATATTTTAGCTTTTTTAATATAAATAAAGTTTAAAGCACTAAAAAATAAATTAATAAAACAAAAAATAAATAAAGCAATAAAACTAAAAAGTTTAAAATTAATATTTTTAAATATATTTTTTAAAAGTATTAAAATAAATATATTAAAAAATTAGTGCTTTATTTTATTTATTTATTAAAAAAGTTCTATTAGAACTAATATAAAATTATAACTTTATATAACTATAATATTGAGTGCTATATTTTTAAATATATTATTTATTTTAAATTATTTTAGTTCTAGTTTAAATTTTATTTTTTTAAGTTTTAATTTTTTAATTTTTTTAGAATTTTTTTTAAATATTAGTTCGTTTAAAACGTTTGTAAAAAAATCTAGTGTTTAATTTTTTTTTTTTTATAAAATTTTTTTTTTTAAAATTATTTAATAATAAAAAGCTAGCTATATTTAAAAATTAAAATTATTTTAATTATTTAAAATTAAGTTTTTTATAAATTATTAATTTTTAAATAATATAAAAATTAAAAATTTTATTAAAGTTATATTAAAATTAGATTTATATTATAAAATATATAATTTTTTATATTAAATATATAAAAAAAAAAAAAGTTTATTTATATTTTGCTAATTATAATAAAATAAAAAATATATATTTATTAAATATTTATTAGCAAATAATTAGTAAGCTTAAAGTAATATTATAATTAATTAAATAAAGTTTTTATAGTTAGTTTATTAATATTATAAATAAAAATTTTAAGCTAAAAAAAAAAAAAAAAAAAAAAACTTTAAGTTTCTAAAATAAATAGATATAGATTTTGTATATATAGCTGTAGAGTTAAGTTAGTCCGTACGCAGACTTTTTATTTATTGCTATATAGGTCTAAAGTTCTTACAAGTTTTGCTAAAACTATACCTAAGATTATATAGACTATACTAACTATTATACTATATTTCTAAATCTTTTATTATTATTTTTACTATATAAAGTTTTTTTTATATTTATACTAAAAAATATTAACAAAATAAACTTGTTTAAACTTAAAGTTATTATTTAATTACTTATACTAGAATCTAAATCTAATATATTTAATACTTTTATTTTAAAACAACTTATACTTAAAATAATCGAAATACTATTTAATTTTAATTCTAATAACTTTATATTAAATCTAACCTTATTAAACAATATTTTATTAGCTAACACTCAAAAAATACAATAATTATCAAAATAAATAATAATTCTAAAGCAACTATTTTTTAAAATATTACTATACTTAATTTTCTAGCTAAATATTTTAAGTTTAAAAAATAAATAAAAAATTATATATACATTATAAAATACGCTAGTTTTTTGTTTAAAAAATTAAAAAAAAAATAAACCAATCAAAATCCCTAATATACTAATAAGCTTTAATTTATACAAAGCATAAAAAACCTAAAAAATTACCTAATAAAAAGTTAAAAGCTATATTTACAGCTACTATAAAAAAAACATCCAAAAACTACTAATAAAATAATAAATAAAATTTAATAGCAAAAATAAAAAAGTTATAGTAGCTAATATATAAAAACTAATTAATAAAAAAATTAAACTAACTAAAAGTTTAATTTTTTAAAACCTATTATATAAATAGGAAAATATTTTACTAGCTATTAAAAGCTTAGTTTTAATTTTTATTACAAAACTTTGCAGTATTTGCTCTAATTTTAAAGATCTAAATCTAAAAAACTTTATTATTAAAAACCCTTTTTTAATAATAAAGTTTTTTTTAAGTCCAAAGAAAAACTACGCTAATTTTATTTTTACTTTTTTTTAAACAAATTACTTTATTACTATTAAAAAACCTATAAAAAAAAACTTACAAAAAAAATAACTTTTTAACTCGCTTTAATAAAAATATAGCAAAAAAAATATATAAAAAAAATCGCTAGCTAAAATACTACTAAAGCTATATTACTTATAAATTAACAAAAAAGAAATTATAACAATAATAATAACAATAGTAATAATAACAATAAAAATAACAAAAAATCCAAAAAAAATCTAGCTATTTTTACTATATTACTGCTAGCCAAAAAGTTATAACTTATAACTCCTTAGAATATTTTTTTATAAACTTAGACCTAGCTTCTAACTAATAAAAAACAAAATATTAAATAAAAAGCAAAAGATATTAAATAATATAACATAACTGCTTTGTTTACTACTAGGACTTCTAAACCCAATATTCTTAGCTACCTAAAATAATACAAAAAAAAAAAAAAATACTAAAACAAAAACTAAGCATCTTTAGCAAGATGTTTAATATTACAAGCAGTTAAGTAAAGCTTCTATAGCTAGTTTATTAATACTATAGACAAAGACTCTAAACTAAAAAAAAAAAAAAAAAAAAGTTAAAGTTTATAAAGTAGGTAAATATAAACTTTATGTATATAGCTATAGAATTATAGGTTAGTTTATATATAAACTTTTTATTTTATTACTATATAGGTCTAAAGTTTTTATAAGTTTTGCTAAAACTATATTAACTATTATATTATTTTTTTTTAAAACTAAAAGTTTAAATATAATTTTAACTTAAAATTATTAATAATATTAAATTTATATAGCTTTTTTATATTATATCATTTTATTATTGTTTTTATAATTATTTATAAATTTATTAGCTATTATTATATATATTTATTTTTATAATTTTATAAAAAATTTAAAAGCCTTTTTATAAGTTTTATAAAATTAATTAAGCTTAATTAATATATTTTTTAAATTTTAAGCTATATACTAAATATTATTAAAGTTATAGCTTTTTTAAATAATTTAGTATTATAGCTTTTTATTTTTTTTTTATTTTTTTAATTATTTAATTTGTTTAATTTTAAATTTTGTTTTATTATTAATATTTTTAACTAAAAATAATAATTAAATTTATTAAAATAAAAAGTTATTATTTGTTTTTTATAATTAGTTAGTATAGAATAGGTTTTTTATTTTATAAAAGTTAAGCAAATTAAAATATAGCTAAATTTTTAAAAAAAACTTTATTTTTATTAGTTTATAGCTTATATTATTTTTATATAAAAATTGCTACATTATATATTATTTTTTAAACGTTTTAGGTTAATAAACTAGTTTAAACGCTTATTATTTAGTATTAAAATATATAATAGTTTTATTAACATTTATTATTAAAAAGTTTTATATTTTAATTTCTATTATTACTTTTAGTAATAATATATTAATTAATAAATATTTTAATTATTTTAATATTTATTAATATAAAAATAAAATTGTTAGTCTAATTCTTAATTAGTTAATTTTATTATTTTTTAAATCTAAAAATAATAAATACTACTAAAATAATGCTTAGTACTTATAAAATTATTAATTATTACTATAAATTTAAAAATAAATAGTTTTATATTATTAAATATTTATATATTTAGTATACTAAAAAATCTATATAAACTTTTATAATATTATATAATTAATAATTTTATAATATTTATTTTTTTGCTAAATAAATTATAATTAAATAACTAAACTTGTTTATATATATTTATATATAATTATAACCCTATTAATTAAATAATATATTTTTATTATTTATTATTATATATTATTATATTATAGTTAATATAAATAATAAATAAAAAAAACTAAAGGTTTTATTTTATAATATTTTGTTTTTTTTTATAATTATATTTTAAATAAAACTAGTAATATTTTTGTTTTAATATTTTGATTATTTTATATTAATTTTAGTATATAATAATTAAAAATATATAAGCTTTTTAAATTAAAGCTATATAAAAAAAAATAGTTCTATTTAAAATAACTTTAGATATATATAGCTTTTTGTTTTTATTTTTTAGATTTTATAGCTAGTTTTTTTGTTTAATTAAATCTATTAGGTTAGCTTTTTACTATAAACTTAAAAATAAATAGTTCTATATTATTTAATATTTATATATTAATATATTAAAAAATTTATATAAACTTTTATAATATTATATAATTAGTAACTCTATAATATTTATTTTTTTGCTAAATAGAGTTATGATTAGATAGTTAAACTTATTTATAAATATTTATATATAGTTATAACCCTATTAGTTAAGTAGTATATTTGTGCTATTTATTATTATATATTGCTATATTATAGCTAGTATAAACAATAAATAAAAAAAGCTAGAAGTTTTGTTTTATAATATTTTATTTTTTTTATAATTATATTTTAAATAAAACTAGTAATATTTTTGTTTTAATATTTTAATTGTTTTATATTAATTTTAATATATAATTAGAAATATATAAGCTTTTTAAATTAAAGCTATATAAAAAAAAATAGTTCTATTTAGGATAATTTTAAATATATAGCTTTTTATTTTTTTTTCTAGATTTTATAGCTAGTTTTTTTATTTAATTAGGTTTACTAGGTTAGTTTTTTAAAAATATTAGATAAAAAGTCTATAGTTAATATAAGATTTAGTATTTTATTAAGCAGAACTAATACTATTATTTATTTTTTAGCTTTTTTAGTTTTAATTATAAAAAACTTAGCTATTTTTTTAATAAAGCATTAATTATTATATTTTTTATTTTAGTTAGTATTAAAAAGTAATATTAAAATTTAATAAAAAATTTGCTTAATATATTTATTACTGTTATAATTAGTTAAATAAAGCTTCTATAGCTAGTTTATTAATACTATAGACAAAGACTTTAAGCTAAAAAAGAAAAAAAAAGAAATCAGAGTTTATAGGGTAGGTAAATATAGACTTTATATGTGTGGCTGCAAAGTTAGGTTGGTCTATACGTAGACTTTTTATTTTATTGCTATATAGGTCTAGAGTTCTTATAGGTCTCGCTAAAACTATATAGATTATACTAACTATTATACTACTTTTTTCTAAAACTAAAAGTTCTAATATAGTTTTAATTTAAGGTTATTAATAATGTTAAATTTATATAGTTTTTTTATGTTATATTGTTTTATTATTATTTTTATAATTGTTTATAAATTTGTTAATTATTATTATATATTTATTTTTATAAGTTTTATAAAATTAGTTAAGTTTAATTAGTATGTTTTTAAAATTTTAAGCTATATATTAAGTATTATTAAAATTATAGCTTTTTTAAGCAACTTAGTATTATAGTTTTTTATTTTTTTTATATATTTTTAATTGTTTGATTTGTTTAATTTGAAATTCTGTTTTATTGTTAATATTTTTAGCTAAAAGTAGTAATTAGATTTATTAAAATAAAAAATTATTGCTTGTTTTTTATAATCGGTTAGTATAAAATAAGTTTTTTATTTTGTAAGAATTAAGCAAATCAAAAATATAGCTAAATTTTTGTTTTTTAAGATTTTAAAAAGTTTAACTAACTAAAAGTTTAATCTAATAATTAGTATTTATGTTATAAAACTTTTTTTTTAAAAAAAACTTTATTTTTTATTTTAAAATTTATTAAGCGTTTTTTTTTGTTAGCTTATAGCTTGTATTGTTTTTATGCAAAAGTTGCTATATTATATGCTATTTTTAAACGTTTTAAGTTTAGCAAACTAGTTTGAACACTTATTGTTTAGTATTAAAATTTGCAATAGTTTTATTAATATTTATTATTAAAAAGTTTTATGTTTTAATTTTATTGCTATTTTTAGTAGTAATATAGTAATTAATAAATATATAAAGAATTATATATAAAGTTTAAAATAAAAAAATAAATATTTTAATTGTTTTAGTATTTATTAATATAAAAATAGAGTTATTGGTTTAGTTTTTAATTAATTAATTTTATTGCTTTTTAGGTTTAAAAGTAGTAAGTATTACTAAAGTAATATTTAATATTTATAAAATTATTAATTATACTATAAACTTAAAAATAAATAGTTTTGTATTATTTAATATTTATATGTTTAATATACTAAAAAATTTATATAAATTTTTATAGTATTATATAGCTAATAATTTTGTAATATTTTTTTTTACTAAGTAAAGTTATAATTAAACAGCTAAACTTATTTATAAATACTTATATATAGTTATAACTTTATTAGTTAAATAATATATTTTGCTATTTATTACTATATATTGCTATATTATAGCTAATATAAATAATAATAAAAAAAGCTAGAAGTTTTGTTTTGTAGTATTTTGTTTTTTTTATAATTATAATAATTATATATATTATTTATAATTATATTTTAAATAAAATAATAATATTTTTGTTTTAATATTTTAATTATTTTATATTAATTTTAATATATAATAATTAAAAATATATAAACTTTTTAAATTAAAGCTATACAAAAAAAATAGTCCTATTTAAAGTAACTTTAAATATATAGCTTTTTTTTTTATTTCTTAGATCTTATAACTAGTTTTTTTATTTAATTAAGTTTATTAAATTAGCTTTTTGGAAAATATTAAATAAAAAGTCTATAGTTAATATAAACTTAATATTTTATTCAGGACTAATACTATTTTTATTTTTTAGCTTTTTTTTTTAATAAAGCATTAGCTATTATATTTTTTTGTTTAATTAGTATTAAAAAGTAATATTAAAGTTTAATAAAAAATCGGCCTAATATATTTTTATATTAATAAATTTTATTTATTTAAAAATATAATAAAACTTAATAATTAGTTATTATAAAAAACTTAGTTTTAAAAAGCTTTAAGTAATAATATTTTAAAGTTTATATTATTACTAAAAGTTTATAGTTTTAAATTAGGTAAGTTTGTTTAATTAGTATTATTATTTTAAAAAAATATTTTATAAGTTTTTAGGTTATATTTTTTTATTATATTATATAAAATATTTATTTTTATTTATATTGGTTAGCTAGGCCTAAAAAAAGCTAAAACAAATATTTTATTATTAGTAGTTTTATATGTTTAAAAGCTTGTTTGTTCTAGTCCTATTATAAATAACTTATTTTTTTTAGTAATTAATTTAAAAAAATAACAATTTTACTAGCGTAGTAAATAAATATATAAATATAATTATAAAATCTAAAAAACAATTAAATTAATTTAATATTTTTAAAATTATTAAAGTCCTAATTTAAAATTGCTTAAATTTTTATGAAATTAATTTTAATTTTTACTTTAATTTTTAACTATTCTTAAATAATTAATAATAAATATTAAAACAAAACTTCTTAATATTTTTCTAATATTTAGCTTAATATAAATAATAAATTATTTTTTATAATAGGTTTAATACTATTTTTTAGTTTTAGAATAAATTAAAATATTATTTATATAAGTACTAGCAAACTTATTTAAAAATTTTTAAATTTATATATTAATAAAAGCTTGCTATTAAATAGGTTTTATTTTTAAACTAAATAATAAAACTTTTTATTAAAATATTTTTTTGCAAGTTTAAAAAAAATAAAATAGCATAATTTTATAATTAATAATAATTAAAAAAATTTTTTAATAATATTTAGTTTTATAAATTAAATAATATTATAATAATTAAATATAGTACTACTAATATTTAAAACTAATATAATTTAATTTTTTAAATTATATTTTTTTATTAATAATTAATTATAAATTTATATTTAATTAATTTAAGTTTAAGTATAAAAAAACAAAAAATGTTTAAATTTATATTTTATTTAATAAAATTTATAATTAGTAGTTTATTTATAAATTTTTTTAAATAAAATAAACTATATAAATATTTAATATTAATAAGGCCTAAAAGCATATTTTTTATTATTAAGTTCTAGTACTATATTAAATCTTAGTTATAATAATAGTAAAATTTTAGATTTTTTTTCAAAAAAAAATTTTTAAGTATATAACTAAAAAAACTAAAAGTTTTATATTAACTTTATATATTTAAAAAATAAAATTTTAAAAATAAAATTAGTTTATTATTAAAAATCTTTTATAGTACTACTTAATTAATTTAAATTTATTTTTCTTATAAAATATTAATTATTTTTAAAATTTTTTTAAATAGTTTAATATAATTATTTTTAGTTATTACAAACTTAATTATAATAAGTTTTTTTAAAGTTTTTTTAATTAATTATTTTTATTTATTTTAATAAAGATAATTTTAAAAATTTTATATAATTTTTTTAATAGTAGCTTAAAATTTTTTTTTTAAAATTATTATATAAACCTTTTTTGTTTTAGGTTTAAAAGTTTTAGGTTTTTTTTGGTTTTTTTAGTTTTAGTTATTTCTAAAATAATTATTTTATTTTCAAAAAATTGTTTTAATATTTAAAAATATTTTTTAACGCTTAATTATATTAATTAATATTTTTTATATTTTTAAGTTTATATTTTATTATTTATAGCTAAAAAGTTTAACTATAATTATTAGCAAAAAATAAACTAATAAAAATAAATTATTTAGTTAGATTAACTGTTATTTTTAGGTTTTTATTAAAATATTTAGTTCTTAAATTATTAATTATTAATTTTTTAATAATATTAAATATTTATAAACTTTGCTAACTATTTTATTATAATAGTTATAAAGCTTTTAAAGTTTAGCTAAACAAACTATTTTTTTATTTTTAATTATTACTTAATTTATTATATAAATTTATAGCTAATTATTAAAAAAGTATAAGCTTTAGTATTATATAAAATTAAAGTTTTTATTTTAATATTATTAATTTATAATTAAGTAAATATTTTAAAAATAATTAATTTGTTTTAGTTATATATTTTAGCTAAAATAAATAAAAAAACTAATAAAAAAATTTCTATTAGTTCTATTTATTTTTAAATTAAATAAACAACTAAAGCTATTTTTATTATAGCTTTTTTTTGCTAGTTAAACGTTTAAGGTTTTAAGTTTTTAATTAAAGCAGTTAATTAATATATATTTTTATTATAAATAAAATAAGTTTTATTATTTTAATAGTCTTTTTTTTTTATAGTTAGTGCTTATTTTAATTATTTTAAAGTTAGCTAAACATTAGTAAATAGGTTTGCTAAAAACTTAGTTATTTAAATTAGATTTTTGTTTAATTAAACTAGCAAATTTAGTTTATTAATAGTTTTTATAAGTTTATTTAGTATTATATACCAATTTAATAACTTTATTAATAAACAATTTATAAAAAATATTTAAATTTATAAAAACTTTATATAGATTTTTTTTAAGTTTATATAAAATAGGTCTATAATTTATATTTTATTATAATTTAGCAAATTAATACTTTTAAGTTAAACTATTAAATATAAAAATAAACTTATTAATATTTTTATTAACTTTTATATATAAGCTTAAAATATTTTATAAGTAATAATTACTTAGTTAAAATTATAATAAACTATTAATAAAACTTAGATTATTTTAGTAATATTATTAAATAGTTTTTTAATAAATAAAATATATTTTTATTAATTTTTTAATATATTTTTTAACTAACTTATAATATATTAAAATTAGATATTTTTAGTTCAAATATAATATATTTTTATTTAGCTTTTTTACTAGTTTATAAACTTAGTTATTAAATAAAGCTTTATTTTTTATAAACTTACTAGGATTAGTTTTTTATACTTTAGCTTTTTTGGTATAAGTAGGATTTGGGGCACTAAAAAATAACTAATAAAACAAAAAACAAATAAAGCAATAAGATTAAAAAGTTTAAAATTAGTGCTTTTAAATATATTTTTTATTATTAAATTGTAGTTATTTTTTAAAAGCGCTAAAATAAACGTATTAAAAAATTAGTGCTTTATTTTTTTTATTTATTAAAAAAGTTCTGCTAGAACTAACGTAAAATTGCAACCTTATATAGCTGCAATATTTAATACTATATTTTTAAGTATATATTTATTTTAGGTTAATCTAGTTCTAGTTTAGATTTTGCTTTTTTAAGTTTTAACTTTTTGTTTTTTTTAGATTTTTTTTAAGTATTAGTTCGTTTAAAATATTTGTAAAAAAGTCTAGTGCTTAATTTTTTTTTATTTTTAAAAATTTTTTTTTTTTCAAATTATTCGATAGTAAAAAGCTAGCTATACTTAAAGGTTAGAGTTGTTTTAATTGTTTAAAAACCAAAAATAAAATAGAAATATTTAAGGTTAGGTTTTTTATAAGTTGTTAGCCTTGAGGTAGTATAAAGGTTGAAAGTTTTATTAGGGTTGTATTAAAGTTAGATTTATATTAAAATATATAATTTTTTATATTAGGTATATAATTAAAAAAGAAAGTTTATTTATATTTTATTAATTATAATAAAATAAAAAATATATTTTATTAAATATTTATTAGCAAATAATTAATAAGCTTAAAATAGTGTTATAATTAGTTAAATAAAGTTTTTATAGCTAGTTTATAATACTATAAACAAAAACTTTAAACTAAAAAAAAAAAAAAGGAAGTTAGAGTTTATAGGGTAAGTAGATATAGACTCTGTGTGTGTGGCTGTAGAGTTAGGTTGGTCTATGCGTAGATTTTCTATTTTATTGCTATGTAGGTCTGGAGTCCTTGCGGGTCTTGCCAAAACTGTATAGACTGTACTAACCGTTATAATTACGTTAATAAAATCTATTTATTTAAAAAATATAATAAAGCTTAATAATTAGTTATTATAAAGAACTTAGTTTTAAAGAGCTTTAGGTAATAATATTCTAAAGTTTGTACTACTACTAAAAATTCTTAGTTTTAAATTAGATAAGCTTGCTTAGTTAATATTATTATTTTAAAAAATATTTTATAAGTTTCTAGGTTATATTTTTTATTACTGCTAAATAACTTTTTTTGTTATATTATATAAAGCATTTATTTTTATTTGTATTGGTTAGCTAGGCTTAAAAAAAGCTAGAACAAATGCTTTATATATTAATAGTTTTATATTTAAAAGCTTGTTTTTATTCTAGTCCTATTATAAATAGTTTATTTTTTTTAATAATTAATTTAATAAATAGCAATTTTACTAATGTAATAAATAAATATATAAATATACTTATAAAGCTTAAAAAATAACTGGATTAATTTAATATTTTTAAAATTATTAAAATTTTAAATTAAAATTTTTTAATTTTTATAAAATTAATTTTATTTTTATTTGCTTTTTATAATTATTTCTAACTAATTAATAATAACATATATTAAAATAAAACTTTTAATATTTTTTAATATTTAGTTTAATATAAGCACAAATATTTTTTATAATAGTTAGTTACTATTTTTTTAGTTTTAAAATAAATTAAAATATTATTTATATAAATATTTATAAACTTATTTAAAAATTTTAGATTTATATATTAATAAAACTTAATTATTAAATAGGTTTTATATTTAAGCTAAATAATAAAACTTTTTATTAAAATATTTTTTATAAATTTAAAAAAAAAAATTATATAATTTTATAATTAATAATAATTAATAAAAAGTTTAATAATATTTAGTTTTATAAAACAAATAATATTATATAATTAAATATAATATTATTAATATTTAAAGCTAATATAATTTAGTTTTTTAAATATATTTTTTATTAGTAATTAATTATAAATTTATATTTAATTAATCTAAGTTTAAGTATAAATAAAATAAAATAATATTTAATTTTATATTTTATTTAATAAAATTTATAACTAGTAGCTTATTTATAAACTTTTTTTTAAATAAAATAAACTATATTAATATTTAATATTAATAAAGCTTAAAAGTATATTTTTTATTATTAAGTTCTAGTACTATATTAAATCTTAATTAATAATAATAGTAAAGTTTTAAATTTTTTTTTTAAAAAGAATTTTTTTAGGTATAATAGCTAAAAAATAAAAGTTTTATATTAACTTATATATTTAAGGTTTTTTTTTTTTTAAATAAGATTAGTTTATTATTAAAAGTTTTTTATACTACTACTTAGTTAATTTAAATCTAATTTTTTTTATAAATATTAATTATTTTTAAGTTTTTTTTAAATAGCTTAATATAGTTATTTTTAGTTATTATAAATTTAATTATAATAAGTTTTTTTAAAGTTCTTTTAGCTTATTGTTTTTATTTATTTTAATAAAATTAATTCTAAAAATTTTATATAATTTTTTTATATAGTTTAGTTTTTTTTTTTTTTTAAATTACTATATAGACCTTAAATTTATATTTAATTAATTTAAGTTTAAATATAATAAAACAAAAATAATATTTAATTTATATTTTATTTAATAAATTTATAATTAATAATTTATTTATAAATTCTTTTTTAAATAAAATAAACTATATTATATTTTATTAATAAGCTTAAATATATTTTTTATTATTAAGTTTTAGTATTATATTAAATTTTAATTATAATAGTAGCAAAGTTTTAGATTTTTTTTTTTAAAAAAAACTTTTTAATATAATAGCTAAAAAACAAAAAGTTTTATATTAACTTTATATATTTAAAGGTTTTTTTTTTTAGAAATAAAATCAGTTTATTATTAAAAACTTTTTATAATACTACTTAATTAATTTAAATCTATTTTTTTTTAAAAATATTAATTATTTTTAAGTTTTTTTTAAATAGCTTAATATAATTATTTTTAATTATTATAAACTTAATTATAAAAAGTTTTTTTAAAGTTTTTTTAGTTAGTTATTTTTATTTATTTTAATAAAAATAATTTTAAAAGTTTTATATAATTTTTTTAATAATAGTTTGGTTTTTTTTATTTTTTTAAAAATTATTATATAGACCTTTTTTATTTTAGGTTTAAAAGTTCTAAATTTTATTTTTATTTTTTAGTTTTAGTTATTTTTAGAATAATTGTTTTAATATTTAATAATATTTTTTTATATTTTTAAGTTTATATTTTATTATTTATAACTAAAAAGTTTAATTATAATTATTAGCAAAAATTAAACTAATAAAAATAAATTATTTAATATTAATAATAATATTATAACTAAAATTAATAATTTAAAATATTTAGTTTTTAAATTATTAATTATTAATTTTTATAATATATATTAAATATTTATAAACTTTACTAACTATTTTATTTTAATAATTATAAAACTTTTAAAATTTAGCTAAATAAACTATTCTTATTTTTAATTATTATTAAATTTATTATATAAACTTATAATTAATTATTAAAAAAATATAAGTTTTAATATTATTAATTTATAATTAAATAAATATTTTAAAAATAATTAATTTATTTTAGCTATATATTTTAATTAAAATAAATAAAAAAACTAATAAAAAAAAATTTATTAGTTTTGTTTATTTTTTAAGTTAAATAAACTATTAGAACTATTTTTATTATAAATTCTTTTTGCTAATTAAATACTTAAAACTTTAAGCTTTTAATAAAAACAATTAATTAATAAATATTTTTTTTATTATAAATAAAACAAGTTTTATTATTTTAATAAGTTTTTTTTTTTTTTTATAGTTAGTGCTTATTTTGACTATTTTAAAATAAATATTTTAAAACTTTTAACGTTAGCTAAAAATTAATAAACAAGTTTGCTAAAAATTTAATTATTTAAATTAAATTTTTGTTTAATTAAACTAATAAGTTTAATTTATTAATAATTTTTATAAGCTTGCTTAATATTATATATTAATTTAATAATTTTATTAATAAATAATTTATAAAAAATATCTAAATTTATATAAATTTTATATAAATCTTTTTAAAATTTATATAAAAATAGTTTTATAATTTATATTTTTATTATAATTTAGCAAATTAATATTTTTATTAGTTTTATATATATAAACTTAAAATATTTTATAAATAATAATTATTTAATTAAAGTTATAATAAATTATTAATAAAACTTAAATTATTTTAATAATATTATTAAATAATTTTTTAATATATTTTTTTAATTAGTTTATAATATATTAAAATTAGCTATTTTTAGTTTAAAATATAATAATATTTTTATTTAGCTTTTTTATTAGTTTATAAACTTAATTATTAAATAAAGCTTTATTTTTTATAAAGTTACTAAAATTAGTTTTTTATATTTTAGTTTTTTTAATATAAATAAAATTTAAAGCATTAAACAATAAACTAATAAAATAAAAAATAAATAAAATAATAAAACAAAAAAGTTTAAAATTAATATTTTTAAATATATTTTTTATTATTAAATTATAATTATTTTTTAAAAGTACTAAAATAAATATATTAAAAAAGTTCTATTAAAACTAATATAAAATTATAAGCTTATATAGCTATAATATTTATTAATATATTTTTAAATATATTATTTATTTTAAATTGTTTTAGTTCTAGTTTAAATTTTATTTTTTTAAGTTTTAAATTTTTTTTTTTTTAGATTTTTTTTAAACATTAATTTGCTTAAAATATTTATAAAAAAAGTTTAATATTTAAATTTTTTTTTTTTTATAAAAAAATTTTTTTTTAAAATTATTTAATAATAAAAAGCTAGCTATATTTAAAAATTAAAGTTGTTTTAATTGTTTAAAAACTAAAAATAAAATAAAAATATTTAAAATTAAGTTTTTTATAAATTATTAGTTTTTAAATAATATAAAAATTAAAAATTTTATTAAAATTATATTAAAATTAAGTTTATATTATAAAATATATAATTTTTTATATTAAATATATAACTAAAAAAAAATTTATTTATATTTTACTAACTATAATAAAATAAAAAATATATATTTATTAAATATTTATTAATAAATAATTAGTAAGCTTAAAGTAATATTATAATTAGTTAGGTAAAATTTTTATAACTAGTTTATTAATATTATAAATAAAGATTTTAAACTAAAAAAAAAAAAAAAAAAAAGTTAGAGTTTATAAAATAAGTAAATATAAACTTTATATATATAGCTGCAAAGTTATAGGTTAGTCCGTGTATAAACTTCCTATTTTATTGCTATATAGGTCTAAAGTTCTTATAGGTTTTACTAAGACTATACTAACTATTATAATTATTAAACTTTATTATACTTTTTAAATAAATAAATTTTATTAATATAATAAATATACTCAGCTAATTTTTTATTAAATTTTAATATTATTTTTTAATACTAACTAAAACAAAAAAATATAATAGCTAATGTTTTATTAAAAAAAATAATAAAGCTTTTTATAATTAAAACTAAAAAAGCTAAAAAAAAAATAATAGTATTAATTTTTTTAATAAAATATTAAGTCCTATATTAATTATAGACTTTTTATTTAATATTTTTTTAAAAACTAACCTAATAAACTTAATTAAACAAAAAAATTAGTTATAAAATCTAAAAAATAAAAACAAAAAGCTATATATATTTAAAATTATTTTAAATAGAACTATTTTTTTTTATATAGCTTTAATTTAAAAAGTTTATATATTTTTAATTATTATATACTAAAATTAATATAAAATAATTAAAATATTAAAACAAAAATATTACTAGTTTTATTTAAAATATAATTATAAATAATATATATATAATTTCTATAATTATAAAAAAAAACAAAATATTATAAAACAAAATTTTAGTTTTATTTATTTATTATTTATATTAATTATAATATAATAATATATAATAATAAATAATAAAAATATATTACTTCACTAATAAAGTTATAACTATATATAAGTATTTATAAATAAGTTTAGCTATTTAATTATAACTTTATTTAGTAAAAAAAGAAATATTATAAAATTATTAATTATATAATACTATAAAAGTTTATATAAATTTTTTAATATATTAAATATATAAATATTAAATAATATAGGATTATTTATTTTTAAGTTTATAGCAATAATTAATAATTTTATAAATATTAAATATTGTTTTAATAATACTTATTATTTTTAGACCTAAAAAGTAGTAAAATTAACTAATTAAAAATTAGACTAATAATTTTATTTTTATATTAATAAATATTAAAATAACTAAAATATTTATTTTTTGGCTTTAGATTTTATATATAATATTTTATAATATTTATTAATTAATATATTACTATTAAAAATAGCAATAAAAATTAAAACATAAAGCTTTTTAATAATAAATATTAATAAAACAGGTATAAATTTTAATATTAAATAATAAACGTTTAAATTAATTTAGTAAACCTAAAATATTTAAAAAATAATATATAATATAGTAACTTTTGTATAAAAATAATACAAGTTATAAGCTAATAAAAAAAATATTTAATAAATTTTAAAATAAAAAATAAGGTTTTTTTAAAAAAAAAAGCTTTATAACATAAATACTAACTATTAGATTAGATTTTTAATTAATTAAACTTTTTAAAATTTTAAAAAAACAAAAATTTAGCTATATTTTTAATTTGTTTAATTTATATAAAATAAAAAACTTATTTTATATTAACTAATTATGAAAAGTAAATAATAACTTTTTATTTTAATAAATCTAGTTATTACTTTTAACTAAAAATATTAATAGCAAAGCAAAGTTTAAAATTAAATAAATTAAACAATTAAAAATATATAAAAAAAATAAAATATTATAGTACTAAGTTGCTTACAAAAGCTATAATCCTAACAATACTTAATATATAGCTTAAAAATTTAAAAATACGCTAATTAAGCTTAACTAATTTTATAAAACTTATAAAAAAGTATTTAGACCCCTTATAAAATTATAAAAATAAATATATATAGTAATAGCTAATAAATTTATAAACAATTATAAAAATAATAATAAAGCAATATAATATAAAAAAACTATATAAATTTAATATTATTAGTAATTTTAAATTAAAACTATATTTAAACTTTTAGTTTTAAAAAAATATATATAACAGTTAGTATAGTTTTAGTAAGACCTATAAAGATTTTAGACCTATATAGCAATAAAATAGAAAGTCTATATATAGATTAACTTATAACTCTATAGCTATATATATAAAGTTTATATTTATTTATTCTATAAATTCTGACTTTTTTTTTTTTTTTTTTTTTTAGCTTAGAGTCTTTGTCCATAGTATTAATAAACTAGCTATGGAAGCTTTACTTGACTGATCGTAACAGCATTCGGCTCGCCGTCATGTCCACCTATAGAGAAGATACAGAATACAAAGAAAATCTACCGTCTAGACCGAAGAAAATCCCTTCGCATACAGCTTAAGCATTCGGTTCGCCGCTCTTTTTTATTATAAACTCTGATCAGCGGAAATACATAAATTTCCTTTTCATTACTTGATTCATTAAATTAACTACAGTCAATAAATATAAAAAATTATTTAATTAAAGCCGCGGTTAAATAGTCGAATAGTCCAAAGCTACGTATATATTCTAGATTGCCCTTAATATAATTAATATAATTATTATTGTGGTTTTTAGGACTAGATATAAAAGTTAGGCATAAGTTCGCTAGCTATTAAGTATATTAATAGAATATAGAAAGATTTATTTAAATGGTTAAAATAGGATTTCTTGCGATATTAAAGGTCTAATTTTACTCTTAGCGGTGCTTGTGATAAGAGAGGTTTAGCCGATTATAAGAAAATACGAGGGACAGTGCCTATATATTACCTCTCACGGTAGTGTTATATCAATTATCTCTATCTCTTCTATAACTTCGCTACCTATATTACAAACATAACAAAACCCTAATCAACAGGGAGATAAAAATAAATAACAATATAAAGGCATTGTCTAGTAAGCTAAATACTGTAACCCCTCAATAGGTTTTGATTCTCTAAAATAATGTTGTTTGATTGGTTTCTTAGCTTCACACAAAGATTAACAGAATTGCTACATTCAAACAACAGCGGAGATAAAGCCAACATAGGGAAAAAAGTTCATAAAGCTGATTGCATGTGGTGGGGGCTTATATATTTGTCTCCTAATCGTCTGCTTCTAGAGCAGGTGAGTCATGTGAATTGTAGCACCTGACAGCTAATAAATGTGTCAGACAGTTCATTCCATGTAATATGTTTCAAAAACGATTGGCTAATACCACCTATAGTTCATATACCTCCTAATTGTTGCCTATAGGCGCTGGTAGTTTTAGACCACTCATAGTTGATATTGTTCTAGAATTGTGGCAAAATTGTATGGGGACCCCTGTCACCCTGACATAGTTTATCTAATTTTAGCTTTTCGTAATGACTCGGGTCAGCCGGTACTGCGGCAGTTAGAAGACAGTAATAACCATTACTGTACGTGGCAGAATATATATCTAACTCGTCCCGTAACTCTTGCAAAAGAAGGACAAAGTTATCAGCTTCGGTTTCATCGCTAGGGTATTCCCAGTCAATATCTATGCCGTCAAATCCCCAGTCTTTCATCATGCCAATAGCAGACTTAGCGAAGTTGGAGCGAAATGCCGCTGTGCTTAAGGCTGCGATCCTCCGACACTAAAGAGAACCTTCAGATGCTGATTAGCCATCTTAAAAAGATATAATTGTTTGACACACCCATACACATTAGTGCCAATGTCGTTCCTGGCTGCATAAATACATTAACTAAACAGATACATGAATTAAAAGAAACATCTTACAATCGCTAACATAGTACCAATCAGTATCTGACCAGGAATCTGATGCATATCTGTTTATTGTTAGTGAGAATACCATATGGATCAGGCCTTGTACTGACACTGTGCCATTATCAGCAATATTGGCAAAAGCATAGAGAACCTGGTTAATCTGTGAAATTGGCAGGTCAGCAGGATGGTAATTCCTCCCGTAAACTCCCCTAGATAGACTTGGTTTAGCATTTATATAGAACGAGCTATTAGATAAACTAACTAATTAGTGAAATAAACAGCGTTTCGAAAGCTCAATGGATCCGACCCGGCCTAGGCAGCTTTAAATGTGATAATTGCATAGGAAAGCCAGTTATATAGCAACATCTTGATCATTATTATAGTGTGAATGAAGTTAACTACCTGAGGTTACGTGCGTAACGTGCCTTTATATCTCAAACGGAGATCCGGAATGGAGTGTTTTGCGTAGCTCCAAAGTTAGCGCTTCCAGATCCTAATGTAGCGCCAGATTCTACCAACCTTTGAAAGAGCCGCTTATGAAGCCTTGAAAACTATTTCTAGAACGCTTCTTAACCGGATCCACAAGAATAGGTATACGCATAATCTGCTCTCATAGAACTATTACATATAGTAAATAGCACATTCATCACTCGCAGCACCCTTCTTTTTTATAACTAGTTCACATCATACTTACAAGTCAAGGCTCCGCAGCAATGTTAGCCATGTTCGGGTTTGGCCTACTCGTGGCCTTACATTTCTTTTATCCTTGCCGGGCAGATAACGTGATCTGCTACGCTCCTAATAGTACAGCTATTGCAGATAACAAAACGGTGGTTCCATGCAATAAGCTTGGAATTACACAGACCAGTATCCACTCGAGCTGTTGTTGCCTTGGTGGCAAAGCGGACAAAAAAGACTTATGTACAACTACGGGCCTCTACATCAATAGTAGCGTGGTTCGTAAAGAGTTCTATATAGACTCAACATGGAAAAGCCCTGCCTGCGCCAACATATGCACAGATCCCAAGGTACATATTGTATTGCAATATATAGGCATTGCAATCATTATCTAATATTATTTAATCAGGCAGATCAGCAAGCGATATAATCGAGTTAACAGGCTGCTTAAACGGGACAGGCACGTATTATTGCGGGCATAATAATCTTACTTGCTGCAGGTCCAATCGTACTATCGTTATTCCTAGGCAGGCAAGCATGGTAAAGATAGATTCCGCAACGCTTGCTAAACCAAGCGCTTTCAGGAGTACAACAATCGCTCTCGCCACAATACTTGGCTTAGTATTGTTAGCCGCAGCATTGGCGCTTTTCTGGCTGTTAAAATCTTTCAAATCCTCAAATCAACGGACAGTTAAAGATTTCGATGCGGCGACTCAGGCTACACTGCCAACAGAGGAATTACGTCAATACGGACCTTACCCAACACCCGCCTCTGTCGAAGCGGCACCGGGTCCAATATACTCAAGCTCCCACAAGAGTGTCGGCCCCGGTACAAGCATTCCAGAGTCAGACGCAAGAAGGTCTCCCATCAGTCGCAGTAAAATAGCCTCACCAACCCCTCCGGACAACTATGCATCTCTAGGGAGCGGAACGGAAAGGCCCCAACTTCCCAATGGAGAACATTATACAAATTCAGCGGAGGCAAGGGAGAAGGGAGTACCGGGATAATTAAACCTTTAGTGCGTCTAAGCTGGCAGGCCCGCATAACTTTTTTTTATTTTTTATTTTTTTATTACACGCATGGAGCCCCGTGTTCGATTCACGGCTGATGCAATGTCTTTCTTTTTGCGCTTAAACTTGCCCCCTTCGGATGGGAACTATAATATGTATGCCGCTAAGAGATAGAGAGACTCTTGCCGTCTGTATAAGCCGATTGTGTTAGTTCGTGAGGAATCCTTCTCGGTAATCTGAGTATCCTTGAAGAGAACCCGTGATGAGAAGAACAGAGAAATTACTTGTTTTAAAAATAGATCCAAGGAAAGAAAAATTAGCGAGTTGTTGTGTGTTGCTGGGAAGTGATTTTCGAGCAGATGTCAGAGTTTCAAGTTCCAGAGCCCTGGGTGTGCGGCAAGCTGAATTAGGTAAGCCGCTATTGGGGTTGGCATGGTGCTGAAATTGGTGCCTATATTTAATTTCCCTCTTCGACCCCGGATTTATGCTCTGAACATGCAATTCGACGCGCCAAATCGTGGAATACTAGGCAACCAATATAGCTCTTTTGTTCTACTTTACGTAACCATCTAAGGTACCTGTGCTACAGCATGGCCTCCCGGGTTTCATCTTCCACACATCCGTCGGGTGAGGAAGGCAGTGTAAGCTTACTCCGTTTAGGTGCTTAGTGAGGTAACATCTGCCGTTTTTGTCTGAACAAGTATGAACACTGCCCTGCGTCCGTGTAACCACTTAGGTAATTTTCGTCGCTGCCTGTATTCCATAGCCCTTCGGCAAATTGCTGCTGTCTCGGCCGTCAACCCCACGAAATACGGGTCAGGAGAGGATCTGCAGATCCTCATATTAGTGTTGCCTGACCAACCTCAGCTCGGGTTTATTTATATATGATATTCAGGGTCCTCTCTTCAAAATCCCAACCAAGCAATCGCAATGGCACGTCTAACCCAATTCATCGTCGCAGGCATCACTACCGCCTCCCTGGGGCGAGGTCAGTACTCCGGAGTCTCTTATGCTCCCCAAACCCTAGATGCCCCTTGCAATGAACCGCGATTACTAATTCTAAATTTATAAACAGCTGCGCCGCTAGCTACTAATAAGCCAAACAACAGCAACGCGATACAGCAATGGGTGAAGCAGTCCGGGCAGAGTATCAAATGGGGATCTTGCTCCGACGCGTTTCCTGACACTCTCACATGTGCGACATTCCGTGTTCCGCTGGACTGGAACTACATCCACGCCCATGCAAATGAGACGGTTGAGCTGGGCATGGTGCGTCTGGAAGCGGGAGACAAGGCAAACCGCATCGGATCCCTATTCATCAACCCGGGCGGTCCAGGTGGTCAGGCCTCGAGCACGATCCCGTCTCTGGACGGCAGGGTTGATCCCGAAATCCTCGCCAAGTTCGACATGATAGGTCTTGATCCCCGTGGTGTCGGGATCAGCACGCCCGTGCAATGCGACCCCTCGACCTTCAACAAACGCGTCAAGTTCATGCCCAAGACGGAAGAGGAATACGACGCCCTGGTGCAGTACAACAAGGACCTCGGCGCGAGCTGTCTAGAGAAGACAGGACCCCTCGTTAACTACGTCGACACCATCAGCGCGGCAAAGGATCACGAAGCGGTGCGCTTGGCTCTCGGAGAGAAGGCTACTTACTTGGGTCTATCGTACGGCACCCAGCTCTTCAGTCAGTATGCAGCACTTTTCCCCGACAGTTTCAGGGCTATTGTGCTCGACGGCAATTTGCAGCACTCGCAGTCGGAGTCCAGTAACCTCCTCATCGAATCTGCGACCTACGAAGCGACGCTGGAGCAGTTCTTCGAATGGTGTGCCTCGACGGCCGAATGCGCGCTGCAAGGAAAGGACGTGGCGGCCGTTTTCAAGAGCGTGCGAGACAAGGCCAGCGCTGCCCCTATCTCAGCGCCGGGATGCGACGACGTATCGTGCCGTTCGGACGTCACCGAGGAGGATCTCCTCTTCACGGTCCAGGGATTCCTCATCTCCCAAGGAAATTGGCCGGAGCTGGGACAGGCCCTCCTCGAAGCCGACAGCGGTAACGCGACGATCATCTCCGAGTTCAACCAGATCGCGGTTGGCGACGCTTACGAAGACTCCTACTTGTACGCAGGGACCGCCATCGGGTGCCAGGACTGGGCACACGCCTCGAAAGAGCTGGCCGATGTAGCCGAGAAACAGACCTTGGGCGCCGTGTTCAGCCCGCTGACGCTTGGCGCCTGCCAAAGCTACAAGCTGCAGACCCAATGCATCGGGTGGCCGGCCCCTTTGAGCAATCCTCCGGCGCCCGTCGTCTACGAGGGCGAGGTTAAGCTTTTGATGGTGAATTCGCTGTACGATCCCTCTACATCGTACACGTGGGCGCTCGGCCTCCAGAGTGAGATCCAGAACGCCGTCCTCTTGACGCGCAATGGCAGCGGTCACACGAGCTATCTCCTCGGCGGCGAGGCTACGAATATCACAAATGAATATCTCCTTCACTTGGAGCTCCCTGAACTTGGAACGATCACAACATCGTAAATATCCTTACATCGGGTCTCATCCCACATATTAGAAAGCACTAGGTCGTCCGGCGTTTTTTTTTTATTGTATCATTTGTCCCGATAGCATCGATAGATTTCACATGTCTCCTAATAGAACAGGTCTGAGCCGAGCCCTTTTTCTTTTCGTATTATTCTGCTCTATAACGCGATGTCTGGGCATTACACGACCCCTAAACCATGTTGCTAGCTAGTCTAGCTCAGCCCTCGAAGTTAGCTGATCACTTCTCTCATCTCAATCCAGCCACGCACATACGCAGACCTAGAACACGTGAGTCCGAACCGGGGGCCGGTTGCACCGCGTCGCGTTCTCAAAGTCCCGTTTCTGCAACTCGATCCTCGCAACAGCATGCGACTTGCAAAGTTCCTTTTCGTCATCACTCATGTCCGTAAAGCGCGGCAACTTCGACTTCTGAAAACTCTCCTCCGTCTCGACCATCTTCGCGTCAGGATCAGTTCCATATAAATCGACGAATTGAAAACTTCGTATGGTCGTGTTCCCATAAGTCGTGAAGCACTTCTCCGTCAGGCCCGAGTAATTCTCCGTCAAGAAATGTAGAAACCCGCCGTGGCTCACGACGACGATATGCGCGTCGTCCGGCCCGCTCTGCGCGAGCTCCCTCAGGAAAACCCTCGCCTCGCGCGCGCGCGCCTCTACGAGCGCCACGTCGGGGATGTACTTGGAGCCTTGGCCCTTGTAGTACCAGTTGCGATTGAGCACTGCAAGACTCGGAGTCAGTTTTCTCCATTCCGAGCATCGTATACAGGTGTTTCGGAAGGGCATAAGATTTGAAAAAGGCATGGCTGTGACTCGAAGAGGAGCCTTTATACGTTCGATGCAGCTAAGAAAAGAAGAACATAACTCCATGAATTACTTACGGCTAGTGTCGATCTGCGGGGCGAAGACAACCTCGAGAGCATCTGCCGGCTGTCCTATATCGCTTGGTTGTGTGCCAGTCTCTTGTAGCTCTGGAAGCAGGATGACCTTCTTGCCTTGCAGCAGCACATCTTCGAACGCAATGAGTGCAGTGCGGATGGTGCGCCGCATGGGCGACGACACGACGTGGCTGATCTTCCCCCCGAATGCATAGGAGATTTTTAGACGAAAGGCTTGCGATTCGCCGTGGCTCGTCAAGTTTGGATCACGCTCGAAGACGTTGCCTGTTGTGTTGTGCGTGGACTCGGCATGACGGACTACGTCGATGACTGGCGCCATGATGAATAAGGTGACGCTGCACTCTCGTAACAGTGTGGTCCGTTCTATGGGGATATGTCTGGGCGGGTGGCAATCTGCGGCAGTTCAAGTTCCATTACACTGGGGTCTTTCTTGGATGCAACAGCGGCGCGGTGGTGGACCGGCTAGGTAGGGGAGTAATTTCGTGGAGAAATCGAAACGCTTGTTGGTTGCACTTCTGCCACTGTTTTTTTTGTTTCTCGGATCCTGTTGGTTCGGTATCCGTTGTTTCGGTAATTATCGACCAGCGCAAGACCCACGGTTCTTTGTGTGGCGCGACCTGAAAACTTCCATATATGGTGACAGTCACGGGCCTAGGTAGTGTGTGGTCAGGAGACAAAGGAAATCTTGTGCAACAGTCGTGACGTAAATACCAAACAGAATATAGGCAACCGCATTGATCCGAGTGGCATTAGATAAGTAGCGAAGCCAAAGCCCAGTGCCTGTCTCAGTAGACAATAGCGCTAGTGTTGCCGTGCATCTATTGTTACAGTGCTGCACCTTCCTACCTTGGGTACTGAATCGTAGGACTTCATCTGTCCTTTCTTTCCCCGCAACATGCCAGCTGCGGTAGTAGATATGGACTCAATTAGTATAGAGCAGCAACGCAAATTAAAATATGGGAAGCGAGTTCTTTCCACAGCAGTAGCAGGTTCGATGTACAAGTCAACCCAATCTTTGGTATAAAAAAAGTCAGAATGAGGAAGGCTTTGTACCGCATTTTTGTAACTAGGTAGATACTTACTGACCTTATATACTACCCAATGAGAAATTGATAATGTCATATCCTGTTCCCTAGGATTTTGTCTGATTGGCTACAGGTAAAAGAGTAGCTCAGGCTTGATACTATCTTACACAAGAGCACCCCTCTTATATCAGCTTTTTTCTGCCCTATTCATGTCCAAGACTCAACGCTTGGTCTTCCCTCACTGCTCTCTCTCCGGACCGGCCTTCCACAATCCGACGACATAGGTATTCAATCCGGGGCAGCTGATCACCTAACAGCAAGAGCCTCCCTCGTTAGCTCGCATCGATGGAAACTACCAGTTCACATCCTATCCAATCTACACCTAATAATCAGGGAAGTAGGCTTGGTGGTTGGCGTGGGTTCTGACGACCTGGCCCGCAAGCCCAGACTTACACTCATGCAGCAGGCGTTGACCATCGCCCTCTTTCCCCGTTCAGCATGTTAGGGTCCGTGTCTCGCAACCCACAGGGATACTGCTCCGATTTACCAATGCTAGCACCTCGATAGTATACAAAGCAACACCGGACATGTTCGACGCTGAAGCCCTGGTGAGCCCGGTCTACGGGTCTCCAATTCGAAAGCGAATCCCGAAAATGTGTCAGAATAGCCGTCTCCTCGTCCAATAGCCAATTATAGTTATTTAAGCAAATCAGAATATCTCTGGGACCTCAGCCCTCTAGTCACTTAATATTAGAGACTACTGTGAGGACAATTCGGGACTTAATGTGTTCAAAAATGTACATGTAGGTACGTTTAAACCCCTAGGCGTAGCGAAGGCGTTTCGCTTAGGGCTTCAAGTCTGGGATCGAAAGAAGCCTAACAACATCCTAGAATAGCGGCGCAACTCTTGTTCGTTTGCAAGAGTAGCAACTTCTAAAATAATCGAACCATGAGAGTGAGCATTCCCCGAGATTTTCACATCAATTAGAAATAGATTCCCTTTGTTAACCAGGCCAATTTTCAATGACGTGTACTTCTTAACGGGCCACACTATCTAAGGCAGATATACCAATAAGGATATTTTATAAATTATGTTGCGATTTCTTTATTCACCCTTGAAGGTAGCATAATGATCCATTTAAGGCTAGATAATAACTCGCCACACATTATACACATGTCATGAACCAGACGCTTTGTCTAGTTATGTGTCAAATGAAATAACCAGGTACTTTTTGCGCACCTATCGGCCTACAGCATAGATAATCAGCAACAAGCTACCACTAGGAGTTTAGTATACTCATTAATAGTAGGGTTACTACGTTTAGGAAGTAGAAGATCGTATGAATACTAATAACTACATTCTATAGCACACTCTCGGCCGGTCCCTGGCTGTAAAGAATGCAATGCAGGAGTTCAAACTGGGGCTGACTAATGGTCTCAACTTACAGTAAATTCATCGGCAGTATTGTTGTTATTCTAGATTACCTAATTATACACCTATATGTAAGCTGTTCTGCATGAATTTGTCCGGTATGACCTACATACGCCGAGCATGGGCTATTAGTATGGGGCGCCATGATTTACGGTTGCATTCGGCAATGAGAAGCACATTGATCCTCTATCCAATAGGTAATCAGGACTGTCTTACTTACGGCACTTACTTGCTATCTTTAAATAAAGTCCTGGATAATGCCAGAATACAACCCTGCATCCAAGGACTAGGTAGGTATATCTATTTCCTCAAGAGCATCGATCTTACCCCACTCTGTACGCTATTTCCCGGGTAGGTAATCTGAATTCCATCGGCCTGTGGGCCTCAAAGAATCGCCTGAGAGTCTTCTTACATTTTTCCCTCACATGTTATCTAGTGGACTGCATTCTAGCAGGAATTGCGACATTGTGCAATGTGTCTTGTCCTAACCCATTCTGTACTTCTGGATTCCTCACCCTAGCATAAACAACAACAGAGATGCATCAATTAAGGGATTGCTTATAAATCCTCGACTGAGGAAGCTCTCGATAGGTAAGCGGCTCTGAAATTTGAATGTGGCGGTTGGCCATCTTCAGCCTGATGGTAAGAGCGACAGAGACGTATCAACTACGAGTTGATTATCAATCCTAGATAAGGAGAGTGTAGATAGGTAAGCGACTTTGAATGCATTGCTTGGGGGCCTTCAGCATAAAATGGAAGTATATATCGCGATTAAGGGGAGGCTCGAGTCTGCTACATCGACGTAAGATATTTTCGAGCACATCCCATTTTTCGGAAACTACTCTCGGAAATTCCAACGTCAAAACACCATGGCTGTCACCCCCGTTGCGTTAATCCTCGGCTCCGGCCCTAGAGTTGGTGCCGCCGTCGCCCAGAAGTTCGCCAGCAACGGCTACCAGGTCGCCGTCACCTCGAGGCGCGCCGCCGGCGGCAAGACCCCCGAAGGATACCTATCCCTCAAGGCGGACTTGTCCAAGCCGGACTCGATCCCAGCCCTCTTTGATGCGGTCAAAGCCGAGTTCAACTCACCTCCTAGTGTTGTCGTCTACAACGCCGCATCGCTCACGCCGCCCCCGGACAAGGACGCGCCGCTCTCGATTCCCGTCGGCAGCGTGACGTCCGACCTGAACATCAACACCGTCAGCCCCTACGTCGCAGCACAGCACGCGGTCGCCGGATGGGAGACGCTCCCGGCCGACGCCAAGAAAGCATTCATCTACACCGGCAACGTGCTGAACCTGCAAGTGATACCCCTGCCGGTCTTCACGAATCTGGGCATGGGCAAGTCGGCTTCGGCGTTCTGGCTCGCCGTGGCCGACGCCGCATATTCGGCGCGGGGGTACCGGTAAGCAACTCCAAGATTCGTTCATGCGTTCGGATATGCGTTCGGATATGTCACTGATCCGCTTTGTGCTGCCAGCTTCTTCTACGCCGACGAGCGTACCGAGGACGGCAGGAATAAGGGGGCGACGATTGACGGACCCGCCCACGCTGAATTCTATGCGCAACTGGCAAATCACGAGGGCGACGTGCCGTGGCTTGCCACGTTCGTCAAGGACAAGGGCTACGTTCAGTTTCATTCATTAGAGCCTGCGGTCTTAACAACAAAGGCTTAGAGAAAACTGTAGGGACTAGAAGTGATAGTGGGACTTCTCATTCCTTACTTCCCTAGCCGACCGGATGGGAGTTTAAGTCGCTGGAGATTCCGGGGTTGACAGAGGGGAATCAAAGCGACCCTTGAACTACACATACTCAGGAGCAAGATATTGATGGCACTGCACTCCTAGACTCTCGTCAATCACAGATGTTGATTATACTGTAGTAACACTATCAAACCATGCTGTTCGTGATTTTGTGGCCACGAATCAGTCCTTGAGTGTCAGTCCTAATATAATTCTATCCTTTCGGTGTAACGCTTAATTACGATGAACCTATTCCTACGTAGGTGGGGTTAGCCTGGTTTGGGGTGCTGGATCCGGTACCATTGTCACTTTCGAGTCCGTCATGCCGCGAATTAGGCATCGCGGTAGTATCCTTCTCCATCCCCGGCGAGCGCCAGCCAGCACGCGTGGTCGCGACCAAATCCTGTCTCGACTGCCCATCAAACGGCGTGTTGCGGTTGAGTGGAATATGGTTGATCCTCCAGTCGAAAATGCTGGGGTAAACCATCCGGAAAGCCGCAAAGGACACGAGAGTCCCGATTGTCGCGCCACCGAGGATATCGTACCAGCTGTGCGTGTTGTCAATGACGAGGGTCCCGCATAGCAACACGGCGCCTAGGATAGGCAAGACGAGAGCAATCAGTTTCCACAGCGGCGTGTGGTAGTTTGCGAAGACCTTCAGCTTGGCGTTGAGGTATAGACAGAGATACACCATTGCGGCTACCATAGTCGTCGAGTGACCGCTCGGGAAGCTCTGCATTGCATTTCGAAGCTTAGTATCATCTGTCGTCGTACAGACGTCTTTGGTCCACATGTCCCCGCGGAAGCCAATGCCGTTTAGGCCGCTTTTGTTGCCATTGTTCCTTGCATGTTCACTGTCTGGCTGGCAGACATCGTAGAAATTTGGCCTCAGTCCGCCGACAAAGGCCTTGACTGTGGACTGGAACGCGGCGGAGGTAAGGAGGGCATAGCAAAATCCGAGCAGGCCATTGTTCAAGTCCCAAAAATTCCGAATCCGGATTTGCATTAGCAGGATGACGATAGTCGGGAAAGCGATGGCGATTAAGGCGATCAGCCAGTTGCTGACCATCTGCGTCCGAGCTGGGTATGCGAAATTGGGAGGTATGACTGAGGCGGTGGAGGTTGAGTTGCTTCTGTCCAGCCGAACGTCTAAGGGGAACATGCGGATACCAATGGGATGGGCTAGGTAATATACCTCGACGGGGTTAGCTACATGTATTCCATCGATAATTAGGTATCGAGGTCGCCTACTGGAAATGCAAAAGCTCCGACGATAAATAACGTCAGTATGTCCAGCCATGTAACTTTAACCCATTGTCCAAATGTAGGGCGTTTTTCAATGCTGTAAGGATCCCTTGTGGAGCATGCCGAAGACATTCTTCGTGTCCCAGACTCTGCGTTCGATGGGGTTCGCGGACTTGCTACAGCTGTGGAGGTATTGGACGACTGCGCCGGGTCTGGGTTGCTAGGCGTTTGGTCCATGGAAACGCAAGTCTACGTAGAGGAAGGTTGTTGTGTGGGTATAGCCACGAAGCGTAAAGCAACCTGTGAACATTGATCCTCAATGAGCAACGATAACTTCATGGTAGCACATTCTAGATAGAGTGTTATTTGTAGGTAGGAGGTGGAGAGGTAGGGATTGAGGTTTGTCGAAAATGACCGGCTTGGTCTTGACTGATGTGGTCCCAGAGAGTGTCATGCAAACCTTCACTTCCTTCATACGTCAGTGCGCAATCCAAGGCAGGCACACTTATCTGAAGCTTCTTGTTCGGTAAACTTGCCCAAGTAATGTGCCCTAGCGAAGAGTCGTCGAGTTGCCCTTAACCAATAGACTTTTTCACAAGGACGGGAGGGTGTATTGGTGTTGAGAAATTAATGCCGTGGCAACGGGAGGCCTAGATCTACATGTTGGAATCTAGCCATCTCCGCCAGCTCAGGAAATTGTAGCAGAGGAATCAGACCATGAGTGCTCCATTATGGTTGACTATGAGCTGCAACTGCACTGCAAAGCTCGCCCAACTCTCGGTACGTCAGAGATCCACCGCGTCTCTTCTTCTTTATCGCCATCGTAAGTCTTTCCACCAAACTCGCGCCCAGCCCAGCTGTCCTCAAACGGATGCAGTGCCATAGTCATGACCCTATCTAACACATCTCTTTCCTTCTCCTTCTCGACGCGGCGGATGATCTCGTCGAGAATCCAGCCCCGGGGAATAAAATTCGGGTTCACTTTCTTCATAGCTTCGGTGCGCTGCGCGTCCACCTCCTTGGACACATTCGAGCTGTCACCCCAGTCTTCTAAAATGCGCTGCCTCCACCTCTCAAGCCAGGCTCCAATACGTTTGCGGCCTTCTTCCTCGCCGCCAAGGCCGGTGACGCCATCCTGGTAAAAGAACACAGCCGCCTTGTCCTGGCGCGCTTGCTCTGACGCCAGCTCGGATATCTTGACACTGCTCAAGCGTCGGAAGAACAGATTGAAATCTAATTCTAAAGCCTCCATAGCATCCAGCAGTTCGCTAAATAGTTGCTCAAAGTCACTCTCCTTGAAATTCTTCAAACCTAGTCGTGCAGTCATGACCTTCTTATACTCGCCGAGGAACACGGCCTTGTACTCTTCGCCGGTCTGGGAAATGAGTTTCTCGGCCCTCGCAATAACCTCGTCCACCTGGTCTTCCGTTACGCCCTCATTGACAAACTTCTCTTCGTCCACGCCTTTGCCGGCGCCCATGAGCTCTCCCAATGACTCACCCAGCCGTACGAGATTCCACCATATGATACTCGGTTGATTCCGATAACTATACCGCAATAGCGAATCATCATGGTTGGGTGTATACATGGGATCGAAGTTATCCATGAATGCGAATGGGCCGAAGTCGATACTCAGTCCGAATAACGATGTATTATCGGTATTGAGCACTCCATTCATGAACCCATAAGCCTGCCACTTCGCCACTGTGAGCGCGTTTCTCCGAACGACCTCCCTGTACAAGCGCGCAAAGCGGTTCTCGGCCGACTCTGACGGGCCCTCAATCTTATCAGACAGAACGCCACGTTGAGGCTCCGGGCTCTCGGTTGGTTTATCTGGGGTTTCTAGGCGAGCCGGCAATGTTTCCCAACCACCAAATATATCTTCGGCAAGATACGTGGCGAGCTGGCGAATGAGCTTGCGATCACTGCGGGCGCGGAGGATATCGAAATTGCCTATGCGCAACCAGGTCTGTGCAAAGCGAGCCACGATGGCACCGGGCTCGACGGTCTCACGGCGCACCTTCTCATGCGGTAGGTGTGTCAAGCTCAAAGCGCGCGTGGACGGTATCCCGAGGGCATTCAGCGCCTCACTCACGACGAACTCTCGAATACTACTCCTCAAAACGGCCTTGCCGTCCGCGAACCGACTATACGGTGTCAAGCCGGCGCCCTTGAGCTGTAACTCGTACCGCACGCCGGTCTCGGGGTTCGTGGTCTCGAAGAGCGAGATGGCGCGCCCGTCGCCAAGCTGTCCGGCCCAGTTCCCGAACTGGAAGCCGCCGTAGCACTGCGCCCACGGATACCCGCCCTCGCCCTTCTCCTCGTCCCAGCCTTGTATCTTGTTCCCCGCCACCGTGGCCACGAAGTCGGCACTCTTCTCGTCGCCGGGACGGATCCCGAGATCGCGCATTGCCGCCGGGCTCACAGCAAGCAATTCCGGGTCTTTCACGGTCTGTGGGCGCACCCAGGTGAAGATAGCGTCGCGCACGGTGCGCGGCCGGATCTCTTCCCGCGGGGTTTTGTGCGAGTCAGCTGGGGTCGGGTACAGGGCATCGGCCGTCAGCTTCGACGTGTAGGTCCATGATTTTGGTATGTCGTTTATCGATGCGCCGGCGGTGGCGCCATTGGTCGTGGGGGAGGCCATTTGGCGTGCAAATTGGAGTTGGGTTGGCCGGAGTGATCGGCCGTTGTGGCGGAGGAGTCGAGGACTGCTGGTGGCGGGAATACGGCTGGGAAGCATGAAAGACGCTCACGGGCAGGGGAGTCGGCTTCGTTGCATTTGTTGTCGAGTAGATACATATAAATACAAATTACGGCGTGGCATAATAATGAGGAGGGAGGAGATACAGTAAGCGATGGCGTGGAAATACAATTACATATTTCCTTTCGAGGGGCAAAGATCAGTGTAAAGCGCGCACATATTGATGTCGTCAGAGCTGCAGCCCATTTGGAAATGCCGGGGTATCCGTTCCACAGGTACCTACCAAGCATGTAGTCGACCCTAGTAAGCTAACCTCGGTACCGTACTATCTACCAACCCCGCACAATTCAACATCACTAAATCAGCACCTATCTCCATCATTGGCCGCATAAAATCAACATTTGGTACTTTCGCTATCCTAGTATTAAACGCAACGCCAATACAATCCATGTCCTCCTTTGAAAAGACGAGAAGACAGAAAAAACACAGTAGCATCTTCGCTGAAGTTGGCCGCTATCCCTCTACTCCATACTCCCCACATACCACCCACAACTACGGTAGATCCAGTCGCTATTGGTAGTCTCCCGGGCGCTTCGCGATTCATGGCTCATCGAGATCTCTGTTGGCGATTCTCACCGTCGCCACTTGCGTTGTGCTAGTTTTTTGTGGAGGTGGAGGTGAAGGTGGGCTTTCAAGTCGTCGGCCAGATCTCAAACTCATAGGCGAGGTGGTGGGAGAGGAGGGAAGATCGACGGCCATAACCCAATCAGTTACACCCTTTTTGTTGAATGGAATGCCGCCGTGTCGTGTCCACAACAAAGGGTCGTTTTCAAACCCTGGGTATCCGAATTGTTCTATCCAGTAGCGACTGAGGCTCAAGAAATCTATAATGCGTCACCGTATCAGCTTTTCGCTCGCATAATCGACAAGAGGGAATCTCCCAACAAGACATCTACGAAGCTGCTGCAAATGGAGCTGTCTGACGGACGATCCACATGATTATTATGGTATGTGATGGCGAAATACGTTGAAAGTACTAACGGAGTATATCTCCCTCGCGGGCGCAGAATCTCAGTGCATATACTGTTGCGGCGCAAATTAGTAACATATCCAGGGTCAGAATGTCGCGTCCTTATCTACAGGATAAAACAGCGAAAGCAATGGCAAGTGAACGCACAGCAGTCATCCCTGGATGTTGAGCCAATCACCGATTGTATCTGCTCCATTGTGCACCCTGTCAAGCGGTCTACCGATGATATTTCCCGGTATCTTGGTTCTGTCGCTTCCGTAGACGCATATGACGGAGGTAGATACACGCGCATATTTAATATCTGGAATGTCTGTTTGACGGTCTACTAGAAGGGAAGTGAGTAGAAAGATTACAGTTCTAGAAATAGATGAGGAAATCCGCGTTAAGTAATGCTACTGAATTCTAAACCGCGAAGTAGAGTTCACCAGCTTCTGAGGAAAGGCACGTACTTACTTCCTCCAACCCAGAGCAATAGGCAGGTACTATGGTCAATCGCAAATACAGGTTCTATTGTATTCACTCCAATCTAATACTCGGGTATAACATCTCTATGCAACCATCATTTTAGAGGATATCGCCCGGTGAGGCAGACACCGTCGACATCAGCACCTGCTGCTGTCTATGTTGCAGCTGCACAATAAAACTACGTCCTCTGCTTCATATTCCCAGGACAGCCCGCCACTTGAGCATGCGGATAACGATACTAGGCAGGTACCTATTGTGGGCTCTCCTCGCACGCGAGACAATTGTACCTACAGAGGGATATCATATCTATGAATATAGGCGTAATGTGAGAGAAGAATATTACTGTCAAGTTTAGATCTGAAGCGAAAATTAGCCAAACTCTAAACATTTGGATCAAGCGAATAGGTTACACCTCAATAAAAGTGTCACTTACTAACAGAACCCTCATTTTCTCCCTTACCTTCGGCGACCCGAGGAGTTGTGGGGATGGAGCAATCCCGTCATCTAAGCCGCTGTCGGCCAAACAAAACCCCTCCGTGTATGTCCGGCTTAACAATAGCTTCATTCATGCCAGTGCTACCTTCGTAAACACTCCATATATAATCCATGTTCTAACAAAAGGCTGTCAACTTCTGATATCTATAAAATCAGCAACACAAACTTCTATTCATTCTATCAAGTTACTTACTTACCTATTGTCCTCTCGCCAGACTACGGCTCCCCCGCCGTGAAACTTTACCCCGAAAGCCAAAAAAAAATGGCTTCGATAACAGCCTCTTCCCAACCGGACTCATCCGCGACTGGCCCTAAGCAACTAGGATCTATCCCGAGTCTAAAATTGAACGACGGCCATGAAATCCCATTAGTGAGCAACGAGCGTCATCCGCCAATGTCAAATGCGCAGCGAAGCTAATCAATAATACACGCCCACTCTATAGCTGAGCTTTGGTCTCGGCTCGGCCCGTACAAGAGATGAGGCAGAGAAAACCACGCAAATCGCCGTATCCGCGATCCAGAACGGGTATTACCATCTGGACGGTGCCGAATGTGAGCTCTCTCTCACGCCTCGCATATACGCACTCCCCCTCCCCAACGATCATTCATTCTATTTCCAATACAAGCCATCTACGTGATATAGCGCGGCACTGACGACCACAACCAGCCTACAAAAACGAGACGGAGCTCGGCGCAGCGATCAGGAAGTCCGGCGTCGACCGCAGCAAGCTGTTCGTGACGACGAAGCTGCAGAGCATGAAGGGCGACGTCGGCAGCGCCTTCGCGGCCTCGCTGGCGCGTCTCGGGCTCTCCTACGTCGACCTCTATCTCATCCACGCGCCGTTCGGCGCGCCCTCGCCCGCGCATCTGCAGCAGACGTGGGCCGAGCTCGAGGCGATCCGGGCCTCGGGCCGCGCGCGCTCGATCGGGGTGTCGAATTTCGCCGTCGCCGACCTCGAGACGATCCTGCAGACAGCCCGCGTCCCGCCCGCCGTCAACCAGATCGAGTACCACCCGTACCTGCAGCACGGGGCCGACGGGCTCGTGGCGTTCTGCCGCGCCAGGAACATCGCGGTGGCGGCGTACGGGCCGCTCACGGCCGTCACGAAGGCGAGGCCTGGGCCGTGCGATGGCGTGTATGCTGAGCTTGCGGGCAAGTACGGCGTCGAGGAGGCGGATATCGCGCTTAGGTGGTGTGTTGACCAGGGCATTGTGGCGATTACTACGAGTGCGAATGAGCTGAGGTTGAAGGGGTATATGAATAGACTCCCTGCGTTTAAGCTCACGCCGGAGGAGATTGGAAGGATCGCTGAGGAGGGCGATAAGAAGCATTTTAGAGGCTATTGGACGAATAGATATGCCGCGGACGATAGGCGATGATGAAGGTGCACATTCGGATAAGGGGGTTACTTAGGATTATATTGAGGGGATATAGGCTGGTTTGTGGGTTTGGAGACGCGGGTGTGGAAATCGTCAGGACGTGTCTCATTCAATTCATAAACTATCGTGTCAATCTTATACAAATGGTCCCATTCAGTTTTTCATAGCTCAGAATCATCATCAGACGGTGTCTCATCGTCATCTACGGGCTTTGGTGGCGGCGCCGTTTTCTTAGCCGCCGTGAATGGCAAGATTCGAGGAGGCGGTGGTTCATCGTCTTTATCCTCTGAGTCGCTCGCAACGGCGGTTTGTTTCTGCGTGGCTGCCCTCATGGCCTGGCTTGATCGAGTCGTCGGCTTGCTCACTGATGCTTTCAGTTTGGAGATACTGCCGGAAGCTGTTGCCCCTTTTCTCTTTGCCTTGGCAGTCTGAGGCGGCTCATCCTCAGTGTCAGATTCACTTGCTGTTGCATCATTATCTGTGCTCAACTTTAGGTTCTCATCCTCGTCGGTACCGGATTCGGGCTCGCTACTGGTACTGGCATTGTCACCAGTTTCTTGGTTGTCGATATCCATCTTCTCGAAACCGTCATCGCTCTCATCTTCCTCTTTCTTCACCAGCGCTTTTCGCTTGCCTGAGCGCGAAAGCCCCGCATTTCGGTGCGCACCCTGGTCCTCGTCACCTGCTATATTGCCAAGTTTCTCGGGATCTACCTTGGCAGCTGCGAGGAGGCGGTGTTGTTGTCTAATCTTGAGCTTTTTCTCGTTTAACAAGTCCCGGAACTTCTCGAGCATTTGTGTTTCATCATCCTCTTTTGTGGTGATGAAATCCTCGAGCTGAGCTTTTAGTTCTTCCATGGAATGCTCTAGTGACGCTATCTTGGCTGTTGCGGCTGCCAGCTCCTCCGTCACCTTGGTGCGGGATTCAATGGCCGACACGCACCAGTCAAAGGGTGAGATTTCCGTTCTGGCATTCTCATCCAAGTTAATAGATCCAAGACGTTGCTATTCGTGTATCAGTAACTTAATACCCCAATTCAGCCCCGATGCTGGGAACAAGCTGCGCACCGTTATGCCTTGGATATTCTTCCGGAAGGACAATGTCACCGAGGTACCGTCTGATTGGACGTCCGCCCGGATCTCGATGTCAGGTGCAGGCTTCAGGTCCACAAAGGTCGACGTCAGGATTTGTTCCCATTCCTCGTCCGTGCAGGGACTAGGTGAAGCCTTGTATTCGTCCATCTTTTTATGGCGCACTATAAGTGAAGAAAGATGGGGTCAGCTTCCTCCTACCAGCCAGCTGCAGGTATTGCATGAATGTCGCGTGCTGGGGGTCTCCGATCCGGCCGCGTCAATCTGGGCTCGGCGCACTACGCAGGAAATAACCTGATCTGGGGCCCGTGAACTTGGAACTCACACTTGACGACGAACACCGCGGTGCTCTCAGATCCAACCAGTTTCAGGTCGAGAGGCCGTGACCCGTTGGGAGACACCTCCACCAAGAAAGAGCCACATTCCTGTCCCGATATTGGGAAACGCAATACAGGCAATACAGGCGGTTCTGCCATATTGGGAGCCAATGTTGGCGAGATGACGTGAGCGGCTTGTATTGCTTTCGATTGGTGGTTACGCGTTGGCCGGAGGAAATAGAGCCGAGAGCAGGAAGGGTGCGCCAGTCAGGATGCTCTATTTCTAGCTGAACATCAATAGAGATTGAGGAAGTGTAAGTGTCGTTGTGCCGATTTCCATTGACAACAGCAGGATTTCAATTCTTGAAGTAGGCAGTGGGTGTAGAGATACTGTATATGAGACTGAGTTGGTGGCATAAAAGTAAGGCTACTATACTACTATGTACGTCGGACGCAGCAGGGAACAGGCCTATCAAAGTGCTTGCATGTTCAGCCTGAACCTTACCTACACAGAAGCCCCGATGCAACGGAATAGGTAAGTAGCTAGGTTAGGCTAGTTTGTGTAGCCTGTATCTAGGCAGCGTGGGTAGGTATACCTACCTCTTGAGGCAGTAGACAATTATTCTAAGCAAATGCAGCTTTTTCTTTTTTCTTTTTTTTTCCTTCCGAAAGAAGTGGAAGAGTCCTCGATTTTGTTAAGCGAGGTTCAATTCAAAATTCGATTGTGGGAGACATCTGTATTGATTAGCCTACATCTTTATTTATTTATTTACATACTTAGTAGTTATACATCATTGAGAACTTATACGGAATCTACCTAACCTACCTTAGGTACTGTGAGCTATATACCTACATATATGTAGTGTTACATATCGTAGGCAGCTGTGAACTCTGCGGGGGATGCTGCCTGGGCACTTTACAGATACCTAGCTATTAATGCACGGTTCAGACACTGTTTGACGGAACCAGATAAGCCATAAGGCGAAAAACCAAATTGCGCCGATAGGACTCAAACCTACCCACCTTAGGACCTGGCTATCCAGTAGAACCTCACTGAACCTACCTAGGTATAAACTAACAAACTTAGTATACCTGCGCGAAATCCGGAATGATGTAAGACATTGTACTTGTTGGGTTTAAGGTACCTAAGTACCTAGGTAGTTGAAAAAGATGACCGAGCACAAGCCAGCATCTGCACTGTTAGGATGAGGGGCAACCCGCGTTTCTCAACGCGTGTCTCGCGGGCTTTATCCCATCTATCACCGCCTGCTCATTTGGATATACTGCGAATCCAACGATCCGAGCAAGTTAGAAGATGCGCACCATTACGCATATCTAGCTAGAGAAAGGACATGGTGAATAATATAGATATATAGATATTGCCTACTTTTACATGGCACATTGGATTTATTTCTCTAGCTTCCATTAAGTTCTTTACGCAAATGGTGTACGCAATAGCTACACGCGTAGGCTAGGTAGTGTAAAATATCATTACCAGCTGGCAATGGGGTGGTGGATGTATCATTCCAGCTGTCAGCCGACTCACATATCCTACATATGTAGGTACCTGCATGCATGGGATGGGGGTGCACAGACCAGACAGACCATCCCAACCACCCACAACTTCCGATGCAAGGGCAGGATTTCCCAGCCATTCTGTGGGCCACTACAGCTGCACACTACACGCGGGTTACACACCGACACCGCCAGCCCCGACCACCCTCTCTGTGCCAATCACCGAGCCCCCCATCCATCCACCACACCAACTATCCTCCTCACACTCGCCCACCTGCAACCAATTCAACCAACAACCCACCACATAACCAACCCGTTCGTTTGCACAACCTCTACATGTCGCTTTCTTGCCCACAGACAACAAAGACATTGGCACCGTAAAACATACAGTCTCGCGATTCCATCCTGGAACGCAACAAAGGCCGTCGAAAGCAACTGATCGATCCGATCGACCCATTCTATTTCGCGTCTTGCCACCACACACAATAGCCTTAGGCGCATTGATGCCCGCATATTCCACGTCATCTTTCTATCCACTCGAATTGATGACACGCAAGTTGAATCGACCACTGCCACGATCGCCTCTTATATCGCATTTTCCCGCTACGTGCAGAGACCGTCGCTGCTACACTCACATCACAGACCCGACCGTCACGATTCGCGTCGAGCTGAGCACCTGTGGCTGATTTGTCAACACTTCACTTCTAACTACGGCCGGGAGGATGCGACTCGGATTAAATCGATAACTGTGGAAGGGAGTGGACAGCAGATTTCAGCGCGACCTTTCATCTTCCGAAAACATCACGACGTCTCGAATCACAGATACAGTTTCCCGACGCGCTACGACCAGGGCGCATTTCACTCGTTACACTGCTTCCTAGACGGTTCTTCATATCAATCTTAAACACAGACACAGACTTACACGAGATGGAGTCGTTACGCCTTAAACCGCGCAAACCGGTTGAGGAGATCGTTGAGAACTGGGATGACGACGATTTTATGCTTGGAGATGATGAGGACCTTGCTTTCAGAAGCCATTCAAACCCTACCGCAACCCACAACACTTTGAGCAGCCGCCGTCGTGATAGCCGCTCCTCCTTCCGTTCTGACCGTGAGTCACTACCGGGGGATGAACGTCAGGTACATCTACCAGGGGATGATGAGAAATCCACACTAGACGCCATAGCTGCCGCTACACATGCCGGCATTCCCATACCCACCAACGTCCCACCCTCAGCTCTTATGGGGGGGACGATTAAGCGACTTGGTGGACGTAAGATCAAAAGGATCTTTCAGGAAGACTGGGGCGATGAACTAGAACTTCCTGCGCCTGGCCAGGCACTTCGTTTGAAGACTCAAGATGGAAACAAATTTCCTGAAGTCTTACGTCAAGTCAGTGGCTCAACGAATCCGAGTCCGGCAAAGAAGCCGTTACCTACCCTCTCTCAAATCTCACCCCCACAAATCAACCCGCCCCGCTCCCTAGGCGCACCCATAAATCTAGAGAAATTTAGAGATCTGGATGATGATGATGATGACATATTTGGGGATGGTACTGCTACAATAAAGGCATCTAAACTCCAGGTCAGGGGCAGACCTATTTCTTTGATAACGCCCCCTACACCTTCGCCACCAAAGAGAAGGAGTAAGGACACAGAGGAGGATGATTTTGAAAACGATCTTGAGCTACCCTCGGACGGAAAGTTGAAGCTTTCTAGTAAGAGAGATATACCCAAAACCCCTTCACTAAACATCAACGACGACTTTGACTGGGGCGAAGGTAGTCTGGGGACACGCTTCGGTGGCACGAGACGAGACGCTTTCTCGAATCGGAGTTCATCAGTATCGGCTATGAGCCCTAGCATTGCCAGTTCATTCACCGCCGAGAGTGAAGACGAGTTTTTTGATGGATTAGTCTTTCCTATGGGGCCTCTCGACTTGGGCGAGCGACTTAAGAGACGGAAGCAAAGCCGATCTCCAGAGCGCCCAGACCTTAAGAAGTCACAGCAAGACAATAAGCAGCCCACTTCACCCAAGACTGCCTCACCATCACAGTATTCTCCTAAGCGTATTTCGCCAAAAATCAATTCGCCCAGGCATAGCCTGACCAATCGCGCTCTTCAAATCAACAAAGACGAAGAAGATTTAGTTTCTGGCTTGGACTTTGGCGAAGGCAACGTCTTCCGCTATGCTAAGCCTACCGTGCACCGCAATGTCAAAGTGAAGGAGGCACGACCTGCCAGTCCTGCTCGGCCTAAGGCTGCGGTTTCCATCACCTTCACAAATAAGCCAGTCAATACCAGCAGTTCGCGGATTCCACGACCAATGGTCAGCCATGAGCGGTCTCATACGCAATCATCCCTCGAACCCGTCTCTGAAAGCGGCGGCCCGATTCCGCAGAAGCCTGCTCGCAGACCTCAGTCTAGGTTAAGTGGACATTCGGCTCATTCTTCAGTCTCCAGTATACATACACCCTCGACACCCTCTTCAGCCCAGTCTAACTTCCCGCCTACTCCACGAAGAAAAGAGCTGTGTCAAAAGGCTTCGACAGGCGCTTTACGTACAGAACCCACGACCACAAGTGCACAACTCCTGCGTTTAAAGCGTTCACTGCCGGCTATGCGACATAACCAGTCACCCGCCAAACCCATCACAATTCGGTCTGATCGTCCTCCGTCACGCGGGGATTCCCGCACAGATCTATACCGTCCCCAATCGTCTTTGCGACCGAAGACGCCCATAGAGCGATCCCGCCCAGCTTACGAGAGCAGCGTAGCCCAGGCAAGGAAGAGTCAAGTGCCTTTCTTGCCTGCTGGTGCGTCCCTATCTCAATCACACAATGTGAACGCAAGGAGCTCCCGCTCATTCAGACGTCATGACTCTGAACAAGGGCCGGAGGTAAGACCACTTTCTAGGGCGCTCTCGCGTAGTGCGATTCGATCTCCTAGTCCGAGACGATTCAAGAACGAGAAATCAACACCAGAACCCGCTTGGCAACAAATCAATAAGCCACGGCGAGTCCGCCACTTTGGAGATGGCCATGAATTGGACGCATTTGATGATCTACCAACTTCGGCGCAAACAGAATCACGGTATATCAAGCAACCGATTGCCAGTGGTAATAAGAGCAACATCCGAAATAAGATCTACCAGAACGTCTTACCCGACCGCAACACGCCCAGCCCTATCTCGCCGTATTCGCCTGGCCGAATGGATTCGCAACCTCGTTTCGCTCGGGATACGGCTGCCAGTCGCATAGCCCGAGAAACTAGCTTGGCTCAGCGGGCACAGCCTACAGGACCCCTAGCTCCTTTGGCCTCACAGCGAGTCGCACAGCTATCAGCTCGATCAAATCTCAACCCTCATGTTTCACTTAATCACAGTCGATCCAAGAAGTCCCGAAAGCAGCCCCAATTGAAACCACACCTAATTTCGAACCTAAGCTCAGTCAAGGACTCCAAAGGTAGGTTCATCGCGTTGTATGAATTGTTAAAACACTGCTAATCAATTCCAAATAGTGGTTAATGGAATGACCTATAATCCTGTAACTTTCCGATGGGAAGGGAATGAAAACGCACTAAACGCATTTGATGTTCCAGCTTCATCACCATCGGCAACATGTTTGCCCCAGCCGGTGGTCCGTGACAGAGATACTGCAACACCCCGACCAGTCCTAATCACCAACATTAACACAAAGAAAGAGATCAGACGAATGGGCGACATGGTTTTTGATCCCCAGAACATGTGCTGGCTCGAGATAAAAACAGCTACGCCAAATGGCCCTCAGTCTGAGGATCCCATGGCCGGTTTTGCTGCTTTAGAAGAAGAGGACCCCTTCAAAGACATCCCAGACCTTGAAGACAAGGTGTCATCAAACAGTGGCCCTGGCCGTGTGAGTGACATCCGAGAAGATTGGCTTGTCGGTGAAGAGTTTGATGTTGGTCCCGAATTCGTGAGACGACAACACGAAGAAGAAACCCGTTGGCGACGAAAATGCGAAAAATGGACTGGCAAAGTCATTCGCGATCGAACTGACTGGCGGTGGGCGATCCGCGACATCGTCATGCAGACTCCATAAATCCGTCAAAATTTTGATGACAACGCACACGAACCACATATGATAACGACGAAATGATACAAAGTATTTGGCGTTTGGAATGGATGCAACAAGCCAACAATATTTAATTTGGGGGGATGAGTGGATGAACATGTTTTTAACCTTCTTGATTGTGCTTCACTACATACGGCTTACTTGCTTCGAAGGAAATGTTTATGAGTAATTCCACTGATGAGATTAGGAGGGTAGACGAGTAACGCCATTCGGTGGTTTCTCATCTAGGTACAGGGTTGCATGCATTTGGCTTTTCCTCTGGCTTTGTATAGAAGGGCTTGCCGCCAAGGGCACATGTTATGAGGAATGATGTTAATGAACTTTCGGTACTGGCGATACAGGATTGTAAATATAGATATCAGAACACCCGGGTTGGCCTAACCGGGTCTTATAGATGAAAAGTGTAACCGGAGTTTGTTGCTTGCAATTCCATCCATCATTTTTTCACTCCTCATAGTCGTGGACTCGTGTTCTAATTATGATACAATTATCCATCAAATTTCACTCCTAGTGTCCCTTGGCCAAGTTGGCGGAAGGGTGTGGATTGAAGAAACCATGTCTAAGCCGCTCGAGTGATGGTAGGAAGAAGATATGAAATGATACAGGACTTGAGGCTATTGTCCGTCTGTTCCATGTTTGCTACCCCTCTGACGGTAGCCACTGCACAAGAGGGCACCAGAAAGCTAGGAGCAAGTCAAGGAAAGTGTTTGGAGATAGGGGGTGCCGCGTGTTTTTAGCTACACAAACACGCCGGTCCATCGACTTGACAGACTAGACATACTAGTTTGCAGGGATATCTTGAGACGTCCAGAGAGTGCTGTAAATAAGTTTGAATATATTGGCAGATAAAGGTTGTATCACTGTTACACTTCTTGTGCGCCTACTGGTACGTTTGGATTCTCTTAACCTGCATTTGGTGCCTTGAGTTTTGATCTGAACTAGTCGAAGTCGGAAGAAAGAGGAATCCCGGAGTGACGGAACAATTTTTCTGTGCATTGTGTCATGATATCTTCTGTATGTTACTCTGTCACATCTTCTGGGGGTGTTCTCTACATAACAGGAATCGTTAGCATAAATGGACTAAGCTCTTTGTCTAACAGTAATTGTCTATTACACCCCCATACCTCAGGTTCTAACAATTTCTACAATTACAACTCTGCCGATCTTGAATGATGCTGACTTTATAGGTAGCGGCCCAGAGTGGCGATAAGCTCTGAAATTCCTACGTCAATAATTAGGTACCGATTTCTGATTCCTCCACTTGCCCTACACATTAGAAAAGAAAAGAAAAAGACTTCCTCAGCACCTCTTCTAATCGTCTACCTACAGAAAGCTGCAGGCTCTAGGGTATTGTAGAAGGTGCTGGGGGCCGTCATCAGACATTTCTTATGATGGTTTCAAAATTACGCCGACGACTCATTGTGCAGAGATAGGGTGACTACGATGGGATAAGACGACCGGAAGAAGAACGAACCAATTTTCTCTGCAAACTGGCACGGATTCGGTTGAACTAGGTATACCTACGGTATTTTCCTAATGATATCCAATTAGGTTGAGCTGTTGCTAAGGGAACAGCTAAGGCAAAAGTTAAATGCATGTAGCCTTGTCAAACCAAGATCTATTTTGGATAACCCCTTTTAAACATTGCTCTTCTTCTTCTACCTCCCCAACCTCTCTCCCTGTTCATTCGACATCCTTTACTAGCCACAACAACTATTTATTCATCAACCACAACAATCATCATTTGGCAGCATGGGAACTGTTGCCAAGACGACTGTCAAGACTCGAGTTTTAATAATCTCAGACACACACGGAGAGGTGTTCAAGATCAAGCCTGAGCATAAGGCGGATGTGGTTATTCATTGTGGCGATCTAACCGACCAGTCCAAGCTCGACGAATACCACCGGACACTGCAGTTATTGAAGGATCTCGACGCACCGCTCAAATTAGTAATCGCTGGAAATCACGACTTCACCCTCGATACTCCGGCCTTTGAGCGAAAGGTCAATGAAGCCACGGAGCTGCTAGAGCCAGAGCTTGTTCGGAGAGAGTATGGAGATTACGGCGAAGCACGACGGCTCTTCGATGAAGCCCCTGGTATTGCCTTTCTTGATGAAGGCACCCATACATTTAGGTTGCATAATGGTGCATTGCTAACTGTCTACGCCAGTCCGTATACACCCTCAGCGGGCGGAAATGCCTTTCAATATCATCCTAATACTGGCCATCAATTCGCCATCGGAAGAGATACCGATATTGTCATAACCCACGGTCCGCCCCGCGGAATCATGGACCGTACCGATCAAGGGAGGGCTGGGTGTACAGATCTTTTCGCGGCTGTTGCAAGAGCTCAACCTCAGCTCCATTGTTTTGGCCATATCCACGAAGACTGGGGAGCAAAGCTCGTCGCATGGAGATGGAGAGGGGGGACTACCGATACCCCTTCTCATTTCACCGATATTGATAACAATCATTCTACGGTCATTGACACACTAAAACATATCATCGAGAAGAACTCTGACGCGCCAAACACGAGGACCAGGAAGCTTATTCGAGCGGAACAATACACACAACAAGGATATTGTGTGACGAGCTGCTGCCAGGAGGACCGCGATGCTATGGGGCCCAATGCGCATACACTATTTGTTAATGCCGCAGTAGAAGGAGTAACTGACAGCTTTCCTATGCACCCACCTTGGATTGTGGACATCGACCTTCCGTCTCATTAGCATGGGATCCCACAACGCGAACTTCGATCTGCTGAACCCGAAGTGGTAAGAGGTCAGCAAGTAAGCTACCTACAACGAAAAGAACTCACCAACTCGTTATAACGCAAAACGACGCCGTTATTGCGTTTTCGGCAGTAACGGTATATATCCGCAACACAACTCTGACCCGGTACGCCTGGCATGCCCTAACCAACCCTCGGGATTCAGCTCATGTCCCTCCGCCCGCGAGACTCCGAGGACCTCCGTTTAGCGAGACGGAAGCTAGAAAGACGGCTATTGGGCGGTTTCGGAATGAGATGATGGACAGCAAAGCGGAAGCGCCCCTAGGAAGGTTCCGTGGAAGGCTCTAACCCAGCTCCACGTGGAGTTAAATACAACTACAACAACAAGAACAAGAACAAGAGGACCTATTATTGAAGAATCCCTACCTCGGTACGTCGAGAGGCCTCAAAACCCGAGACAACTCGAATTTCCCACTGAGATGCTAAGACACAGAATATCAATTATCCCCGTTAATCCAGAATGGAGAAATCTCCGCCTTAAAGATATACTCGTACGGCTTGAGCACAACGGCTCGTCATCGTCCTCCTACAACTCTGATCAGCGGATATTTGCACAGGCCCCCTCTTTGTCTACTTGATTCATCATCATTTCGCCGCTGGTACAAATATTTCGTAAGGTTACTTGATTGAAGCCTTCGTTGAACAGTCGAATGGACCGGCAATAATACGCTGCTGGTTGACACTTAATTGTTTCGGGCGGAGTTATTGGGGGTCGGGTTGAGGCCGCGTATTGGCCGTTTGGCAATTGATGGAATATAGAAGATGAATCCCCGATTTGACGTGCCTTTACTTTTGATTTTCTACTCTGCCATTCTATTTATTGAATCCATTTCAAACATACCTGTCACGGATAGGTGGATCCAAGGGATCCACGAGAGCGGACCAAGGTTACCCCGAGAGATCCCATATATATTTAGCTCATTTCATCCCTTTGTTGTAACTAGAACTTAGACTTTAGATCATCTGAATACACCTCTGGTTATCATACATGGAATATGCACTGGTCCCCTTCTTCCACTAGATCGCAACTCCACACCTCCGTGAGAATACCGCTACCTTTTCTATTTCATTACTTCATAATGCAAAAATCCTCCGGCCACACTGAGATATATCGGCGGGTCATCGAGATATATATAGACAAAATCCCTATATCCACTCCCACAATAGGTGTGATATATATCCCTAACACTGGAGGGTTTTCCGCGTTGCAAAGTAACGAAGCAGAAAACCTAACGGTAAGTTTGGATATTCCTACTTCGTGAGGCAGGAAGCCTACGGTCATAAAGTACCTAGATAGCCCAGCTATTCCTCGCAACCACGGGGTGTTAATACCATGATAGGGCTTGAGGGAAAATCTTATTCATATTTCTTCTGATCCTTCTGGTTTGTAGTTCTATCAACGCGATATAAATGTTTATTATTGCCAGCTATATATAGAGATTGGGATACATGAGTCGACCCATCGCGTTCTCGTTCTGAGACAGCCGTTCTTGCATCCTATTTCATCAGCCCATAACAAAGAGGATCGCGCCGAGCTATCATACGCCTAATAATTAAATTCTATCTGACTGTCGGTTCTTAGTCGATATGAAAAATTCTGCCCTTTTCCTTTTCCAACCGTTAACTACCTTTGCGTAACGTCGTACCTAAGCCAAGTCGATGCTTCGGAGTATGGTCATGCAAGTCTATAATAGAGAGCAGCGAAGTGTTTGTACCTACCTAGTATATACATATATATCCGAACAAAGAATAATACACTGGTTTTTATTTACGCTACTTTGCGGTAGTGGATGAGCCACCGTCCGGAAACTGTACGGGAACTGTGGATGGCTCCACGATAGTTCCGCTAGGGAGATGGCCGGATATCCTTAACCGTACTGGTCCATTAGGAAGCGATAGATTGGGTACGCGACCCAACCAGACGAGTTGCTAATGAAAACTGGGTTTGACGTAGGCAGCAGATGCTTGGCCCTATCTAACCAATCCCCACGATCGTGTATACACATAGATACTGCACGGCCAGAGAATAGTGGGCTAGGCTGATGCGAAACCGGTCTCGTAAGAGGGACAGAGAGTCAGGTTTCGGGTCATTTGAACGCGAATTTCGTGAAACTGCCAAAAGAAATGGCTATGATTTAGACAAACCATAATATAATTTCACATGATTGTCGTAATATTCTGTCGATTCTTTCCCGGCCATATCGCGATACCAAGAGTTATATCACTATGGCGTGTGACTCGGACTGCAAGGGCTGCACTGAAACATGCAGCAGCAAGCCACCGGTAGACATCGAGGATTATAAGGCGGAGGCCCACAGGCTTCAGGCGCGGGTCAAGGAGCTGGAGGAGAGACTCTCAGCACAGACACCCAACGGCAGTTCGACAATCGTGCCCCAAGATGCGCCCCCCGAAAGAACCCGCCTGAGATCGGCGGCGTGGTTTGACCGCCCTGAAGATCGTACCATGCAAACGCTGTATATCGAGCGGTACCTTAACTATGGGTTGACGAAGGAGGAGCTGCTATCCGGGAAGCCAATCATTGGCATCGCCCAGTCCGGGTCTGACTTAGCGCCCTGTAACAGACACCATCAGGTACTAGCAAAGCGAGTGCGCGAGGGGATCCGGTCCGCCGGAGGCATCGCCTTCGAGTTCCCCACGCATCCGATCCAAGAGACCTCGAGACGACCTACGGCCACGCTCGACCGCAACCTCGCATATCTGTCTTTGGTCGAGCTATTATACGCATATCCGTTTGACGGCGTGGTGCTGCTCACGGGATGTGATAAGACGACACCTGCGTGCCTTATGGCCGCGGCAACTATGAATATCCCAGCTATCTGCCTCAATGTTGGTCCGATGCTGAATGGCTGGACAAAGGGGGAGAGAATGGGCTCTGGGACTGTTCTGTGGAAGGCCCGGGAACTTCATGCCGCAGGTCTCATTGATGATGACCAGGTCACGGATAGTAAGTAAAAATTTTCGGTGTCATTTCCTTCTTATTTTGCGGCCTTTTAGACTCTGAACGCCCCTTTCTGAGCCAAATTCATGTTCTAGAGCCTTGTCACAGTCCTGAAGCACTCGCCACAAAATGGTGATGACTGACTCGTAGTGTTGTAGTGGTGGCGGCAGGCACACCGTCTGCAGGACACTGCAATACGATGGGCACGGCATCTACAATGAATGCACTCGCAGAGGCATTGGGTATGGCGCTTCCCGGAGCCGCAGCTATTCCGGCCGTCTATCGTGAGCGCGCACAGATTGCCTATCAAACTGGTGAGCGCATCGTCGAAATGGTGCGGGAGGACCTAAGACCAAGCGACATCATGGTTAGTCCCCTGGAGTCTTTTTATTCCCCCTTTTGGCATGTCTCAGAGCTCTAAATTGCCTTAACGGGCATTTTCTGCTCCTGTTACTCCTGCATGCTCCCGAAACCCTGAGTAATTCTTACTATCAGTGGACATGATTGACTCCAGTGTTATAACAGACCCGGAAAGCTTTCGAGAATGTCATCGTGGTGAACACAGCCATAGGAGGGAGCACGAACGCGCCAATTCATTTTAACGCCATTGCGAAGCACATCGGCGTCCCGCTTGATCTGGACGACTGGGATCGCATCGGCTTCAGGGTCCCTCTCCTGCTCAACATGATGCCCGCCGGCGAAGTCCTCGGAGAAGATTATTATCGTGCGGGTGGCCTGCCGGCTGTTCTCGCGGAACTCCTGGAGGCAGACGCATTGCCGCACCCTGACGCAGTAACAGCTAACGGACGTAGCATCGGCGACAACGCACAGGGGAAGAAAACGTGGGATAGGAACACAATCCGCCCATTTTCAAATCCCCTCAAGACTAATGCGGGGTTCCTGCACTTGAAAGGCACGCTCTTCGACAGCGCCATCATGAAGACCTCTGTGATCTCTACGGCGTTCCGGGAGGCATACCTCGAGAACCCGGACGACCCCAATGCCTTCGAGGGCAAGGTGGCCGTCTTCGACGGCCCCGAGGACTATCACAAGAACGTGGATATGGCCCCCATCGACGAGCGGACTATCCTCGTCATGCGCGGCGTCGGGCCGCTGGGCTATCCCGGCGCGGCCGAGGTCGTCAACATGCGCGCCCCAGGCCACCTGCTGAAGCGAGGCATCACAGATCTCCCCTGTATCGGAGACGGCCGCCAAAGCGGGACGTCGGGATCTCCTTCTATCCTGAACGCGACACCCGAGGCGGCTGATGGCGGGAATCTGGCGCTGCTCAGAAACGGGGATGTTGTCCGTGTGGATCTGGATAAACGCCGTGTCGACGTCTTGATGTCGGATGAGGAATTTGCCGCTAGGAGAAAGGAGCTCGAGGCCAAGGGCGGATACCACGGTCCGCCTAGTCAGACTCCTTGGCAGGATATCTTCCGGAGAGAGGTCGGCGGACTGAGCGAGGGTATGATACTTAAGCGTGCACCACAGTTTCAGCGCGTGGCACAAACTTACCCAGCGCCCCGAGACAATCACTAAACATCTCTTTCGGTGGAGGTGAATCTTTAGTGATGTAGTACCAGGTCTTCTATGTGAAAGCCTTTTCATGGAGTCAACTCCCAAGTTGAGGTTTCAAGATAGCTTGCGTGAGGGCTTTTCTAGTTTGTCAGGATACTCATAGACACATTGGAATAGCACACTCTTTATCTCTCCATTTCTGATCGAGGTATATAATGTGTCAAGACCTTGTGCATATGAGAAATCCTTTCATGTTTGATCGCCTCGCTATAGAGAGTATATAAGTGGATGCGTGTTCATACTTATCGTGCTTAAGAAGCTTGATGTTCTAATCTGACCTAGCAACCTGAGCCTCATGCTTCTGCGGAAATAACTACGCGGCCGATACTTAAATTATATTCCTTTTGATCGACAAAAATATCGTACTCGCTTCGATCCCTTGAAATACCTAGGCTTTATGGTGTCTTGTGTCAGTCACTTGCTAAGTTGTTAGCCATAGTTATAAGTAATGAGCAAACGGCCTAACAATACTTATATTGTGTGACCTTCTGCGTACATATACATTCACATACCGAATACCACTAGTTAGCTGGTGTCGGGTTTTCAACACCTTGCCCTAGTTGCATATTATTTTCTTCTTGTCTTGCCCAAGATAGGTTTCCGAAGGAAGCAACGTCGCAGATGGCTTCTAAGCGGGATCATAATAGGGAGCACGGCGCAGCTGTAATGTAAGGCAGAAAGATATAAGATCACCGGAAGGCTTAACGTCACCAATTTACTTTAGACTCTGATCGCCTCATTCCAATACTTGTACCATACATCTTTTATTTCAAAAGAAGAGTCTATAATACATTAGCTCAGCACGGTTCGTCGTTGGGTCTGCCCTTGTGATGTCGATCATAGTCCGCTATCTTCGCGAAGGTCTCGACTCTAGAAATTTCGTGTACATCCCTTAGAGGTAGTTGTCCTATTTCGGGGCCGTTTTGGTTCCTAGCATTAGCAAGTTAAGTCAAGGTCTAGTATATTCCATGATAGCTTTGACTGGCCATTGTTCAAAAGCCACTAGACTTGATGCAAGATATTTCAGCCTGCGTCACATTTTCGAAGTTCAATTCACCATAAGCCATTAATCCCCGCCCATTGTTTTTGGTCGAAAAAACTTACTACGATGATAGAAAGTTAGTAAATGCCAGAAATACTTTGTGGGAAGAGACTTAAGGATCAATACTATTGAGCCCTTACCCCTGCACTCCTATCTAACAGTAACCTACATACAACTTAACTTCACTCTAGAGCTACATAGCCTGACACCTAACACGCTGTGCATAATAAATATCCTACAGGTTATCAATAGATTCACAACATACCCGGCCTGCCTGGGTACCTGTGACCTAACTTCACTCTGGGATCACCATTCATAACACACTGAGAGCTACTAGAGTAACATGCCGCCCACTAACAGACTGGCCTACGCCTGCATGATGGACGCAGCCTTCTTCTCCTCCATGGCTAGTATAGGACTAGTATCATTTCTAGTGGGAGTAGCTTCTGTAAGGCTGCCTCCCGGCCAGACCAATATTGCTATGTTGCCCTTGGGGTTTGTCCGGGTCTTGCCTCTTTGTGCCTACCTTGCGTGCATGTTGTGGGGGGACACCATCGAAGGTTACTATATCCCACCTACCCTCTGGGAGTGGATATAGTGGAATTCTGTGTATATATATGGGCTAGTCCCCAAGATATTTGAGAGGCTCAAGAACTAGTTGGCCGCTCTATTGGGCCCTAACTAATACCTACCTACCTACTGAGGTGGGCAATGTGAGTAGACTCAGTTGTATAGGGGTACTCAGCTTGCCGTTATACTAGGAGATAGGTCGAACCTACACTTTCTAGCATAAACAGGTAAGTTTTTTAATTGGAGAATTAAACGATTATAACGGAACGCAGCTTAATTCAGTGCAATAACCAACTAAAGAATGCCGGTCGTGATGTTCTTGGACAGGATGGTCCTCTATAATTATTCTTGGTGTTGAACACACCTTTGAGTCGTATAGCCACAACGCAGCTATACAGTCCTTATTCAGCTACTCTACTTCAGTATTTATTAAAAGAGTTGATATCGATATCGAGGGCATGGTACCTGAAGCTTTCGATCAAGTAAAAAAGTAGGTCTTATACTATGAATTTTGATTGGAGGAGGCGGTGGGTCAGGTCCGTGGTATGGAGGAATCAGAATTCGGCATAGACATCGACACGATACCTATTTCAGTCACGACAAAGGGGGTAAGTTGTGTTTCTCTCTTCCTATCACTAACAAAGACAAGGCTTGTTGAACCTTCCGTTGCACTACTAAGGATAGAAAATCTATTTTATCTGAATGCACTAATTGTCAACATCTGATCATCATACTCTCGAAGAAGATGACGGAACAATTATATGCTGTATGGGAGCGTTGAGCCGCCGAGTCAGTCGTCGTCATGAATCCGCCGACCTTCCTAATTGGGTGCAGGATACAATGTATATAAGTAGGAGTCCTCCGTTTCATGATAGTTGGATAGGCTGTGGCAACGTTGGCCTAGGAAGGTATGTATGTTATCGTCACAATCGGATCATCGGACAAAGTTGATGCCCCAGTTTTCAGCTTTCATCGATGCATCCAAGATGGCCGGGCGTTGTCTCCTACCAGTTGATGGCCATGCAAGTCACTGCAACCGCCGTATGGTCGGCTAACTTTAATATCCTAGCTTGAAATCTTCTTCCTTGCAGCCGATCGCTTCAGCAGGCAAGCTTTGGAGACTGGGGCACCTCTGGAGCCGGACTAGCCCTGTCTGCAGATGCTTAACCTGCGGTGACCCCGGATCCGAAGAGAAGTTGGACATTCTTCCAACGCACGCCGACCGAAAAGGCAGCTGTCGGGACAAGACGACCGACATGCCCAATGCAGGATTTCACGAAACACATCACCCATTGGTAACAACAACAACAAGTCGGATTGATTCATTATCATTCGTGGCTGACTCGACGGATGGCCATCAGAGATTTTCGCGGCCGGAAAGGAACGGTGAGCCTCTCTATATCTTACTCAGCCAGGGTCGGCGAAGGCGAGTGGCACAAATCATGCACAAAGTCAGCATCAGTCGGAATAAGCATCATCGGACGGCATGGTGCAACCCCAAATGCAAGAACCTTGAAGCCGAGAATAAAGTGCCGGCTGGCATTTCAAGGCTGTGCCGCAGCCACACTCAAAAAGGGCTCCATCCAACAGCATTCTCGGCGCCAAAGACTTACATAGTATGCATGTGTCAGTAGCTGGTACCATGCCCGAATGCGCTTGGAGCGGTGTGCACACAGACCATGGAACAGTCAGCAAGCTACCCGGTGCTGGCCTAACTTAGTGTATCATCTGGATACGACACTCCGCTATCTCGCTAGGTCGGATCTTGGGCATCTAGTAATACGGTCCGTCTGTAAAGGCTGCTGCTAGTTGTACCTGTGCCGAGGCGAACTCCATGATAGCCAAGGCCTCTATCTCTCCCCTCGTCATTTCCCCTCGTCATTTCCCCGCGAACATCTGCAGGAAGATGGCCCTCCTGTCTTGCTGGTATCCTCTTTTAAGCCTGTTTCAACACCACCGAGTGCAATAAATGCAAGACATCGCAGGGCCGTTTGTGCGTGCTGTGCGTGCTGTGCGTGCTTTAGTGTCTTCAAGGTGTTATGCTGCAGTCGCACAGCAGTACGTGGCTTGAATACAGTACACGTGCGTTCATCCTAACTCTTTCGGGAGACGTCTCGGGTAGGGCATACATACAGTACATCAACCACCGTACTGTGCACCTGTACAGTCGAACCTTATGACGCCACCACGCCCTCTGCGGCACCACATTTGCCGTAACTTGCCGGCCTGCGAAACATTATCGCATTAACGATTATGGACGCCGCTTTTCAGCCTCAAACGGTTTACTCTGCCGAACATCCGCTCAAACCGATGCCACAACCTTAGCTTCCCGGCATGTGTGCGCTATTGTATTAATTATAGAAATGTCTGTTTGATTCCGTGGGCTCAGTCTGGCCTTTCAATGGCATTCAGAAGGCGTAGGTAATACACTAATCTGAATTCAGCTGCGTTTGCTGCGCTATTAAAGGATTCGACTAACTTGTATGGAGTAAATTCAACAATTGAGATGAGTTCGATCATATCTTAGAGACGCGTGTATGCACATGATAAACTAAATCAACATCAGTCGTCTTCTGCACCATTGTTAGACGTAATTTGTAGTTGTATACTTACCGGAAGGGCTTCACAGTTAGACCTCTAACCATTACTCCTCTCAGAGAAGATGAACATACTTAAGATAAGAAACATGTCCCAATCTAGCGTGGCGATACTTTTTTATTAGTAGAACAGATAACTTAAGTACTTAGTAAAGTAAAATGATAGAATATGCCTAGGTAAGCTCAACTCCTAAATAAACGAACGAAATTGGCCCTAGGAGCGATTATCTATCATTAGAATTTATTTACATATATTAGCAACATAGTTTTCATCAAGACAGTTACCTAAAGCAGAGGCAGGATCAAAGAACACATTCGTCTAGTATATTGACAGCTATTCAATAGATCAAAATTTGGACATTAAGGGTATGGTTTTCAGGTGCACAGCTGTAGTATAGAAATTGAGTACTATAAATTTCAACATCACAAACACAGATCGTACTTTAGGTCAACTATGTTAACCAATCATCGTCCTTCTCGGTACTCGTAGACGTTACACCGCAAGTAAAGGCTTGCAGTACATCTTTCACACTGCATTTCTCATGTACCAATGCAACGTGCTCATCCTTGTATACCCGGATACTGCTTTCACCACAGCTTGGCAGCCTCATTGTTTCTAAGTTGGTTCCGGGCCCACCAATAGCCTTCGGCATTGCACGTGGCAGCCTGGTCTACTGCAATGGAGGTTCCAGGCCTGTACTTAGAAGCAGATAGTGTGGGAAGCTGAATAAATTACATGGGAATTTCTTTGCATGTTCTGGACCACAGTTCCAATTGTCTGGGTCGCCAGAGAGACGAATGCGTCTGTATCCATTCACTCGGTACTATACTAACCCTTGACTTCATCGGCTGTAATTGTATGGATTAAATTGTGACGCCCGTTGGAAAATTATAGATGGCAGCATTTTGTCTAATTTTGGGTGGTTGAGTTTACTTGCGTTGACATTTGGATGAACGCCACGTATGGCTTTTCCCACGAAGTTATGCATTATTATAGCCAGTCTATGGCTAAGACGGCGCCAAGCTAGATAACGAGATCTTGCTGTTTACCAAATGACTCTTAACCGGTTTACCGAATTGGATGAGGAACACTGCTCCGCCGAGATTTCCCGTTGATGGGAGAGTGTTGATTCCATTTGATCAGCTGACTGGCGGTGGCTTAAATGGAGATGTCTGCCAAGCAGCGTGGTGTCTCTGAAGGACGTGGTGAGGAACTCGTTTTAGACTAACGTTACCTACCTTAGTTGTCTTAGTTGGGTGGGTCTCAGCTGGTGCTCCGGTCAAGCATGCCGGCCGGCAACTCAAAATCCTTAATAGCCTATCCAACCAATCCTGTTAGGCATGCTGTGGATCCCCTAAACCAGGTGGATTGACCATAGCGGTTCTATTGTTGGGATGCCTCAGTCTTGGACTCGTCTCGATCAATAGACTCACTGGTTTACTCTATGGAGGAGGGGTACCTTGGCGCTCTTCGACCGATGCGCTTAGAACATCCACTAGTGAGATAGGAAAATCGATAATATGTTTAACTGAATACCACACGTACATGTACTGCGTAGACTGGATCTATGCTAGATGACGAGTCAAGATCCGTGACACTGATGACAATCTTCTAACTATCCCGGGAAAGGTCAGAAACCCCTCAGGGATTAGCAAACAGATTGCCGGTAAATTGTAAGATGATCTTGGCGTCGGTTACATTGTTTACAACAGGGAGGAGATGTGGCAGCAGCAACATGCTACCATTCTTTGAGTAGGGAACTTTTGTGCTAATACCTGGGGAGTGAACATGAGGTAGCTCGCAGGCCCCAATTTTCGATATCTATGCGAAGTGGCATTGAAAATAGCTTATACCAGCACTTAGGACGCTATAGTAGCCTACATCGTATACACTACATACAGAGGCAGTGCCGGAGATATGTCTGGATTGTGGGAACTCGATGCAGAGCGACGGGGCGAGCTGCAGCTATGATAAGGTTATTTGTTCTTTATATTCCCCTTTTGTACCGTCTAGAGGGAAGTCAACTAGATCAGACCGCCCCGATTTTGAGAAGCGCCTTGTTTCATCGCGGCGAATCGCTGTGGTAGATTTGCGGCCGTTGTCTATCGGGTTATTACTTATTGGGATCTAGGAGAATTAGCACGGTAGTAAACTGCTCGGTACCGGCCTCAACTAGGGAGAAATACCCACTCTATGAAGTCCACTTGATGCGGAGTTATCTTAGGAGCTAAGGGATCATATTACTACGTAGTTGTGGTGCTATGTATGCGATGTAACGATGTTGCATGCCTAAGGAACAAGACCATCCCCCGATAGAGGCTAAAAGCACACATGGGTGTGAGTCGACAACGATAACCCCACCTCCGGTACATCAACTATAGACGCCTCTAGAGGGGAAGCTACGCTGATCGGGCCAGAGGAAGTCTTATCTTGTGTGTTTTACTATCCTGAAGATGCTAGGTGGTTGACAATAGTCTACCTCATCTCGACTTGGATGTGCGGGTTGAATTGCTAACCTGCAGATAGATAGGCCTCTGTGCGTGAAAGCGGAAGCCCGGGGAATCATTCGTCGCTATGGAGGGGTAGATGAGTGATCTTATATAATCTAATTGATTACTGTAAGTAATTCACAGCGGGTAGCATGTGTGCTGCTTAGAATGAGGATTAGACTAGGCGTTATCTCGGGTTTAGTACTCGGGAGTGTAGAGACACGCCCCGGTTAGTTCGGGCCGGCTTATTTTGACAGAGGTTCCGTCGTCAACAGAGAGACAGCTGCAACTGGGGACAACCCGGGGTGGTAGACTGTCGTTTGTTGGCTTCAAACACAGCCGGGGACCCTGATCTCCCATCGTGGGGCTTCCAGGCATGCATGGACCGCCGTATTGCTGCCCTGGCAGCCAGTTGAGGGAGAGGGTCGGGGGTTTTTGACCGAGATGCGGTCAGTCTTACTCTCGTGCCTAGGGCAAGCTTGGCCGACGGTTGACGGCATGGTGCAGCAGTATCAAAGCAGCATTGTGGCACAGTGATTAAGGTTTTAAGCATATTCCGCGCTCTGCGTACAGTAAGTAAAATGACGCGATAGATAGATGAAGAAGAGGAGGTAGGGTTGAACAGGGAAACTAGGGCAACGATCCCCCACTGTTCGACGACACTGTACGGCAACTAGTACGCAAGCGTATTGTTCTATTTTTGAAGCTGGGAAACACGGCGAAAACGACATTCAAGGGCGATCATTTTCGTGATCCGCCGTTAGACTCGTGTAACCAAGCAAGCAAGTAATATTACCCAAGTACGCGGTGTGTGCTTATATGGTAGTGCTATGTTGTCAAGTATTTAGTATTCTGCTTCCGGTGCACACACGGGTAACCGAGTGCTGGGCTGCATGGGTTGTAGCAGGAATATAGCAGCACCTACACTACTCGGCACACATTTAGTGGCTTTTCGATGGGCCAATCAGCTCCACGTGCGACTATCAATTGGGCCAATGAGAGCCGAGGATGTTGGTCAGCCCAAAAAGCTCTAGTAGTAAGATGTTGAGACGATAGGCGCCTGCCTAGGTAAGTGCCAGGTTCCACGCCGTAGTATCTCCTGCACGCCTCATCCTCCAGACCCGCCCCAGACCTACATAGGTACCAGCACTAGTATGCACTTTGTACACTACACTGCCTGCCTACCTTATCCTCCACATGGATGCACCGTCGATGTCGATACTAGAGCAGTAGCACTCGCTCGCGTATCCACGACTATCCACTCCTCCCACGGTGACAGTGTCCGGCTGGGTGGCGCCTACTATCCTGTATAGCGTCTCGACGAAGATCCGACCAGAACCCGAAGATGCGAAGCGTCCAGGGGCTGGCCGGGTCCCACTGCCTCGACAGGCCTGAACCTGTTAAGGCTGACTGTTAATTCGTCGACCTCCTGCCTCTCTGTGCTGCTGCCCACTACTCTGTAAGCTTTGTCTCTGCCTGCAGGCTGTGCGTACTGTAGCGTAGCCCGGCCCCTCGTGTGTGGATGAGGCATGCTGATCTGGGTAGCGTACGCTCTACGGTATCTTAGTTTGGACATAGCCCTGGTCCGTCTCGATACACCTTGGCAAGCTGTGGTACCTCGATACCCTGAAACCACGCACTCGCACTGCGGGACAGCACCAGTACCGTAAGCGCGGCGCAACGGTCGTGACCCGAAGTTCTTGTAGTATACGTGCCACTGTCTCGCTGTCTCCGCCTTATCGCGATGCTGACTGACTGACTTACGGTACTGCTCACTATGCAGGATCTAGGCTCGACGTGGGGACACACTGGCTCTCGCCGCGGTGACGAAGAGCGGGTTCTATATAACTCCACGAGGCCTGGCTCTCGAGCTTGGAGAGCGTTGATTCCTCAACTCCTTTTCCTTGTGGTCTTTACGATTTTACGAAACCGGGGTGCGTCCTCCGTTTTACGATAGAGCTATAGAATCCATTTGTTCAACACAGGAGGGTTCCAACAAGCCCTCTTCTTCCTCCAGCCTGTTATTCAACTGCACATTCTTTGACGACCTTTGTTGTTGTTCTTGTGTATATACCCTTCACCTCACCCATATCCGTATACCTCTTCACCGAGATAGAGACTCAAAATGGCCCTGTCACAACAAGAAATCGAGGCCATCCTCGCCAAGGATGGTGCGATGCCCGTCGCCATCGTGGGTGTTTCGGGCAGATTCCCGGGAGATGCGTCGACCCCAGGCAAACTTTGGGATATGGTCTCCCAGGCGAGGAGTGCGTTGACCGACGTACCAAAGGACCGCTACAACATTGATGGATTCTACCACCCTAGTGCCGAGCACCAGGGAACAACAAGCACCCGAAAGGGCCACTTCATATCCTCTGATGTTGGCTTATTCGATGCTCCTTTCTTCAAGATCTCAGCCCAGGAGGCCCATGCTATGGACCCCCAACAGAGACTTGCTCTCGAACTCGCATACGAGGCCTTGGAATCAGGTAAGGCTTTGTGGCTTCCGTCAAAAGTCGGAGGGCATAGTTGGCTAATAATGAACGCGTAGCTGGCCTGACAATGGCCGACGTTGCCCAATCTAGCATGGGATGCTACCTGGGTACCTGTGTCAGGGATTATGCCGCGATTCGCGCCATTGATCCGGACGACTACCCGTAAGTATCTGCATTCGACGGCTCGAAAGGTCGACTAACTCTTGTCCAGTCGTTACGAAGCCAACGGCTCTATGGGTACTGCCATGGTGTCCAACCGAGTTTCCTGGTACTTCGACCTGAAGGGACCTAGCTTGACGCTTGATACCGCTTGCTCATCGTCTCTTGTCTGCTTGCACCTAGCCATGCAAAGCATTCGCACTGGGGAGTCAAATATGGTATGCTTGGCCAAAAGATAGTACACCCACACAACTTAATATTGACATTTGATATAGGCTCTCGTTGGTGCCACCAACTTGATTTTGGCACCGCACACTTCCAACCATCTCAGCACCCTGTCCTTTTTGTCTAAGGATGGCAAGTCGCAGTCATTCGACCACAAGGCTAACGGTTACTCCCGTGGCGAGGGCGTTTCTTTCATCGTCGTTAAGTCTTTGGCCGATGCTCTGAGAGATGGCGACTGTATTCGCGCGGTTGTTCGAGGAACCTCGGTGACCCACGACGGTCGAACTCCCGGTATCAATCTGCCTTCTGCCGAGTCGCAGGAGGACTTGATCCGAGCCGCGTACACTAACGCGAATTTGACGCCCGAGAACACAACCTACTTTGAGGCTCATGGTCCCGGTACACCTGCTGGTGACCCGTTGGAGACTTCTGCTATTTCCAAGGTCTTCAGCAAGTACCACACTCCCGAGTTACCGCTATATGTCGGGTCCGTCAAGTCCAATATCGGCCACTTGGAAGCCGCTGCTGGTATTGCCGGCCTCACCAAAGCAATTTATGCTCTCGAGAAGGGTCAGATCCCTCCTAACATCTGGTTCGAAAGAGCCAACCCAAAGATTTTGCTGAAGGAATGGAATCTTGCCGTTCCCACCGCGCTTCTTCCTTGGCCCATCGACGGTCTACGACGTGCCAGTATTAACTCATTCGGATACGGCGGTACTAATGCTCATTGTATTATTGATGATGCTTACAATTATCTCACTAGCCGTGGGCTCACCGGGCGTCACAACACCGCTTCCATCGTCCCTCGACCTGCTCTTCTCACCCCTGAACCCGAGGTCCCTAGTTCCCTAGCGTCGTCGGCTGTCCCTACTAGTGTTCTGAACTCTGAAGTTGTCAGCACTGAAGGCACCACCACCCCCGCCTCCGAGGTTGACAGCGCGGAGGACCTGGGAGTGATTTCCTCCACGCCTCAGCTCCTTGTCTGGTCGCACCACGAACAAAACGGCATTGCGAGAACCGCCAAGGATCTGCAGGCCTACCTGAAGGAGGGAAATGTTCTCGCTACCGAGGCTCCCACTCACCTCAAGCGCTTGGCTTACACGCTGTCAGGACGCCGATCCCGGCACGCTTGGGCCTCATTTGTCGTTGCTTCGGATCTCGACGAGGCCGTTAAGGAGCTCGATATCCCTGCTAAGCACCTGCGTCCCTCGGACAACCTTGCATCGGTGTGGATCTTTACCGGCCAAGGTGCTCAGTGGTTTGGTATGGGCCGAGAACTTCTGGCCTATCGCACCTATCGCACTCGTATCGAAGAAGCAGCTGCTCACCTCAAGTCTCTCGGTTGTGAGTGGGATCTTGTCGAGGAGCTTGGAAAGAGCCAGGCCGATTCGCGAGTCAACGAACCCCAGATTAGTCAACCGGCTTGCACTGCCGTTCAAGTGGGTCTCGTTGACCTCCTGAAGGAATGGGGTGCCGCTCCCGACTTTACCGTCGGCCACTCCAGCGGTGAGATCGCTGCCGCTTACGCCAAGGGTGCCCTTTCCCGCGAAGCTGCCTGGACTGTTGCTTACCATCGTGGTCGTCTATCAGCCAGCCTCAACATTACCGGTGCCATGTTGGCTGTTGCCCTTGGAGAGGAGGGCGTGCAGCCTTTCATCGACCAGTGCACTTCCGACCCCAAGCCAGTCATTGCTTGCGTGAACAGCCCCGAAAGTGTGACCCTTTCCGGTAGTGTGGAGGGTGTTGATGAGGTGCTTAACATCATTGGCAGCCAGGCTTGGGCCAGGAAGCTGCTCGTCAAGACCCCTTACCACAGTCCGTTCATGAGGAAACTGGCGGAGCCTTATTACGAGTCCATGAGGGGTATCAAGGGTGGCGAAGCTAGCGCTACTCGCATGTTCTCCTCCGTCAGCGGCAAGGAAATTGACGATGCCGGCCTCCTAAACCCCCAATACTGGGTGGACAACATGGTTAACTGCGTCCGTTTCAGTCCTGCTCTGTCTGGCATCCTGAGCGAGCCCACCGTTTCTGGCAAACCCGTTGTCTTGATGGAGGTTGGGCCTCACGGCGCCTTGCAAGGACCTGTCAAGCAGATTCTCAAGGCTCTGCCCACGCCACCCTCGGAATTCAATCTATTTAGCCTACTCACGCGCAAGGAGGATGCCATCCGAACTACTCTTAAGGGTGTTGGTATCCTGTTCCAGAAGGGTCTACCTATTGATGTTAGCAAGGCCAACCACCTCGACTCTAAGCAGGAGCTCCCAAGCTTCCTTGTTGACCTCCCTCACTTCTCCTGGAACCATAATACGCGATTTTGGTATGAGACCGCTTTGTCTTACGCTTACAAGAACCGAAGTGAACCTAAACACGACGTTCTGGGCTCACGCGATATATTCTCCGGCGATGCTGAGCCCGCTTGGCGCAACTACCTGCGCACCTCCGAGATCCCGTGGGCTCGCCATCACGGTGTACAAGACACATTCCTATTCTCCGCTGCAGGCTTCCTAACCATGGTTGTGGAGGCCGTGCGCCAAATTGCCGAGCCTGGCAAAGTCCTCGAGGGTGTGCAGTTCCGAGATGTTTTCCCTGGTGCACCGATCATCCTCACCGACAACGAGGATCAGCCCGTTGAGACTAAGCTCCAGCTCCGTAACTGGCGTCTTGCTTCGCGGTCTCTCACAACATACTGGAAGGAGTTCTCCATTTCTAGCCGTGCCCGTGATGGCACCTGGACTCAGCACAGCACTGGTCTCGTCTCGCCGAAATATGCAGCTGACAATCACGCGACCAGCTTTGCCGACGAACAGGTCGCCAACAACGAAATCTACAAGAACGAGTATGCTCGCATCCAGGGCGCTCAATTGACTTCCCACACCGGTGAGGAGTTCTACTCCAAGTTTGAGAAACTTGGTATGCGCTGGGGCGAAACTTTCAAGACCCTCAAGGAGTCACGCACTGCTGGTAACGCCGTCGTTGCTACTCTCGAGGTTCCGGACACGCAATCTTGGATGCCTGTTCACGTGGAATCCTCCTACGTTATCCACCCTGCTACCCTTGATGGTATCTTTCACATCCTCCTAGCCGCCGAGGGCGTTGAGAAGATCACCATTCCCAAGTACATCGAGCGTATCTATGTCTCCACCAAGCTGCCAACCGAAGTTGGCTCAAAGCTACAGGGTTACGCCGAGATTAAGGAGAAGTGGGCTGATGGCACCAACGGAACTGTCGTTCTCTCCGATGAGAAGTGGGCTGAGCCTCTGCTCATCTTCGAGGGCTTGAAGTCGACTGACTACAACTCCGACAATAAAGACGACGAAAAAGAAGAGGCTAAGATCAAGGCTGTTCGCAAATTGGGTGCCTACTCGACATGGCACGTCGACGTCGAGAACTCCCCAGAGACCTTGAAGGAGGTCCTGACTGACGCTATCAACAAGGCTCCCCAGGTGCCATACAAGGAGGTCTACGACCTCGAGTGGTGCGCATACATCGTGTGCAAGAGAATGGCTCAACGTTTCACTGATGAAGACGCCAAGCGTATGGCCCCTCACCACCTGATCTTCTACAACTACATGAAGAATCAAGTGAAGCTTGCCAGCGAGAGCAAGCTTCCTTGCCAGACCCCAGAGTGGTTGTCATCGAGCAAAGAGACCGAGGATGAGGTTCTTGCCCGTGCCGCAGCTACTAGCCTCGAGGGTAAGATGATGGTCCGCATTAGCGACAATATTGAGAGCGTCCTTCTCGGCGAGATCGAACCCTGGGAGCTTATGAACCATGACAACGCTCTTAACGAGATGTACCGCTATGGTCTTTCCGACGAGCGAACTCCTGCCGTTCAATGCGAGTACATCAAGCGCCTAGCTGCCAAGCGGCCTCTCCGCATCCTTGAAATTGGTGCCGGTACCGGTTCGGCCACCAGCCGTATCTTTGCCGCTCTAGGCGAAAACGTTCCCGGCAAGCTCACCAAGTACACCTACACTGATATCTCTGGTTCTTTCTTCGCCGAGGCTGCCGAGGAGTTCAAGGAATACCGCTCTCTGATGGACTTCAAGGTCTTGAATGTCGAGAACGAGCCTGCAGCACAGGGCTTCGAGGAGGGTACCTATGATGTCGTCGTTGCCTTCCAGGTCCTGCACGCGACTTCCAAGATCAGCACGACCTTAGCTAACGCCCGCAGGCTGCTGAAGCCTGGTGGTAAGCTTATCGTTACCGAGCTAACTAGCAAGATTGGTAGACGTTCTGCCGTCTTCGGTTTGCTCGCTGGTTGGTGGCTCGGTGAGGATGACGACCGACACTGGGGTCCTGAGCTTTCCGAAGAGGGCTGGGACGAGCGTCTTAAATCCGTCGGCTTCACTGGCGCTGATCTGTGCTTCCGTGACCGTGACGATGTTGGTTGGTCGTCTTCACTCGTCGCCGCCACTAACCCTATTGAGCCTAAGATCTCTCCTCTTAACAACGTTACCATCGTCACTGGTTCCGATGAGTCTGCTGAGGCCAAAGGTCTCGTCGAAGAACTAACCAAGAAGCTCACCGCTGGGGGCGCTACCGTTGACAAGAAGACCCTCACCGAAGCTGCTGAGGCTGACTTGAAAAAGAGCCGTGTTATTGTTGCTGCTGAGGTTGAGAAGTCGGTGCTGACCACCATGGACGAAGTGCAGTACACGGCTGTCAAGAATGTTCTCCTCAAATCTGATGGTACCCTCTGGCTCACCCAAGGTGGTGCTACTATTGACACTCAACGACCTGTGCTCAACATGATTACTGGTCTAGCCCGCACGGTCCGCGGTGAAGATCCTGAGATCAGTGTTGTTACCCTCGATCTCGATCCTAAAGTCTCACTCGATGATGCTTCCACCACGAGTACAATCCTTAAGGTGCTAAATATCCAGGGCGATGCTGCGAATAACGAGCACGAATTTGCCGCTCGCGAGGGTGCTCTTCACGTCCTCCGTCTCGGCACCGATGAGAGCCTGAGCCGACTTCTTGAGCCTAGCGAGGATAACGAGAACGCCCTGTCCCTACAGCCACTCAAGCAGGCTAACCGTGCTCTCAAGCTTGCCATCAAGGCCACTGGTGAGCTCGACAGCTTCTTCTTCAGCGATGATGCCGAGTACGAGAAGCCTCTTGGTGATTCAGAGGTCGAGATTGAGGTCAAGGCCGTCGGTCTCGACCAATTTGACATGGTTGTGGCTGTTGGCCAAATTTGGGACGTCAACCTCGGTATCGAATGCTCCGGTGTCGTCACTCGCCTCGGCAAGGACGTTTCTGGCTACGCTGTTGGTGACCGTGTCCTGACGGTCGCTAATGGGTGGTACAGAACTTACGTCCGAAACAGCCAGGAGAATTTCCAGAAGCTTCCCGAATCCATGTCCTTTGAAGAGGGTGCTTCCCTGCTGATCTCTTACGGCACTGCGGCCTACAGTGTCTACAATGCCGCCCGCCTTGAGGCCGGCGAGACTATTCTGATCCACTCCGCTGCTGATGTTCTCGGTCAGGGCGCGATCCAGATGGCTCAGCACATTGGTGCCGAAGTTCTCGTCACTGTCTCGTCTGAGACCGAGAAGAACCTGCTCAAGGAGAAGTACGGTATCCCTGATGACCACATCTTTAGCAACAAGGATGCCGGCTTCGTTCAGGGCATCAAGCGTGTCACTAAGGGTGAGGGCGTCCAGGTCGTCATCAACTCGCTCACCGGCGAGTTGCTACGCCAGACCTGGCACTGCATTGCACCATTCGGTCGCTTCATCGAGCTGGGCGTGAAGGATATCAAGTCCAACACGGGTCTTGACATGGTGCCGTTCCTTAACAACGCCACATTCTCTGGCGTCAACATCCTACAAATGTACCGCACCAACAAGCGCGTCTTCAGCAAGCTTATGGCGGATGTTCTGAAGTACTATGCCGAGGGCGTCTTCAAGCTTGTGCCGCTCAACATCAAGAAGTTCTCTGAGATTTCTGACGCTTTCCGCATCCTGCAGTCCCGCCGCTCCCTAGGCAAGGTCGTGCTCCAGGTCACTGACGACGATATCGTTCCCGTCACGCGTGGCAAGAAGACCGAGCTTAAGCTCAATCCTAACGCTACCTATCTCATTCCTGGTGGTACTGGTGGTCTCGGTCGCTCCATGCTCACCTGGATGGCTGACAAGGGTGCGAAGTACTTCGCTCTCACCTCGCGCTCTGGTGCCAAGAACCCTGAAGTCCAAGCTGTCCTCACCGAGCTCGACGCTAGAGGTGTACAGACTCGCGTCTTTGCCACGGATATTGGTGAGGAGGCTGAGTGTGCTAGGGTTCTTGAGGAGCTAGCCAAGAGTGACTTCCCGCCCATTAAGGGTGCAGTTGTTCTAGCCATGAACGTCAAGGTAAGCAGTTTTCTGAAACCTGATTGAATTTGTTGACATATCTGCTAACGCCCGGTCCTAGGATTCTATGTTCGACACTATGCCCCTCGACGCTTGGAACGGTGCCATCCGCCCCAAGTACTTCGTCACCACCAACCTGCACAACCAGCTGCCCAAGGACCTTGACTTCTTTATCACGCTGTCTTCTTCCGCCGGCCAGATCGGTTCCATCGCTCAGAGCAATTACAACGCCGGTAACGTGTACCAGGATGCCCTCACGTACCACCGTCGCACTCTGGGTCTAGCCGGTACGTCGATCGACCTGGGCTGGATGGGTGATATCGGTTTCGTGTCGGAGCAAGGTAAAGTGCCAGATATCGTGGCCTGCGGTGCGCCGCAGATCGGCTCCGCCCAACTGTGGGCAATCCTCGAAGAGGCGATGGCGGGCGAGATCCGCAACCAGCCTACCCTGGGTCTAGCAAGTGGTGGCCTCGTCAAGGCAAACGGCTTTGACGATCCGTACTGGTTCGCCGACGCCCGCTTTGGACCGCTCCGAGCCTTCGACTCGGCTACGCAGAACGCCAAGTCTAACAAGAGCAGCGGTACGACCGTCGACCTGGCCGCCCTCCTCGGTGCAGCCAAGACCATTGTCGATGCCACCAAGGTGGTCTGCCAGGGCCTCATGGTGAAGCTTGCCAAGGGCCTCATGATGGAGCTTGAGGATCTTGACCCGTCCCGCCCGATCAACACATACGGTGTTGACTCCCTCATCGCTGTCGACATTCGTGCCTGGGCCCTCAAGGATCTCCAGGGCGTGATCCACGTCTCTGAAATCCTCAAGAACCAGCCTATGATTGACCTCGCGCAGCACATTGCTTCCAAGTCGAAGTTCCTTCCCGCTGCTCTTCAGCCGAAGGCATAAACAAATACACATAATGAGGGAGAGAATGAACAAAGGAGAAGGGTTGTATATAGACATATCCTTATATATATCTTCATGTTTTCTGTATTGGATATGTTGGAGATAATCTATGTATTTAGGAGTTGAGGGGGTTGCATGGGTAGATTTTCCTTTGTTACATTGCATGAGCATGAGCGTTAGATAGCGATGAATTTACGACACAAGACCACAGTTCAAACAAACTACTTTCGGTTTTCAATTTACATATGAAGAGCCAGAACCACTAGGATGATTGAAACTCAATCTCTACAAGGTGGATAACATACCACCTCGAAACTAGCACTCTAGCGAAGTAGTAAATGACCCCAGGGGGAGTCACATATTACCAAAGAATGGTTTGTTGCGCACTCAAGGCACATCATGTATTTGTTCCATCTACGCTAAGGGCGCGCCAGTCCTAACGTTGAGGAGGTGTCTTAACTGTGTATGCAGACCTATATTATCTTTTCTCCGTTGTTGTTTACCTAAAACCCTGATGGATGGCCACCCGGATTATGCATACCGACCTATCGGAAAACTCATTCATGACGTTAAGATCTTGATAGGTGTGGTTTACCATCTGATTTGTCTTCAGGTATGGATGGCCCCAGGCAGATGTTCACGGTGGATGTTCAATCAGGACTTCGCACTCGTCCTCGGCCGAATAGCGTGCCTTGCTATGACGAGCGGGGGTCACAACCATGCAGCAAAATTGCTACAGGTGCCGTCAATTGATATTGATTGAAGCCGACAGAAGGATGCACATACTGAGGGAGAGTTACGTTGCGAGGACCAGGCCCATTAAGCCACTACGTCAAGCCTTATCCAGTACCTAACCATCAAACATACTTAGACATCGTAAGAAAATGAATGTAACAACCGGCGGTAAGAGGCATAGATCATCATAACCATAAAGCTCTCACTTGCTTCCATAATCGGCGTCAAAATGGATTACTCTGGAGCGCAAGATAGAGGAAGACTCGACTGCAACAAGAGTGCTGGCAAAACCAGATGCTTGTTCAAGCTCACCTACAATAAAATGCGCCCGTGTACAATTTGTTGATGAAGGAGAAAAGAAAACCAAAACTCTGGCGAAAAGCGAGACTGATTAAATGGGTACGGGCAGTGGACCCACCTTTCGCAATAGAAATTGTGTTGGCCCGAGCTCAACATACCCAGGTATGTACCGAGTACCGTGGTGAGACCTGAGCCACATAAAGTGGATCTAGGTAGAGAGGTATGGGCCAATGATAAGGCTCGTGAAATAATCGCCAGTTTAAGTGACTAGCGCCACGGTTTTGGAGCCACCAGCCAATGCCTGGCCAGGGTTGTGTAATCCTCCAGGCCGGTGAGTGAGCGATTCAAGCATCCGTCGGACACGGACGTCAACACCTCGAGCTGGTCCCCATCAACCAATTGACCACCACCCACCCCCCCCCCTTCCGGTCCCCCCTCTCCCCTCTACCCCATATTCCGTCGGGACGACACGATGCTTCGACACACTCTGGCTCGTTCGGCTTGGCGGACGCCGCGGCAGGCTGCTGCGAGGGCCTCGAGGGCCTTTTCCGCCTCACCCCAGCGCCCGGCCGAGGTCGAGCTCACCATTGGTCAGTCACAGATGTCGGGCGGCGAAGACACGGCTTCGGGACATGTGCTAACGGGCCTCTAGACGGGAAGAAGGTGTCGATTGAAGGTACGACGACGGCTTGATGGCCTGGCCGGCACGAGGACGGTGTCCCCGCTAACTGCGCAACAACAGCCGGGTCGGCATTAATCCAAGCCTGCGAGAAGGCCGGCGCCACAATCCCCAGGTGGGCAAGCTCCTTTGGTCTATCTCGAGCGTGTCTGGAGGCATTGCTGATGATATTGTTCCCAGATACTGTTACCACGAGTACGAATATCACCTCGCTTCCGGCCCGACCCCCTCTTGCTGACAATATCGCTCAGAAAATTAATGATCGCCGGCAACTGTCGTATGTGTCTCGTCGAAGTCGAGCGCGCTCCTAAGCCCGTTGCCTCGTGTGCCTGGCCCGTACAACCCGGCATGGTGGTGAAGACGAACTCGCCGCTCACCCACAAGGCCAGAGAAGGCGTCATGGAGTTCTTGCTGGCAAACCACCCCCTCGACTGCCCTATCTGCGACCAAGGTGGCGAGTGCGACCTTCAAGACCAGTCTATGCGGTATGGCGGCGACAGAGGCCGATTCCACGAAGTCGGTGGCAAGCGAGCCGTGGAGGACAAGAATATTGGTCCCCTGATCAAGACCTCGATGAACCGATGCATCCACTGCACGAGGTGTATTCGATTCGCGAACGACGTTGCTGGTGCTCCGGAGATGGGATCATTCGGTCGCGGCAATGATATCCAGATCGGTACCTACCTCGAACAGAACCTCAACTCCGAAATGTCCGGTAACGTTATCGATCTCTGCCCCGTTGGCGCTCTCACATCAAAACCATACGCCTTCCGGGCTCGTCCTTGGGAGCTGAAGAAGACCGAGTCTATCGATGTGTTGGATGGATTGGGATCTGCAATTCGTGTCGACAGCCGTGGTCTTGAAGTCTTGCGTATCCAGCCCCGCCTAAACGACGATGTGAACGAGGAGTGGATTAACGACAAGACTCGATTCGCCTGTGATGGTCTCAAGACCCAGCGCCTTACGATGCCTCTGGTCCGGAGAAATAACAAATTCGAGCCTGCTACTTGGGAGCAAGCTCTGACTGAGATTGGCGCCGCTTACCAACATCTTGCGCCCAAGCCGAACGAGTTCAAGGCGATTGCCGGCGAGCTAACAGAAGTCGAATCTCTGGTGGCTATGAAGGACCTGGCGAACAAACTTGGCCACGACAACTTCGCCCTCGATATGCCCTCTGGAAGCCAGCCCATTGCCCACGGTGTTGATGTTCGTTCCAGCTACCTCTTCAACTCCAAGATCTGGGGTGTAGAAGATGTCGATTGCTTGCTTCTTGTTGGCACCAACCCGAGACACGAAGCTGCTGGTCTGAATGCTCGTATTCGGAAACAATGGCTGCGGTCGGACTTGGAGATTGGTGTTGTTGGTGAGACTTGGGAATCAACCTTCGAGTTTGAGCACCTCGGTACCGATATCGCTGCTCTGAAGAAGGCTCTTGCCGGTCCCTTCGGAAAGAAGCTACAAGCAGCGAAGAAGCCTATGATTGTTGTTGGCTCTGGTGTCACGGATCACCCTGATGCCAAGGCTTTCTACGAACTTATTGGTACTTTCGTTGACAAGAATGCTGCCAACTTCCTGACTGAGGAGCATAACGGCTTCAACATTTTGCAGAGGGCAGCTTCAAGAGCAGGTGCTTTTGAGGTTGGCTTCACAACACCTTCTCCCGCTGTTGCAGAAACTAAGCCTAAATTCGTCTGGCTTCTCGGCGCCGACGAGTTTGCCGATGCTGATATCCCTAAAGACGCATTTGTTGTCTACCAGGGCCACCACGGTGACCGGGGAGCTCAGGTTGCAGACATTGTTCTGCCCGCAGCTGCGTACACGGAGAAGGCAGGCACATATGTCAACACGGAAGGACGGGTGCAGATGACCCGTGCCGCCACCTCATTGCCGGGCGCTGCTCGCACGGACTGGAAGATTATCCGTGCTGCCAGTGAGTTCCTTGGCGCTCCTCTTCCGTATGACGATGTCGCCATGCTGCGAGACAGAATGGTTGAGATCAGCCCTGCACTTGCCGCTTACGATGTTGTCGAGCCCACATCCCTCCAGCAACTCAGCAAGGTACAGCTAATAGATCAGAACAAGGGCTCAAAGTCTACCGGTGAGCCTCTCAAGAAGGTCATCAACGATTTCTACTTCACAGACGTTATTTCTAGGAGGTAAGTTGAAGGCTTGTTATTCATCAGCTGCCAACTAATCTCTGCTAACTCGATGAACCAGTTCACCCACAATGGCGCGTTGCTCGGCTGCTAAGGCAACGGGCAATCCTGACACAAACTTTATGGCATCTGGCATGGGTGAGGATAAGCCCATGGGACAAGTTGCTTACGGCGCATAAGACGCGATAACAGACGCCAAAGATCGATCGACTTGTAACTGGAGGGAAAGAACCATAGACGCCGGGATATTTACCGAAAGAGCTCGTCTGTGAAAAACGCCCACGATTCCAATGGAAAATAGAAAGGGGTTTGAACATTGTTTCCCTTTGTCACCGCTAAGTTGAGTGGGTGTGCACTACACAATGTGTAGTAAATGTACATATATCGCATAGTTATTCCATCGAGGAGTTCTAAGAGGTGGCCAGGAAGTAGTAGAGTGGCGAGAGGAAGATACGTAGAAGGTGAATCGTACATTGAAAGTTATCGCTTTTCCTCCTCGAAAACTTTGCGATAGTGGTGGTACTTCTTCCAGGAAGAAGGCAAGCGAAGCAGCCGTAACCAGGTTGATGACCTCGGTGTATAATATACAAAACCACGTAGGGAAGAACCTGAACTGATGGCTAGCAGACTTTAGTTAATTGAAGAATGGCATGAGCCATTACATAGGTCTTGTACAACAAAGTAAAACGAAGAAGGCTTTTCCAAACCTACTCAACCAAGACACCACATCACATTAAAATGCAATGAAAAGCAATGATTAAAACGTCCAAGGGGAGAGTCGTCTCCGTACGGGCGGGCACTAGAGACGGGAGATGCAGCTGATTTAGTGTTGCAATGGTGGGTAGTTTAAAACGAAACGTCTATGATAATTCTAGATGGGGAGAGAGCATGTAAGGAAACTTTTGGTTAGTACAAACTAGAGCCTATGTAACACTGCCTTTTCATAGCGCAAAATACAAGAGCATGGGGATCCCCTCCTTCATTATGTTTAGACCTGTTGACCCTTTCCCAGCTCACTGAATTTTCTTTTTGTAATACCACTTGAAAAACTGCAACCTGAATTCTCCAATGACCAACACAGAGTATTTTATTCTTTGCAGAATGTTCTACGCGGTTGAGATTGAGGAAACCATCCACGCAACTATATGAGACAATACGCCATGACCCATGCCGTATGGCACTTTGAGTGAACGGAAGATTAACCCCTACTCAGATTGACCGAGGCGAGAAACCTAGCCAACGCTGGGTAGGACGGCGATGTGTTCCGAACATTCGACGTCATATCGCAACATCCATAACCATGATGTGTCCAAAGCACCCAGGCAAGGCAGTAGCCTGCTGGGCGTAGGATGTCGTAGACGTATGATTTGTAAATTGTCTGCTCCAGATGATGCTTCTGTGCGACTTGTCATATGTTGATCGCTCCGAACAACAATCGAGCTGAAATTCGTCGAGGTATTGGTAGTTCGGAAGCTGACTATTAAAAACAAGAAATTTTTATTGCAATGAGAGGCAAGACAATAGACACCGACATGCTACAAAACCACTGCTGGCGGAGAACAACAATTACTCCATTCTCGTAACATCAATCGGGTGGATATGACTTTCGAAGAGGGGGTGCGATTATTGGTATGCCCGACCGCCGTAGCGAGGCCCAGCAGGCATACGACCAACACCAGGTCCAACACCAGGTCCAGGTCGTGTGGCGATGGCGGGATTTGTACATAGCATACCGACTCGGCTCCCAAACTTGGATCCGCGAAGAGATACCATATGCTTTCGAATGTGAGCAGCCACAATCTCTTTGTGTTGTGGGTTGGCATGTTGTAAGATCCATTGGATTAGATAGTTACCGTATTGGTCGCTTGCGATGTCAATCAAGGGGATGCGAGGGCGGTCGATGCGACCTTCACAGACTCGGTCGAGGTAACGCGCCAGAAATTCCGTTCCTCCAATCTTTAAACACTTCTCAACTACCTTAGAGGCGTATTGATCCATGCTATATTCAGCGGCATAGCGAATTACATGGTCAATGGCTCTGCTACGGTCGGCCGGTGCGCCATGTTCGCAGATGTGTTGGATACACCAGTTGCCGAACTGCCCATGCGCAACGATATCAATGTTGCTCAGTACTTCCTCAATACAAGGTCTCTGAGTGAGTGTTAGCATTACCATATTGACATCCAACTACGGAGTGGGGGATAACGGACCTTGTCTTCCTCAAGACAATTCTCAAAGATGTTTTGAACGACGAGACTCCCAGTCTCGCCTAGAGCAACCTCGTGCCACATACCACGGAGTGCTTCGTTTACATATTTCATGATCTGAGGTGGAGACTCAGTCCATCTAAGTTCGAACAGCTTCTGCCAAACATGACAGGCATAACGATGAATGACGGTCTCAGGGATACGACGTAGGAGCTCATGAACCATAATAGCTTTGTAGTCTTCCGGAACGGAATCGAAAGCCTTTTGGACCACATGACACCCAAATGGGTCCATAGACAAGGTGAGTGTGCATCCTCTAATGGCTTCTGCAATCTTTATCACTTGCTCTGGGGTGCCGTGCTCGAAGCATCGCTGCACCAAGAAGTTTCCGAAACGGTTGACCATCAGAGGATAAGCTTGGGCAACAATCGCCTCGACGATTTCGTACTTCTGGTCCGGAGTCCCAACCTTAAGCTTCTGTTGGAGGAAGATAGAAGCTTGCTGATCGTTGCTGCATACGATCTTGTCAACGATATACTTCCAATTGCAGTTGACATTGCGGTCTAGCAGTCGACGGTAGTTCAGCGGCTCTGTGGTAGGAAGATATGTTTGTCCCTCAGTTGAGGGGGGCTATTATAAGTACGAGGTTAGGTAGTGCATATACACGGGGTGTGAGGTTGTCAACTTACCTCGGACTTCCACGGCCCAGCACTGCCCGACATCGAAGTGAATTCGCTAGCTAGAGGGGATAGAGGGGTGCCAACAGGTGTTGGCTGATAGCTAGAATATACTCCGGTACCCATGCTGTTTTGCGAGCCACCCGGTGTAATTGCGTCGTACTGACCTGGAGGATAAGCGTACCCGCCATAACTAGGCTGGCTACTATAGCCTTGCCCAGTGCCGCCAAAACCTGGACCGCCAAACCGAGTGTCGTAACGATTACCCCGCCTACTGCCCGGAGGCTTTGTAGTAAAGTCAAAATCTGGGGTCAGTCGATCAGGCCGGAAGTTACTGGTGGTAGCAGGGTCGTAAGACATGCTAGGCTCGACATAGCTGTGACTTGCAGCTCGTCCAACCCACGGTCCATTCTGCGGCATCTCTGAAGGAGGAGGACCGCCCGGGCCAAGGGCACTCGGAATTTGTTTCATACCTCCCCAAATATTGCGGGGACGATTGAAGCCGGTCGCCGAGGGAGCATCGCTGGTATCAGATCGGCTGTCATCATAGCCCGACCAGGGGTGCCCGCCTTCTCTGCTGATGTATTGTGTGTTGGCGTTGGCGAGGTGGAGGCCAGTAGTGCGCGACACAGTAGGTGCAGATTGGTTCCCTCCAGAGAACCCAGTATCAACCGGAGAGATACTGGTCGGCTGGTCCAAGCCTAAGTGCCCATGGCGAGTCGAAGCGAGTTCCTGATCGAGACGGGTTATCTTATTCTGGGCCTGGGCGAGCTCGAACTTGAGGCGCATCACCTCTCCATCGCTGGGAGTGGATTCATTCATGATAGCACTTGCTGGTCGGGTAGTGGGGGCGGTGTTTCCGAAAACCTCGGTGGCAGGAGTGATCGGCACTGAGGAGCTGGTCGTGGTGTGTTCCAACTTTGGACCATCGCTAGCATCCGCCGAATAATTAAGAGCACTGCCAATGGGAGGAAGGCCAGATGATTGTCGGACTAGTCTGGGCGGAGTAGGATTGGCCAGGCCCGATTCCGGGATCTCAGAAGGACCGAATGATTCGAGGTTCAGCTTGGTCCTCTGTCCCAAAGACATCAGCTGGAAATACTTATTTAGCTGAGCAAATTCGTCGACACTGACCTTAGGACAGCTTTGATTGACTAGCGACGAAGTTGAGAGGACCCCGGTGGATCTCTTCTGCGAAGATGGGCCATCCGGATCCTGTTCAATATGTTAGTTAGCTCCAACGCAAGGCAGAGAGGAATATAAGTATGATTGAAGGACGCAGCTAACTAAGCGAGGCGGGTGATATGGTGTGGCCACGGGTAGCGAAAATTACCAGCATAGGGTGGCTCGATAGCCAGATAATACAATCATGACTGCACTTACAAAAATAAGGAGGGACTTGAGCTGGTCACTTACAGCGGCAACAGAGAACTCCTCCTTGCCGACCTTGATGTTTTCGTCCATCTGGACTGTCTTGGATGCCGGAGTGCGGCGTAGAGTCGGGGACCCAGTTGAGCGGGCCACAGACATGCTGTTGTTCCGCTTGATCCAGGCAACTCTCAACCTCAGGCTGGATGTAAGGCGTTGCAACGGCCGTGGCCGATGGGGATTGTTTGTTTCAGCTGAGTCTCTAGTTATCCACACAAAATCGACAGATGAAAGATATGCCAGGATAGCAAAGACTAGATTGTATGGAGAGTGAGCGACACCAGAATGGGTGGCAAGTGGTGACCAAATGATGGAGATGCGGGATGGGATGAGAATGAAAGGGCGAAATATGGAATACCACGGCCAGGTGACTATGAGGAAAATTAGATGGCGGCAGTCCCACAGATTAGAGCTCAAAATGTCACAGGTGTAAGGAAGCTAGCTCCGAGTCGATATTAGATGAGATCAAGGGAGAGAAGGCGTCGGCAGAGATGGCATTGGCTTAAACAGGATGTGCATGCTCGCCTACTAACGCGAAGTAGGAGCCTAGTACATGTGTAGATTGGCGACTGATTGTCAAGGTGAAGAGAGTGTGTTTATATGAGGGAAGTGGCAGTAGCCGTATGCCTCGGAATATGCCCGGGAACTGACGAGATGATAGGCAGATGGCAGATGTAGCAGATTGTTAGACGTGGTAGGTATTCCAAGGGAGCCTACCCACCTAGACACCTGCTAGATCACGCAGCTTCAGATGACCTAGAGATGGAAAGTGTTAGACAACAGTAGAAGAAGCGGCCAAAGGCGTCGGCAGATGAAGATAACGGGCAGCGGGTGTCTCTGATGGCAGGTCGCCGTACCTCGTCGATATCAACAGTTGGAAGTTAGGAAGCGGGATGTTGTAGGTAAGTAGGTAGATCGAAGAGAGGATGTCGTGATGGAGTTGGCGAAGGGGCTAATGATGGAGGAGAAAGAAGTATATAAAAGAGAGAACAGGCGCGTTGCGTGGAGAGTGCTAGGTGAGTGGCAGATGTCAGGGGAAGAAGAAAGGCCGAGGCGAGTCGAGTGAATCCAGGTAGGTACCTGCAGGTGTACATACAGGTACGTGAGTTCAGGTCGGCTAAGTAAGTACATGTAGGTTAGAGGTAGGCGATGTAAGTAGGTATGCAGGCATACTAGGGAGGTAATGGGCGTGATGTCCTTGCCTAGGCGACTAAACGCTGGAAGTGGAAGTGGAAAGTGCAATGGCAAAGAGCAGTTAGTATGTAAATGTACATACGTCTCCCCCGTGCAACCTCCTTTCTCGGTATGTTCGTGGCAGTTAGACTCCGATTAGACTCCCAGCTTCAATTGTCCGCCGACTAGTGGGCAACAAGCACATTACCAGGCAATATTCAGGTTGTCCAATTGAACGACAATTTTGGACATGCCTGCAGCTTGAACTAATGTGGGTAGATAAGTACTCAAGCACGCTGTGACATGGCTGCTAAGACATGGCCGAGTATACGGGGGACACAATTTGATCTAGACTCGTTCCTGAAGCAGGTGTATGCGGCGAGATTACGCCGTGAGAATTGAGCTTCTCGACTGCTTGCCACCTGTTGCCGCTAATGCCCCCGCACGAGGCGGGAATTAGATGCTTATCATGGTATTATCACAGTCATGTTGCGCTATCAAAAGCCCCATGTTGTACAATAACAAAGCAAACTTGAAGCTGGGTCCTAGTGGCACCACCACCTGTTAGTACCTAGTGTATGTAGTTTAGCCGCGTGCAGATAGTCATATATTGATTGAGCAGCAACAATGCATAGGAAGTTGGGACGGAAGGGATCTTCAAGGTTGAGTTACACGTGACCAAGAACAGCGGAATAGATAGGTGATACATAACGAACTGGAATACAACTATATTTTGCCACCGCAATCTTGAATTCGATATCAGTGCATTCTAGAGGAAATGAACGGAGGCCAAATAATACATCTTACTATTCAAGCTGAGTACATCCTAACGTATATAGTGTCCAGTCGTATCTCGGGTCGACAATCGCAACAGGCTCTCCACGAATTAGGCCTGTTCCTCGAAGTCGTATCCATCACCTACAGTCCAGGGCCCTCATCCACATGTGGCCAATTGATCTAGAATTTGAACACAAATTTGTAGCCCGAGGGTCAAGGTAAAGAGAGGTCGTATCGCCGTCAGGGTGTGTGGTCGAGAGGGGGTTTCGAGAGTCCATGAGGAATGACCCAAGAGTCCTGTCTTCGTATTCTCACATCGACGCTCTATCTGTCTGTTTTTCGTGGATATCACAATTTTTATACATGTCGATAATACAGCTGTTACGTTGTGGCCAACCGAAGTCTTATTTGCCTTTCTTCTCTTCACGAAAGCGTTAGTATCCAGGACTTGCGGGGGCTGACAAGGGAACCATACCTGGCGGACTGCGCTTCTTCTTCGGTGCGCCCTTTCCACGTTGTCTCCGGCTGCAGAAAAAAGTCAGTATTGGACATGCGACGCATAACAAAAGCACACAGGCGACTTGCCCTGCTAAATGTTCCTCTCGGTCTTCCTCGTCTTCATTCAATGTCTCCAGCCCCAGGCTCCTGAATTCCTTCTCCAACGTCTGGATCGTGGGTCCTCTTGGAGGATAGTATTTCGCTAGGGAGGGACCTCGGAGTCTCTGTCGAAGAATTTTATTCCCCATCCGGATTCCTTCGGGGTTGTAGGTGGTCGAGAAGATCTGGCACTGGACCTGGATGGGGGGTCGGTTGTCAGCGCCATGTTTGGCGAGCGTAGGCATTTCCTTACCTTCATCAGGTCCAGCAGCCTTGCCCGGGGGACGGCTGCCATCTTCGATGGATGGGTGGCTCGGTAATTATGGCCTCAATAGTTCGTTGTTGGGCGGTTTTTTCGCAAACGTTCCGAGCTGCATCATACCAAAAACTAAAGCGAGTTTGATGAAGTCGGGAGCTGGTCCCCCACACATGGCCTGTGCTCCATAGTCTCCACAGTCTCCACAACCAGCACCCCAAAAGCTAGGTACCTATCTTTCATTGGATAGGTAGAGGCGCTGTATGTCCAAGAAGCCAATATTAAATAATATCGTCCTAGCCAGCCAACCAAGCTCAAACCCCTCCTGAGCTAGAACGGAGCGAATATCGTCATGTCTAAGCGGTCGTTTGAGGAGTTTTCAACATTAGCGTCAAGTTCTCGCTACCTTGCGGTATTAGATCATGCCGACAGCTTACTGAAAGCTGCGCAATCTCTCAAGCAGGACCTTGAGCGACTCGGAAAATACAGCGATTCCCCATTGCATGAGAAGATCCTCTTAGCTCTCAAACAACATAATGCTCAGATACACCCCGCAGTGCAGGCACTGTCCCGGGATGAGGTGCGAGGACTCCATAAATCACCCAAAGCTCAGATCATATCTTTAACATCTATCGACAGACCGCCAGTGTGAGCTCAGCATCAGAAAAGACGCACAAGATCCCGAAAGTGGACCAGTGCCAGGGACCTTCAAACGGTCATCCGCAGTCGGGATTGCCGATTCCACTTCCAGCCTTGCTCACGAAATGGACGCCTCAAGATGTTCCCGATGCGGACGTCCTACCACCCCTGCCTCCTGTGTTAAACCCCATTCTCGAGCAGGCAGCCCGTACGCACTCTGGCGTAGTGAGCGGCCTTGGAGAGATGGATTATGAGCGGCTTGAGTGGATCGGCGATGCGTATCTATATCTCGCGTCATCCGCACTCATCTATCAGACATTTCCAAACCTACCCGTGGGGCGGTGCTCGCAACTTCGGGAACGGCTCGTCAAGAATGAGACGCTGTCCGAGTTCACCCTACGATACAACATCGACAAGCGAGCTAGACTGCCCATTGAATTCCAGCCTGGAGGTAGGCAGTCCCAGACAGGGGCTGGTACATCAGCGTCAAAAAAGGAGAGAAAAAAAATTCTCGGCGACCTCTTTGAAGCCTATGTGGCCGCGGCCATTTTAGGCGATGCTGACGGCCTCCCACGTGTTATCGCATGGATAAAGCCAGTCTGGGGCACTGTCCTCAAGCGAGAGATTCGTGATGAATACAAGTCCGTTATTGAAGGACATTCCAATCCTGTCGGAGGTGAGGGGCGCTTTGGTGGTGGTATTTCAGCACACCCTGTCCCAAAAGTAGCCTTGGCCCAGACCATTGGCATAAAAGGGGTCAGGATTTCTTACCGAGATGTGGGCCAGCCGAAGAAAGATAAGAACAGTGGTCTACCTTGGTTCACCGTGGGGGCGTACTACGACGGCTTGGGCGAGACAAATCTCAGTCTTGCATACGGAAGCGGTCTATCAAAAAAAGAAGCGGGTAATAACGCGGCGGTGAAAGCGTTGGAGAATAAGAAATTGATCAAGCGGCTGCGCAAATTGAAGGAGGACATGAATGCTACACTTATTAAGGCCATGAACCCCTCGGATGAATAAAACACAACGACATGCGTTTTAGATGCTCTGTGTATCGCATTTCCAACATAGAACGCAGGACACACTCCGATATGCCTATGTAATATATACCCATGAAAATGGTCGGAGATATCAATCGCAAAATAGCGACATGTAAGCATATCGCACTACTTCTCACTTTATTGGTGGCATTACGCATATGCCGACGATGGTCTATGAATATCACACGGGTACTAATGACCATACCTTCAGTCTATTTCAAAATGTAACAATGCGTCTCGATACCTCGCGCTCAATTGATTTCAAATGAAGATGATTTTCATAGATATCCATGTTAAAGACCTCCAAAACAGCGAACGGGCGTGACAGGAGACTTTCCTACTTTCTAATCGCCTTCCTAGGAACCCCTCAGACCTAGAGAAAGGACATCTTACTCTGCAACCCTGAATGAGAAACGGGGAACAAGTCTGTCGCGACTCTCATACTATGCTTTGGTGCTATGACTTTACTTAGTCGACCGATAGCAATCTCAGCTCGGCTTCAACTGAACACTTCTGCATCACTGTCATGATCTCAAGGGTAATAATGTCGATACTGCCTAACTGCGAGCAATGGCCAGCTATGTACGTACAAGTTGATAACCGATACCATTGCGCAGAGGGTCTCTATCCTTCCTTCCCCCCCACAAGAGTAACATCCCGACGGGACTCACAATCGGTCCTATGTCTCTCAGCTGGACACCCATACCTAGTGAACCTCGAGCGAAAGCAAAAAAAAAACATCCAGATACAACAACATCGCAAGATGAATCCTTGGTCCCAGTGAGGGTCGAACTCACGACTTTCGCATTACTAATTTTATAAACAAGCTATAATATTAGTACGACACTCTAACCAACTGAGTTATGGGACCCTGGTGGATGATTTCGTGGGCCTTAATTGGGTGTGATACTTGTCGGGGACAGATTGGTTGGTGTTGGAGGTATCTCCACAAGAGTGGGTGCACTGGACCTAATCCTCTGTATTTTCTCACGGTGGCATTAGTGAATGTGAGGCTGAGAGTAATCCTTACTCGGGCTAGTCAACTTTCCCAGTTCTCGGTTTGTCTGGTTATGAATCCGTTCTTCTCCCCTTCAGACCAGAGCATTAACTGTTTGTTAAAGAGCTTCTGACACCAGGAATGCAAAGGCCACGAGTTCGACTCTCATGCTAATCAATCATATTCACTTTTGTATGAATCTGCGTCGAAAAGTGTGCTATGCCCTCGCCATTTTACTAGGATTACTAAGCAGCCAGCTATATTTCATTTTACCACGTGATATCTCAATGCCACACTTCAAGGTTGTTGGAACGCCGATGGGCTCCTGTGCACATAAGACCCGGGAGGCCCATATCTAGTTCGTGAAGAACTCTGGAATCGAGAATATTGAGTCCTATCCTAATTCTACGCTCTCCCAGCCACCACCTCGTGACTCTTCTCCGCTCCACATCACAAAGCACCATGCAAACATACCATTTCCTTCACTGATCTTTTGCCGTTCCTGCGTCCTTAGTCACTAGACGTTGGAGGTAATGCGCCCATGAAGTGATGCAAGCATTGTCCCTGGTCTCCATCCACGGAAATCTGCAAATGTCATTAGCAATAAAATAAGTATAGCACCCAAGGACGAGAGAAGAGCAAAATACGTACGGATTCCATGATACCTGCATAGCGGTTCCGAATCGCCCCCATGTTCTCGACGTACTCGTCATACCGCTTATTAAAGCGTCTCTCGTCGTCCGTCTGCTCTCTACCTCGGCTCAGAAATCGCCGTTGTGCGGTGTTGCGGTCACATTGCAGAGTGATGACTCTCACCGGCTGACCGATCTAGTGTGAGCAGCGCATTAGCATTTTCTCCCAACCAGCATCCCTTTGCTTCTCTCTCGTATTTACCTGCTCCTCAAACGCAAGTGCAGTCTCCATGTTCCGTGGGAATCCGTCGATCAGCCAGACAGTAGAGCCGTTCTCGTTCGGTGTAGAGTCAATCTTGTGCTTAAGGACCGGGGTGAGCACGTCGGCAGGTAGCAGTTTGCCCTCTCGCAAGTAGTCACGGATCATGCTGTGATCGAAACCCTGCGCGTCACGGGGTGTCTTGGGGTCACAGAGCTCGCGTAGATAGTCCCCCACTGAAAGGTGGCGATAGCACCGATGGGTAAGCGTCAGCATTTCCGTGACATGTTTGCAAAGGGTACCTTTACCGCTTCCTGGGGGTCCGAGGACGAAAATAACGGTATCGTTACGTGATTGCATAGTGCCTTCCACTGTGAATACCTTAAGAGTGATTTGCAGGTGAAGTGAGAAATTTCGAAGGTCTTCGGGGTACTTTTATAGCCCATCGGGAAGCGTAGAGGCGTGGAAGCCATGATGAAACCTTTTTGGAGCCCTCTATCAAACCACAAACACAATGTTTCAACTGATGGAATGTTCTTCACACGCAACAGCTTTCCGTCAGAACAATCAATTTCTGCTTGATAAGACAAATAGTAGATATTTTGACAAAGACTAACAACCGTACTGGGTCTGTTTGCCTCGGGAACGCCTGCTAAGCCATGGCTTGTCTCAGAACATTTTTTCTAGAAATGAGGAGTGCGACACGGGTTCTCTCGGTTCCCATAACGAATTGAAGACCGAAATTATGACTCCCAAGGAACTACGGATTTCTCCGTGAGAAATAGAACTTAGCCGAGCAGGACCTGTTCACTTCTGTCAGGAGAAGCGTTGTTGTTGCCAATCATCCAAACAAGTAAAGCCCAACATAAAATATCCAATGAAGTAGTTTAGCCGCTCATGGGGGATCGGTTTGATGTTATTGTCATAGTTGACTCAACAGTAAGAGGGCTGAAAGGGAAACAAAAACTTCCGTGACTCAGTTTAGTTTTTTTTTTTAGAGACCGAGGCCATTTGTATTCCAATGTTTGCCGGTTTTTTTTATACCTATCTCCCCTGCTTGTCTCTGATGCCTGTTTCACGTCTAAAGCAAGCATCAATTCTGAGTAATTTTGAGCGCCGTCAAAAAAAAGTCTATAAGAAGGCGTTGAACCCACCATTTTCCTTCAGCAGCCAGACTTTCCATCACTCCTCCGTTTTGTTTTAAAGATTGAAAGGGATTAACACAGTGGAATATCAACAATGCTGCTAGATTTTCTTCGTTTGATTTGGACTTCGTCCATGGTTATCGGCTGCACCTGTCTTGTCAGCATAGGAGTGTACCTGGTCTATCGGAACCACCACACAGGGAAAGCCATCACTCCGGTCTCGGTAAACTATCATTTCACGCGGAAATGCAACAAAGAGTGCGCCTTCTGCTTCCACACCGAAAAATCCTCTCACGTCGCCTCCGAAGACGAAATGAAGCGTGGGCTCAGGCTACTCAGGGCGGCTGGTAGTGAGTAACTCTTGGAGCTATTTCTCTCTCTTTTTTTTGGCGAGTTGTAGAGAGCATAAAGCTCCTTCTTAGGCCAGAATCATGCTTTAGACTTTCCTCGGTTTCAAAACACTTGCAGACCGCACTCAAAACGTCACTTACTAACTCTGTATCATAGTGCGGAAAATCAACTTCGCTGGAGGTGAGCCGTTCCTCTACCCCGGCAAGCTAGCGATGCTCTGCCGTTTCTGCAAAGAGGAGCTCGGGCTTGAAAGCGTCAGCATTATCACCAACGGGACAAAGGTTGATAAGAGATGGGTGGAAGAGAATGGCCAGTGGGTGGATGTTCTAGGCGTCAGCTGCGACAGCTTCAACGAGAAAACGAACATTGCGATTGGTCGCGGTACTGGCAACAATGTCAAACAGCTGTTTAATATTCGCGACTGGTGCCAGGAGCTGGGGATCAAGTTTAAGCTTAATACGGTAATATGCACCCACAACTGGGAAGAGGACATGGTGGAAATGATACAGAAACTCAACCCCTTCCGGTGGAAGGTGTTCCAAGTCCTCTATGTTGAGGGAGAAAATGACTCCAAGGATGAGGACGTGTACCTGAGTAAGCGAAAACGAAACGCCAAGAAGCTTCTCATATCGACCGAGCAGTTCAAGACGTTCTGCGACAAACATCAACACCTCTCCTCATTCGTGCCCGAGCCGAACTCGCTTATGGCGTCGAGCTACCTCATCCTCGATGAGTACCTTTGCTTCCTTGACAAGGGCGCCGGGGCTGAGAAACAATCACGGTCGATCCTGGAGGTCGGAGTGCACAGAGCACTAAGCGAGGTTCGCTGGGACCAGGAAGCGTTCAGTAAACGCGGGGGTATGTACGATTGGACCAAGGACGTTGTCGAGGGGGAATTGGAAGGAGGATGTGGATCAACAAACGAGAAGTTGTTGTGGTGAGAGGGTGACCGTCATGAAGTAGCCAGATTAAGCATCTTTTTTGTCTGTGAGGATTCTCTATATTATGGTTAGACAGGTAATTATTGTGCTTCGGATACCACAGCGTGGGTTATGGGGGAGATGTGATAGATACGATTCTAGGTGTGTACAAGGATAGCAAACGAACAGCGATTACCATTGCTGCCACAAGAAGAACTCATCATGATACTATCAACCTTGAGACCCCTTTTTTTCCCCCGTGGCGAGATTTAGTTTTCATGTCATAAGATTTTCGCAGAAACGGCAATCCTTACAGCCTTTGCTCTAGGCTTGTTAACCCCCTTCGACTCTCGCAACGGTTTATTAGCCCAAGTCTGCCACAGTAAATGTTGAGAAAGCAGAGAAATTTGCATAGCTTCGAGTAAACACATAAAGGCGGAATTTATAATCTCTCTCGCCGACCTGTAGGTACCTGGGCATATAACCAAGTAGGTACTGTGAGCCCCCTATAACTGCCTTATAACTGCCCTATATTTTACTATTATTAAGCACTGAATATAGCTTAATTATCCTGCTTACTTACTAAGTACTTACCTACCTCCTACGCACTTTATCTACATAAGGTACAATGATAAGCCTACCTAAAGTCACCCAACCCCCTCGTAATAGCCCTCGCAATAGTCCTCCCAATAGGCCTCCTAATAGCCCTCGGTTTAATCTATCGTTGCATACAAAGTCGTAGTCGTCCATACTAAGTATTACTTGTTAGCAGCTGGAAAGAAGTTGTGTAGGTTTAGGTAACCTGCCTAGCCTTAGTCAGTCAGCCAACCAACCAATCAACCAATAGCCAACCTAGCTAGCTCTTGTTGTATATATACTGTAAGGTATACAAAGGTCCTTACATAGTAATTGGCTAGGTACGTAGTAAAGATGGTAGTGGTGGTAGTGTGACCGCTAGTCAAGCTGGGTAGGTGTATGTGGATGTGTAAAAGTGGTGGAGAAACGTGGGTTAACTGGGATGAGCAAGATTTCTCTAAGTTAAAATTGGATAGCTAGGTCTGGCTATTGCTAGGTACATACAAAGCCTTCAGACTTTTGTTATAAAGCCCTCAGCCATTCCAGATATATTTTTATACTAAAATTTGGCTTAGAGCTACTTGCTAGACCGGAAGGCTTGTTGCCTTTCCAGAAGGGTTAGATTTTAGGTGTCCAATCGAGAACAACTCCAACAGATAGGCCCACTAAATACCAAATATGGTTAAAACGTCATGGGTTCCAAACTACGGGGTCGCCCATCAACATCCATGCAAGTGGACACAGCACCCTTCTGAAGTTCTGATTATAGTGTCGAAAACGGCTTGTCTTCAGGCGATTTGATAATTCAAAGACAATCTACAAATAAGTGCACCAGCAACAATATAGTCCTTCTGGTCCTACTTGTTTGTTGTATTTGTGGTTTGTAGCTTGAAAGGATGATTGTGAGTGCTTTTTCGTCGGTCCTTGTGTTTGATGCTTGGGAATGCAACTTGACATAGGGAGGACTCAACTTTGCAAAAGCAATATATTTAGGCTCTTGGCCTAGGGTTCCAAGTCTTTTCTTTTTTGCAGCCAAGTAGATTATTTCATCTAATTCTTCTGGTACTTTACGAAGTTGAACTAACTACCAGATGCGTCAGACAGGCTCAAAAGTTGCCGCTTCGCGGTTCAAGCGCATTGTATCAAAGGTGGAAGTCGAGCGCAAGTTCAATCCAGGCCCCGTTTTTACATCTGTCTTCTTGTCTAAGGACTGGACGAAACCCCAAGCACAGCATCACAAGGTCTACAACAACCAAGGGGGTCCCTCTTTCGTGGTGGTCAGGCAGCCAGGGCAGATTATCCATGACACCTACTACGACACACGTAACGATCAACTTAGCAAGCTGGGACTCTGGGTGCGGCAGCGCCACGTTCAAGTCTTGCCTCTCAACTCTTCCGCGAAAATGAACGGCCAAGGTCGTGGGGCCGCCGGTGAAGCCGCTTCAGCGCTTGCCACAACTGATAAGTGAGTATCCGGAAGTATGCATTTACTTATTATTTGATGTGCCTCAGAATAAAAGGTTACATAACCAGAATCGTGGAATTCTGTCGTCTCTATAAGCACTCGAATCCCTTCAGGATCTTACTCTCGAGCTAGTCACTAACCCCAGGTCCTTGCGCAGCCAGGAGACACGGTGGAATGCGAAGGTGCGACTCGCTGGTCATTTTAACAATTCGCAATTTCTTGAAGTCGACGGGAAGAAGAGCGTCTCGGACGAGGTGCTGCGGATCACAGAGTCAAAGACAAAGCTGGAGGACTTGCAGGTAGTCACAGATCTCCAGACGAGACGGTCATCATGGGAGGTGGCACGGCTGGCCGACGGTACTACGCCCTCAGCGGAGATGACAATCGTAATGGATGAGGTGACTGAGGCCAAGGCCAGCAAGGATGGGTCCGGCAAATCCGCCTTTGCCCATACCATCGGGGAGGTGGAGCTGTTCCAGGAGTTCGTGACTGAGGGCAAGGACAACGCAGAGCACGAAACACAGAGAAAGAGGATTGCGGCGCAGAGGATGGAGGAGCTAAAGGAGTTCATGGCAACGAACCCAGATCTATTCGCGACGACTCCAGCCCCCATTGGCAAGCTGACAGCGTATGACACGTGGAAAAACACGCGTAATTAGTCTAGAAATCGCCATCTCCCATGTGTACTCTAATATGAAAATCTATTCTATCCTATCTCTTCTGTTGAAGCTACCTAAATGTGTCTTTAACATGAGGCCGAGCCTTGTCTGTGATTTTACCTGAAAATTAGGCTTGCTAGTCAAGGTATATCCCAGCTCCTTACAAGCTAGTAAGGAGCCGCCCCCAAAAGGACATAAGCTCCATAACTACGATCTTAAGTCTTAGATCTAGGTAAGTCTAGTTTTGAAACATTCACAATCCTCTAACTGCACGCTTCCCGTTGTAGAAAGAAATCTGGATATCCTATATAGCACGGCCCATCGGAACCAGTCTGCATCCTCTCTGCACGTGCTGCTAGAGATACGCCTCGGGACGTGCTGGGTATCCCCACTGCACTAACCCCAAATTCCCCAGATAGTGTCCCTTGTAGACGAGTATACTTACCCGGTCCCCGACAGGGAAGAGTTAGGCGAGAGTTAGGGGACCACAGCTATCGCAGATTAGCTGGCTCCAGACCTCCAGTACAAGGTATGCGTACCTCCACTAACCTACTAGGTAGGATACCTACATACCTACCTGGTTAGGTACTTACTTAGGCAAGGTACTTTATACTACCTAGGTATGTAGGTAGGTACACTTTTGACGCCGAGGCAAAAGCTGGAGCCTCACCAATTATTGGGTGGGCGCATTGGCGTAGAACCGGCCGAGGAGGGATGATGAACTCTACCTTTTTCGCAGCTAAACCGACGAACTTACACCGCCCAGCCTTGTTTTCCACTCCTTGGATTAAAATATCCCTATATATCTCACAGCCAACTTTTGATCAACGAGCTGCTTGCAATAGATGACGTCTTGGCGACATTTGAATCCCTCTCATCCCTATCGACCTTGCCGTAATAATTGGGCGGCAATCCAGCAACGGCCGAAAACCCCCTGATTAAACGAGAACGACTCTGCGTAACTGGCCGACCATCTTAAATCCTGCTTCCCTCAAACGGAGGACAGTAGCATACGAGCGGGAGAAGAGATCACACGCCGTGATCGCAGTTGCAGGTCAGGCTCGAGCCGCGATGGCGGACTCGGTCGGTATGCGCGCCCTGGCTGTCCTACTAACGCTGCCCCTTAACTCTTCCCTTACCATTCCAATCCGTCCAGCCTGCTCGTGGAATTTGTGCTTCTGTACCCTCACACTTGTACCTCCGGCGTCTGCTGACAATTTCCTTCGGAACAGACCGCGTGTTTGTGCACGCACTCAACACCGTCAAGAAGATCCCCAAGACCGGAGCATCGCGACCACCGCCGAACGACCGATTACGACTATACGGCTTATACAAACAGGCAATGGAGGGTGATGTGGATGGTGTGATGGAGCGGCCACGGTCGGGCACAGGCATAGATGTTGACGAACTGCAACGTGAAAAGGATAAGTGGGATGCATGGAATAGCCAGAGCGGTCTCAGCCGTACTGAGGCTAAGAGGCGGTATGTTGAGGCGCTCATTGATACCATGCATCGCTACGCCAATACTCCGTGAGTTGTCATCTCTCCACCTGTCAAGCTATTCGGGCATATGGTGGCGAGGGAAGCAGGCTTTCCTGGAACACAGCATTCCGGCTAACGGAGTACCAGAGACGCGTTAGAACTAGTCGCCGAGCTCGAATTCGTGTGGAACCAAATCAAAAGCAATAGCCCCTCGTCATCAAATTCATCGCCGAAGGGTCGCCCCTCATTCGCCGAACCACAGCGTTTCCAGCAACCCTTAAGCGGCACCGAGGGGCCCATGAAAGTGTTAAGTCCGATGAGCGAGGATGATGCTGCGGAACATCGGTATCGGGACAAGCAAGAGGACAAAGGCGAGGAAGACTACGTCAAGAAAGGAGATCGTTGGTCACACAAAGTCGAACAAGCACTTATGCGGCTATCTGCGGAAATAGCAGCATTACGAGAGCAGATCACAACAGGGCGGGAATGGAGAGCAAAGAAAGAGAGAACTATTCCGGCGCAGATCGGATGGGTGCTGTCGCTTGTAGCAAAGCACTTTGCTATCGACATTTTCATACTTGCTGTTGTTCTTATATGGATGCGGAAACGAAAGGACCGACGGCTTGAAGATCAGGTTCGAGCAATACTTGGAGTAGTACGTGAGTACGCCGGAAAGATACTCCCGTCGAGGTGATAGACAACTTCATCCGCATGGAGTTCAGTTGTCCTACTAAGTAGGCGAATGAGCGTCTTCTCGAGAGGCCCATCCGCGCTTCGTACCGCTGCCCGAGCCGAGCTTCGGCAACAAATATTTCCACTAAGTTGTTCCGTTGAGATACATCGGCTGGGCTTCGGAATTTTCGAAGGAGCAAAAAGGCCCATCATGTGCAGACACGTGATAAAACGTCGGGTGCGCTAGCTCCAAAAAAAAAATCCATGACTAGGTTCATATCTCTGAATTTGGTTATTTTTTTTTTTTGAGAGGGTTGACGTCCTGGTTAAACGAAACCTAGGAAGACCAGTTGGCGGCAGACCTCACACCATTACCCCTCAAGCTGATCCCTCAAGGGTTGACATGGCTGCATAGGTTCGAGCCAAGGAGTACATGAGTGTACATACTACACGATATCTATACGTACCCCCCTATTGGGACTGCTTTTTAGGTTAAAGCATTTTGTCCCGACAGCTACGATTGGGGGAAACAGAATAAATTTGCCAATAAACCTCCTGGTTTCCTTTGCCTATCAAGGTTCTTACCACATTATCCGGCACAAGGCAGGAAGGACCACTTACTGGCTTTATTGTCTTACAGATTCGAAGAGACTTGAATAGTGAGCTCCATCATTATTCTAGGAAATGTTTAAATGAGCACTGTGACGACAGTGAAGATTACTTCCAGATATTCCCTAAACTCCCGGAACAAACCATGGGAATTTGACAAAAAGCTAAACCAACAATACAACTATGTGAACCTACAATTTATGGGGGAGCATTGCTTTTGTTATCATCTCTCTAGGTGAGGTGCTGCATGAGCGAGGACTTGCCTAACTGCTCGGGCGTAATTTTTCTGCATCATTTATGTCTAGGTAGTCTTCTACTACACGGCCCCCGGTGACTATGGTGACATCACGAGGAACGTCAAGATTCCTAGATATGCGGAATACTTTGTCATGTAAGTGATGTATGGTGCCCTAGAATAGCCACAAGCGACTACAAAGTTGGTTACCAATAATATGAGAATCTACACGTGATGTCAATAACGTTACTTGATCAGTGGTCTTCTTTCTGTCATCAATTAGGATTCTGAATTAAATACCCACCTAAATTTGCTCACACAAGGCTTGTCTGGAATTCACACGAAGCAATGCTAGGTATATAATGTAAGTACCTAGGTAACGCTAGGGATTGTTGGAGAAAGCGCCCACTGCTATTCAGAAGGCTAGGCAGGTAAACCTTCAGAAGGTACATAACATAGGCTTGCTTCTCTATAGTACTTATTTTGCAGCTAGCAGCGCACTAGTTAAGTACCTAGGTAACTAAGTAATAGTGGAGTTGGTTTTTTTTCGGCTGTTTTTTCCCTGGTGGTGGGACATGTGCTGTAGGTACCTCGTAGGGTCGTAAAGTACCTAGACCTAGTGTAGGCTATACGCTGTAAATGTGAGCAGTTGCAACCGCGTCTAGGCAAGACTTAAGCACTGAACTAATCGACCTACTAACCCCATCCCGCACATAGTGAGATGACATCACGCCTGCAAACATTTCCCATAGCTCCCTATGTCCAGCAACATCGCTGCTGAGGACAGAGCATAACCATTAAAGGCAGCATTCCTACCTGAATTTGCAAGAGGCAAATGTAATGACCTAGGCTGGGTGGATTGGTAGGTCCCGTATACGCGTAATTCGTCATTATGCATAACCAAGGACACCAGCTTATAGCTCAGTGACTATCCAGGTGTTATTTTCCTTGACATCAAGGCTATGAAGCATGACTACCCAGAACGTGTCCAGCCAAGATGGCCCGGAGGATATTCCCGCCTTGAGCACCGTCGCTCCGTCAATCTTTGTACCGACTGAGAGAGACTTCACCAAAACGCCACCACCGGTATCAGATGACCCCATAGTCCGCCTGGGCGCTACGATTGAGGCACTCGATTGGCACGCGGCGCGTGTCGAAGAGAACATGGTTTTGATGTTCAGACGAGAGGTTGAGCGTATTCGACGAAATACCGAGCGTGTTGAATGTGCCGGACAGGATGAGCGCTTGCAGTACGACCCGCTTCGCCGCCCGGTCAAGGATCAGCATCGGAGGATGGACAACGAACTGCGTCTTGAGGAGATAATTCTCCGGGAGGATCAGGAGGCCGTGTCGAGGATACTACAAGACGGAAAGTACCGGGAGAATGGAGATGCCGGTACCAGTCGAGAGGGTCCGCGTGAGAGACGGCCTCATGATCGACCCTATTCAGTTCCATCAATCCCAATGCGGCCTCGAGGTCCTTTGGACCCCGAATATGCGGACCTTTCCACCTTGCGTCGCGAGAAAATGTTCAGGCGGGATGTGGACGAGCGACAGACGCCACGCTCGGCAGCATTAACACATGTGCTCAGTCTTGTCAAATGGGGATGGGATGATCAGATTGAAGGACACAGGGCTGTCGTCCAGAAGGAGAAAGATGAACTCAGAGCCAACCTTCAACGTCAAATACTTGCTGGGGCCGAACCGGCTGCGTCTGCGCCGCCTTCTTCCGCGCCGCCGGCCCACAGGCGGATGCGTCGAAATTCCGTCGATGTTGATGCAATGGATATAGATGGATGAGGAAGGATTATCAATTCTTGTTGATTCGGGCACTGCCCTGGGTACGCCCGCTACAGGAATATAATGCCTCGGCTACCATTAAACGAAGGAAAACTAAAGCTACCCAGGTAGAGCCTTCCGTAGTCATCTGCAATTACACGCTACGCTTTTTCTCCACGACATGAAGCCAACCAGCTGATCTATGTCTGCCGCCTGCTACCCATACTTACGATAACTCATAATGGCGTCTTATACGGAATTACACCTGACTTTAAGATTGCCATGTCGCTTGAAGACCTACAAAAGTCTTAGTCTGCATTTGAACTGGGACCTCCACTATTCCTCTCCCACGGCTTCAACGGGGCTTGCATAGTCCCGCGAGTTGAGATCGATGGGTCTTCAATAACAGTGTCCGGAATCTGGCGAACGCCTGGGATCGCCTGGCCCGTTTCTAAGAATCTAATGATTTCTTCAAACTTCTTGGGGTACGGCAGCGCCTCCCCGTCAGAATTCGAAGGCGCTGCGCTCTTGGGTACGAACAGTTCGGCTTTAGGCGCCTCACGCTGCCAGCTAGGGACTGAGGGATCTATCGGCTCTGAGGCTGGTTGATACGGAGGATATCCGAGTTCGGCGTGAAGGATAGCGAGCCTTCTTTGCTCTGGCGGTACCTGTTCCTGGCTCAGTAATGCGTACGGCTACTGAAAGATGATGTTGCTAGACAGATAAATATGTGTGTGAAACATGAAGATGCGAATTAAACCCCTACCTTTCCTTCTACTTCTTGTGCTAGATTTTGGTCTGAGAAGAGCCGAGGCTGCAGAGTACCTGATTCAGAAAGCCACTGTTTGTATGTGTCCTTGTCTATCTGAATCTTTATACGTTCTGCAAACCTGTCGATGCGTAGTTGGAGTGCGATCTCGGCCAAACGCTCGCCTTCCGGTTCAGCGGCATACAGAGCACCTGTCAATTTGCGCTTTTTATTTCCATGTTAGTACTCATTTCAAGAGTCTCCATTCACGCACGGATGGCTCACGTTGAATAACTGGTCAGCCTGCCAAGGGTATGTGTTGAATGCCTTGAATGCGACTTCAGGTTTTTCGGCCGCACGCCGCTGGATGTCAGCCACCTGTTGTGAGGCTTCCGGCGCTGCCATTTTGATATACCGGTATTGGGTGTATTTCTCTCTGCTCTGGATGTAGTCGAGAGATATAGTATCTCAAGCAATAATCGACGTCACAGCCGAGAAAGGGTACAAATAGAATTGCTCTTGAAGCTCGTGTGAATAGTAAGGTAGATTCTGATGAGCTCTTGTAGACGGTGATTGTTGGGTTTTCTTTTCATTTGAGGCTAGTTGAGGAGGGTGATTAGGCATTTTCTCACTTGGTCGAAACTCGGTGTTGGTGTTGACTTGCAGTTCGATCGATGTATATCTGGGGCACTTACTTACCTACCCTCCCTGTAGTGTACTCGCCCAGACAGCCTGCCTTGGTACCTAAGACAGGCCAGGCTAGACCGCCTAAGGCCCTATTGATACGCCGCTATTGATAACCTTAGCTTTATTAAATTGTTGGCCGACGTTAGCATTTGATCCACTTTGACTTCCTCTCCACTACATATCCCTGTCTTCTCCTTCCTTCCTTTCTTCAACACCACGCGTGGATGCTTGCTCGATATTGGCAAGCGAACACCCTCCCAAATGCGTCGCGCTGCCGTTAAATCCCTTCGGACGACTTGTCAACACACAGTCCGGAACTTTCCTCGTGCTGGCCGCCCGCGACGCATCGTCCTGTCCCAACATCCCAACCTCACGCTGACCCGGTCGTCTTCCTCCCGACCCAACTATGCTCTCGACGAACCGCTTCGATCGTCCATGTATTTCCGCCGTTTCTCTGTTGCTCTGTTGTCAAGCCTCGTTGGCTACGGCGCCTGGTACACATACAAGGGAAATAATAGCTTGGACCAGACCTTTGGAAGGGCGCTTTCCACCACGTCAACCAAGCTCTCGAGCGACGCGACACCAATTCGAAACGTTCTCGTTGTGGGCGCCGATGAACTGCACACCGGTACTTTCGTAGGCGAGGGCCCTATTTCGAAGAACGCTGACGGAAGTGGGAGAAACGTCCTGGAGATGCTTACACCCGATCAGGCTACTGGAAAGTTGCGACAGAATGAGGTTTCGTTTCTGGTCAACAGGGGACAAGGGGTCTTGCGATATGACATTGTCCAGTTAGCAAGCAACAACCCAATTGAGGACGATCATGCCGAGAAGATTGTCGAAGTGGCTTCGCAGCAGGGCACATCAAACAATGACTGGATGTTCTGGGGTGTCTTTGATGGTCATGCGTATGTTTCAGCAATTTAATGAGCTTGGCTCAGATAAAGCTAACAACGTGCTCAGAGGATGGACCACATCAGCGAAGCTGCGGCAGACATTGATCAACTATGTTGGCCGAGAACTAAATACTACATACAAGGCCGCTGAAACCTTAGGGACCATGCCATCACCCGAGGCCATTGACGCTGCCATGAAAGCTGGCTTCACCCGTCTAGACAACGAGATAGTTCATGATAGCGTGGACAAGGTCTTGAAGTCCAATTCCAAGAGGGTTGCAGCCGAGCTACTCGGGCCGGCTCTATCAGGGTCATGTGCTCTGCTCTCATTCTATGACAGCAGCTCTAAAACACTACGAGTTGCCTGTACAGGAGATTCGCGAGCTGTTCTCGGCCGGCGGAGCGGTTCTGGTAAATGGACTGCGACGGCTCTTTCCGAAGACCAGACTGGTAGCAACCCGAATGAAGCAGCTCGCCTGCGCAAAGCCCACCCTGGCGAAAATCGTGTTGTTCATAATGGCCGAGTCCTCGGCGGCCTGGAGCCCACCCGAGCATTTGGCGATGCTAGCTACAAGTGGAGCAGGGATGTTTCTGAGCGACTTCGCACTTCGTTTTTTGCCCGACACACCTCTCCATACCTGAAAACCCCACCCTACGTAACGGCTGAGCCGGTGGTGACTACAACCAAAATCCAACCCGACAAGGGTGATTTTTTGGTGATGGCTACAGACGGGCTTTGGGAAATGCTGACCAACGAGGAAGTCGTTGGACTTGTTGGCAAATGGATCGAGTCACAGGCCATGGAGCAGTCTCCTTCGCAATTTGGGTCGGTATGGTCTAAAATATTTGGTTCCAGCCAAAGTCTACCTGTTGAAGCCAAGCAGCAGGGAGGACCTGACGGCCAGAAGACACCCGTTCGCTTAGGCCAATGGGGTATTTCACCGGATGAAAAAGAGCGATTTGTCGTCAAGGACAAGAATGTTGCTACGCACCTTATCCGCAATGCCCTTGGGGGGAAGAACGAAGAGCAAGTTTGTGCCTTGCTGACTCTGGTCTCACCATTTTCAAGAAGATATAGGTAAGCTAAACTAGGCCCGCATCTCTACCCAAACTAACACTGGCGTTAGGGACGATTTGACTGTACAAGTCATCTTTTTTGGCAACAGCCCGAAGACGGGCGAGGTCGTAGTTAATCAAGAAGCGTCAAACATACCACGATCGTCTATCCAGCCCAAGCTATAAATTCTACAATTTTGAGTGAATTTCCGGCACTGACTGAGCTAAGAGGAGAAATCCTGCTTTTGTAGATAACCGATATTGTGTATTACGCTTGTATGGTATAGAACTAGCTGAGCGCGGCGTTCATGGATGGATGCGAGGATATAAATATGGTCCAAGAAGAATCCGGGTTTCGACCCGTTCAAAAAATAAGTAAATAAAACGCACAACTTGACGAAGTTCAAAAGCCTTCGATCCGGTTTACTACTCTCCAAATCTTACCGTCATGCAACCACCCCTTTCATAACTTGGATCTTGGGCTTGCACGCCGGTCTACCAGATTGCCACCATGTTCTCCCGCCAAGTCTCCCCCGCTAAAGATTGGAGTGTCTTCCCCTCAACGCTATAACCAAACACTCAACTACTGACTCGACGGTTACTCCAACCCACCACGTCTTTCCCCAGCTTTTACAGATCTCAGATCTCTCTAGGTGCAGTCAGCCGATTGGAGCGCATCTACCAAAGTTTCGTTAAGTGGGCCTTTCTCTTGTCTTCGGTCCTTGGTCTAATGCTCTTCATGTATACGATCGGGCTGTTAACAACCCCGAACCTCTTGGTGAGAGATGAATCCCGCCAGGAACAAGAAATGCTTCTTCACCTTGGAATGTCGTCTCCACTGAGTGACACTGGCAATGGGGAACCTATATCTAGCTTGGTAGATGAGGAGTACATCAACCCTGCATCGTCAATCAATCTCTAATAAGTGTCTTCTAAACTTGATATGTGGCCTCACCGTGAACATACCATACGTGAATATGAGGCTATCTACTCTTATATGTTCGTTCCTTTCGGGGCGAGCTTTCTTCGCGTCGGCGACGCCTCCACAAAATGTTGAGCAGAGTACCGTTGGGCCTTCACGGGAATGGCCATACGCACCATTTAGTACAAGGGGACGAGATATCGTGAATAATCGCGGAGATGTTGTCACCTGGGCCGGAGTCAATTGGCCTATGAGCGGTGAGTAGACCTTAGGGTATAGAGTCAAAGAAGAATCTAAGATCAGAACTAACACCTGAAAGGCGAGACGATGATCCCCGAGGGTTTGGAGTGGAAGTCGGCTGCCGACATTCTTGACGATGTAGCCAGTGTTGGGTTTAATTATATCCGCATGTTAGATCTTCCCCGTTACCCGAGAGCTTGGGCAGCTCGTAGATATGGATATATATTTATGCGTGTACAGGGGCTACGCCATCCAGATGATCGATGAGATTTATGACCGCAACGGACACGACGTACCCATGATCGACGCGCTGACAGCAGCCCTGGGTTCGAGCAATGGGACACGCGTTGCGAAGGATATCGTATCTAAGAATCCCGGGTGGACCATCAGAACCACGCGTTTCGAGATCTGGTCAGGTCAGTACGCTGGAATGTCTTATGCCTCCCCTCCCCCTTTGGCGTATCGCGGGGCGGCAGAAGTTGCCTAATCAGGGGCTTTCTACTCCCGTTGCTCCTTCAAGCTCTCATAACGCTGGATATCTTCTCCATAAATAGTAATAGTAATTCCTGACGCCAGATTGGTAAATATAGACATCGCACGCACGGCACTCCAAAAGGGTATTTTCATCCACCCGGACGTGCACGTAGGCAAGGGGCAATGGTGCTGCAGCCACGCAGACGGGAACGCATGGTTCGAGGACGTCTCGTTCCCCGTGCGGAACTGGCTGCGCGGGCTCTCGCACGTCGCGACCTGGGCGAAGCAACACCCCAACATCGTCTCCATGTCCCTGCGCAACGAGCTGCGCGAGAGCTGGAACCGCACGGATCTGCACTATAACTGGGCCACCCTCGTCGGCAACATGACGGCCGGCGCGGACGCCATCCACGCGGCCAACGGCGACCTCCTGATCACGTGGAGCGGCATGCAGTACGACCAGGACCTGTCGGCCCTCACGGCGGGCGCGAACCTCCTGACGGCGCCGTGCTACAAGTGCACGGCGATCCGGGACGCGCGCCGCCGGGACCCCGTGGTCTTCGACCTCGCCGCGCACCCGTGGGCCGACAAGCTCGTGTGGGAGCTCCATCTCTACGGCGGCAGCGAGGACCTCGACACGGGGACCTGCGACGTCGTCGAGGCCGGGCTCTACCGGAACGGGTTCAACGCGCTCGGGATCGAACCCAGCGCCGCCGGGTGCGCGCTCACGCGGGATTGCCCGGCGCCGAGGCGTCTCGCGCCCGTGGTGTTCTCCGAGTTCGGACACGCGCAGGACGGCGGGCTGTACGACGACCTCCTGCAGAACTGCATCCGGAACTTCACGATACGGCACAGGGTCAGCTGGATGACGTGGTCGCTGGCCGGGAGCTATCGCATCCGCCAGGGCACGCAGGGCCTCGCGGATACCTGGGGCCTGACGAGTGCGGACTGGAGCGCCTGGAGGGACCCCGGTACCATTGAGGGATACTGGGAGCCCTGGGTTCGTGCGATGAATGTCACTCGGAAGGGAGGAGGTGTTAGCGGCTAAAAACCGACAGTAGCGTAATAGCGCGGGTTTTTATTCGCGAGGTCCGAACGCCCTGCTCTGCCCTGTCCTGCCCTGCCCTATCTTGGTCTCTCTTACGGAAACCCAATTCACGTTCACATACCTCGTAGTTGAAGCTTAGCTCCCGAGAAGTGGCGTTTTCGGCTTGGCTTGTAGCTCTTATTTATTCTGCCGAACTGTTTCTGTGGTTGACTGATGTACCGCATGAGCAGAAAACGATTTTGGGTATTTACACCACAGTGCTAGATCTTGCAAAAGATAACTCGTAGAATCAATAATGCTGTTTCCTATTCTATCATTGACGATACTTCGGCTCAGCTTCAGAGAGGAAGACCCCGACTGGCGGATGATAAATCGCATGCAGTTATGCACGCACATACAAGGCCCGGATATATATTACTTCAGCCTCAAGTCTAATCCAACACGAAACGCCGACGCCATGCAGTGAAGGGCCCTTCCCTCAAATCTGACCCGCCATATATTGCTCCCATCAATGTATCGGGTCGCGTTCAGAGCCTGATATTCAGGTCCATGCACTCGATTCTCCATTCCCTCCTGCCAAGCAGACTCCTAAGCCACTCGATGCCCAGCCCAGTCCACTCGGTCTTTTTGCGCGCAATCCCATCAGCAGCAATACTGACCAGAGCACTGGCAGTTGCATTCAGTGTTTCAATGGTAGAGTTATCGAAGATATTGTAGGCGGCGGGGTCGACGGCAGCCGTCGCTGCGGTGGTAGTAGTAGTGGCATTCGCAGGATAATGCGAGTCAATCCAAGACTCAAAAGCGGCCGAAGTCATCCTTGGGGCGAACCAGTTGCTGCTGAACTCGAAGAAACAGCGGTCGGACCAGTAGCACGACGTGACGAAGAGGATGAGCAGCAGGATCGAGCAGTAGACGCAGGGTCGGTTCAAAAAGTACGTGCACACGAAGAACAGAAATATGAAGGCCGGCGAGGCATTCGCGGGGATGAAGAGGAGTGGGATCCAGCTGCGTCGACGTTCCCAGTCAGCATGGCGATGCTCTGCGATACGAGAAAGGGGCAGAAGGGGACAAGTCGGGAGTAGAGGCTCACCTCCTTAGACAGAACATGGTGGCGTTGCGATTTGGCGAACTGGTTGGCCGAATTGTCCTCGATTAAGTAGATGCCTTTAGGAACAGAAACCGACGCCGGATAGGCTTCACAGGATGAAAGGTTCAAGGAGCGAGGGGAATTGGCGTGGTGCCTCCTGCGGATAATCGTACAGATATGGAATGGTTAAATGAACAATAACACAATGCGGCACGAAGAAAATCTCGTAGAGAGAGAGGTAGTTGTGGGCATGGGCGAAGGGAGGTGCCACGAAGTTGCGGTGATGCAACGGAATGGATGTTATCGGAGCTGTCGTCGTAGTGCAAGTACACTACACTTGGCGATGGATGCTTGAAGTCGAGGTGGTACAGGTAGTATTGCGCTGTCGTCACCCCAGATTATTGAAAAGTAAGCACTTCCCAAGGAGGCGATGCAGAATGCAACCCAATCAAGTCAAACCCGCACAACGCCTGTGCTGATGAAACCAGGAAATACGGGCCAGTCCGGAATTGGGAAAGGCGGGCTTCCTAGGGACCGATTACCGAAGAGGAGGGGCACTGACGGACCGCTAGATACCTACCTAGCCGCTACTATATAGGTGCCAACACGCCGTACCTAAAGCCTGCAGCGCTGGTGAACGACCTGCCCAGCAGCATGGTGATAGTTACTTATTGTGCAAGGTATTGGGTTGGGATGTCACCAGGTACTACCTTACCTAGAAGTACCTAGGCCGCCTAGGTAAACTTACAGTGCAACTCGTGGGTCTAAATCACTTGCACTTATTCTGGAAGTAATCTCTCAGCGCCCAGTTCGATAGATGTCAACCTCAGCCGGGTCCCAAATTTTTATGGCCGTGATCATGAACGAAGCTTCCAACGACAATGACATGTGTGGAATAAATCCCCATCCAATGCATGCATGAATTAATTACGAACTCTCTGGAATCTACCCACACGCGCGCGCAAACGCAAAACCAACCCGACCCAACCATACATATCGGTCCTAGGTAGCTATGTGCCCCCGGAGATAACAAGGACAAGGACGAAGTGGTGGTGTCGTAGGGCAGGCAGGCAATCAACACCACGCCTATTTCGGCTTGCGCCAGCACATACCTGCATGACCGCCCAACCACCAACCACACCACCCGATCTCCCTACCTGGTATACACATACACTAGCATCCAGCGCGGCATCTTTTTGTGCCTCTCGACTTTTCCTCTCCTATGCAACCACTTTCTCCCCTCACGCCTTGGTCCGTTGTTGGAGCTCGAGCAGCAGAGCGCGATATCTCTCTGCTTTCCCCTGCACCAACAAGTTGCTTGATTCCATAATCCATAATCCCAATTATTCCAAGTTCTCTTGATACCCCCAGGCCGCGACGGCGCCACTTCTCACCACCTGGCAGACACCGCTAGCCCTAGACAACGCGCCGGGGACTGTGCGAGTTTTCCCAGGTCAAATTAGTCACACCAACTGTCCGCCGGCCACCGGTCCCGGATTTGTCAATTTTGGCGAGGCTGGAGCAGAGGTCGCGCGCGCATACTGGCTCAGTTTGTTGGGCTCGGGACATCATTTCATCTTAATAATCTTTTTTTTTCCAACCTTCCCTCCGTCTTCTCCATCGTTCTCACCATCAACCAACAGTACATCCAGCCTCTCCCCCACATCAATCGATTGTATGCGCATTACGTCGTGTTGATCTTCTTCTTGTCCTGTTGTCTCATTTGGCGGCTTCGTCGGCTGGCACTAGTTTCAAAGCTCCCAACTTACTTACCTAAGTCACGTCGCACAGCGCCACGTTAGGTGGTCTGCTTCAGGTATTGCATGTGGGCCAGCTCGCCGACTCTCAACCCTCAGCATGGCGAGCTACAATAATCTGAACCCACACGGTGGCGAAGACCAGCACACCCACCTGCAGGCCATGTACGCCCGTTTGCAGGCTGCCCGGAACGCACAAACGCAAAACGAGGATCCTGTCCCTGCCTCTGCCGCAACCCACGATCTCCTGTCGCGCTTCCACAGCTACAACCAGGCATCCAACCCGCATGACTACTACGGTCAAGCTTCTGCCGAATCACCCGTCACCGGTTTGGACGACTATCCTCCTCCTGCTGCCCCCACGCCGCCCACCGGCTTTGGTCATTCTCACCACCCTCTCGGTGCCATTGGCAGCTTGCCTCCCATCGGCACAATGCCGTCCAATTCTACAACCTCTGCTGACCAGAGCGTTAATCTGCTGAATCTTCTCAAGTTCAGCGGCGCGCAGGGGCAAAATTCTCAACCTCACTCGCAGGCCTCGCCGTCGGGCAGCGCCCATGCTCTGTCCTTCGGCTCTTCGGCTCACTCGACACATGCAAACCACAGCAACCCTCCTCCCCTCCACGCTCCCGTTCCCATACCTGCTGATCCTCAAGGCCTGCTTGCTACCCTTATGAAGGGAAACACGCAGAACGAGGCCCCAGCTTCGCGACTGGAACATCAACAACTCAATGCTCGCGACTCGTGGAACAGTGGTCCTCCTGCAAACACCCAGGAATATTTGCTTAATTTGCTGCATCGTCCCAAGCCGGCCCAGAACGACCAGCCGTCCACAAACGAATCATCCCAGCCACCTACGTTGACTCCTCAGTCAGGTAATGACTCGTCAGCGGATCATTTCAGGGAGTTTGTACCCCGGCAAGCCCATCTCGAGAACGCCTCTCACGATTCAACACCTCTGCCGCACCAGTTTGTGCCGTCGCCTCAAATGAGGTACGACTACCAATCGCCGTCTTCTCAGCATAGCCATCATGATGCAACTCATAGACCCGGCCGATTCGACTACACGAACCCGTTTGAAGAATTTGCCGCACCTCAAGGCAAAGCTTCCAAGTCATCCACCCCAGGTACTTCTGGTCCTGTGACCACGATGCCACCAGAACTTCAAGCGGCCACTGCTGTCAAAATCATACAGAAAAAGACGTCTGCTAGTGTGATCTCCTCGCCGGGGAATGCTTCAGACCAGAAGCGATCCTCGGCTTACCAAAGCCCGGTTGTGAATACCGAGCCTAGCAGACCTCGGCCTGAGCGCCACCCTTCCGATACTGGTCGGAGTCGTGGTTCTCCATATACCACTGCCTCTCATTCTGATCCCCTATATGAGTATGAGCACGAGTATGAGCAGAATAAGGAAACTGTCCTCGATGCCATCACAGACTTGGCGGAGAAGGCTGACCTGGAGGCCCAAGATGCTCTAGCGCGCGCTGAACATGAAGAGGCACAAGTCCACCAAATTGTCGCTGATCTTGAGGAAGTGATGAGTGCCAGGACTGATGCCGAATTCCAAGAATCGGCAGAAGCAGCGGCTGGCGATATCAGCAAAGAACTCGACAAGGAAGAAGACGCCGATGTCATGGAGGCGCGGTACTCGCCAGAGGTCACGCAAACCATTCGCCACATTGCCGAGGACACTGCTCATGGCCTTGTAGCCGACAGCTGGGAAAGTGCCGAGGCCGATGAGATCGTCGTAATTGAGGAACCACCCGCACCTGTAAAGGTCTTTAACTTTCCCATGAAGCCATGGATCTCCATTACGATGCAGGATTCGTTTGATGAGCCTCGACCCCAATTCCGAGAAGAAGTCATCCTAGATATCGCACGATTGAAGAAGGAGTTTGACCAGATTGATAGGAACCTGGTTGCTGCTACTGAATCGTATATAGCGTATGGAATGTCTAAAGCAGGTGGCTTGCGCGTGATTCGTCAGGAAGACGGAAAAGATGCGAAGCTTTTCACAGATACCAAGGACCGCGTGTTCAATGTAGCTGTATCATACACATCAGATGATGGCGATATTCCTCCAGAGGAATCTATCATTGGCACTGGTATCAGTGGCACCGTCTATTATATTCAAATTAGAGGCGGGGGCAAAGACCATCTCGAGGAGCCTCATCCGGAACAATATGGTTTCGCTCTCCCACCGGCAAGCACGCAAGAAGGTGATGCACCCGGCGGTATTCTGAAAACACGTGCAAGGACCTCAGCCACCCATCCGGAATACTTCGCTGTCGGTCGTGGAAAGACGATCAGCATCATCTGGCCTGCTGTTGTCATCCAGAAGAATATCTTCAAACCTGGCCATGATCGCCTTGTTGACACCGAGAGGCTTGCAAAAGAGTGTGCGCTTCGGATCAATACCGGAAAGGCGGGCAAAGACTTCACCTTTAGTCAGGACGACACGACCATAGTCTCTCTAGACAAATCTGGCCGTGTCAAGTTCTGGGATGTACGAGACCTTACCGCAGTTGATATGAACTCTGATGTTCGGTTCCCTATGCCAGCCCATACCTCCCTTGAAATCAAGGAGCCGCTGATGACCCTTAATACTACACCGGAGGGCGAGAAAGCGTGGCCAACCTCTGTGTTATTGCTGGATAAGCAACGGCCTTACCAGAAGCGTTGTGCCTTGCGCTACATGATTGTTGGCATGAAGCAGAACCATACACTTCAACTGTGGGATCTTGCCCTTGGGAAACCGGTGCAAGAATTCAATCTGCCCCATAGCAAAGAGTCGGACGCCGTATGCAGCGTTATGTACCATCCCGCTACGGGTATGATCGTAGTTGGTCACCCAACTCGCAACTCAGTCTATTTGCTCCATCTGTCGGCACCAAAGTACACAATTAAGGGTTTGTCACAAGTCGACTACATACAGAAGTTGGTCGCCAAGGATTCATCTATTCCGGAGCCAGATTCAACTGCCGTCATTAGTGGTGTACGGGAGTACTCTTTAGCAAACAAGGGACTGCTCCGGAGTTTGGACATGTTAGAGAGCCCGTCCTGCTCATCTTCGAGTGATGAGCCGTCTCTCTTTGACCTTTATGCGATGCACTCCAAAGGTGTCACCGCCGTGACTATAAAACAAGCCGACCTGGGTTGGTCCAAGGACAATAAGGTTGTTCTAGGCGTCGATGCCACCGATAGCGGGCTTGTCAAAATCTCGAAATTGAAAGAGTTGCCCAATGCCATCGTTCCAGAATCTCACACCGCAGAGGAGCCAGCGGCTCCTGTCAAGATTGCGACGCGGTCCTCGGTCAAGGAAATCACAGCATCGCATATCACGCCCTCAACCTCTGGTCAAGAAACACACAAGCGAACTAGCGAGTCCGGTGCGCCTCACTTGCAGAGTGAGCGTAAGGAGTCTGATATCCCTGTGACGCCCGTCAACCAGCTCGATAAATCCGAGAAGAAAGCCAGGAAGAAGCGTGAGAAGGCTGCCGCTGCCGCTGCTGCTGCTGCAGCAGCGGAGAAACTTGCTGTTGAGAATACACAGTCAACCGCCAGCACCAACTCGCCTCGTGTGGATAATATGCCCACTGCGAAGAACGCCGAGCCCAGAGCCACTATTTCGCCCTCACTTCAGCCAACGATGTCCGCCGAATCGGTCCAGTCAGCTGTGAGACAAATCTCCACTGGTCTTGGTGAGAAACTAACCGCAGTCATTACACATGAACTGAAGGATCATCGTGGTAAGGTTGAATCCGAGTTCCGCAACCGGTCAGACTCGTATGCAAAGAGCCAGAAAGAATTGTTGGAACTTGTGTCGTCAGTCCTCAACGAGAATACTCAAGCTGTTCTCTCTAGAACTATCACAGATCAATTTGAGGATAGTGTTGTTCCTCATCTGAGTAACCTCATTACAAAGACGATCGAGACCCAGATTGATTCCAAGCTTGGTGGCAAGGTATCTCATTCGGTTAATAACCAGCTGCAGAAGACACTTCCGCATGCAGTTACCCACGCGCTGCAAAAGGCAGATCTAACGAAATCCATTTCTGAGAGGCTCGCCGCCAGCGTAGCTATGGATATGGAAGAGTCGTTCCGTGAAACACTCGTTTCCAGCATCACGCCAATATTTAGCGATCTAGCTGTTGCTTCCTCGCGTTCGCTAATTCAAGATGTCCAGCGTCGAACAGCGGAACAGATTCAGGAGTTTGAGCAGCGCCACATTGTGGACACTCAAAAGATTGACCAGCTTACCGCTGTCGTGTCTAAATTGTCTGGCACGATTGGTGAGCTGGCTGCCGCCCAAACACAGTTCCAGGAGCAATTTGTTCAGATGCAGCTCCGAATGTCTCAGGACCGCGGTCCAGCCCAACCTCAGCCCCAGCCCCAGACTGCACAGCCTGTGCCAAATCGAGCTGCTTCATATGGGAGCCCATCAGCAACCTCTAGCAACCATGGTAACCAGCTCGTTCCATATCCTAACAGTAATCATTCCAACGCCAAAGACGCTGAGCTTCAGCACCTGATCTCGAGTATTGCATCTTTCATGGAGCGAGGCGAATATGAGACAGGATTGATTCGTTGGATCCAACTTCCTCGGCAACACGATATCTTTGATGAATATATCGTGAAGTTTGATCCCCAGATCGTGCGAGACATGCCCGCCCTGGTCTCACTCTCTGTTGCCTCGGTTCTCGCCGAACAACTCGACGGCCCGCACCTTCGGGAAAGGGTCACCTGGGTAGAGCTGGTGCTGAACAGTCTATACAGCAGCCTTCCTCATGTCACTGTTTGTAACCCCCAGTTGTCTGCCGATGATCCCCGAATTAACTCCCTGCAGGACCCGGCAGTGCGTGATGTGGTCCCCAAAATCATGGCTACATTCCTCGAGCGAGTTGAAAAGCTATTCATGCGCATCAGTAGTCGTGCCCCTACGGACCCCATGCTTCCACATCTCTCCAACATGACTCACATAGCAACAAGGATCCAGAATTTTGCTCGTAACTCGACCTACTAATTAGCGGACCATAGAAGAGTCGTTCGAGCCACCTACAAATGTTCGTTCTTCTCTCGATGCACGAGCAAGATCGTTGAAGGCTTGAACGATCGGTGGTTCTTGTCGGTATGTCGGAATGCAAATGTTGTTTGTTCCATTTCTAACGCCATGTAGGATACCCAATATTTCGTTTCCGCATTGCGCTTAATATCCCCAACATTTACCGCGCGTTTTAGCATTCAAAGCTGGAAAAGTACGACCTCAGTCATTAATGGCTGAGTATCAATCGACCTTGTCACAGGTTACTCTCAGGAATGATGATGACTCAAGGCAAGGTATCAGTGCGACTTGCCCGGAAGCGACATAAACGCATTTGCGGTTCTCCACATAGCTCGTATCATCGGCTTAATGCACGTTTTGCACATTTCGCTTAGAGCGGTCCTATCAGATGCAACGACGATGACGATAAGTTTTCATAATTTTTCATGTAGATTGAATGATTCCATTCGATCAGGAATACTGTAGAGTAAATAAAAAATAGCATGGCACGGGTTTCCGGATGTTCTCGAAATGCCCAACTGGTCTAGATTGCACGTCAGTGCCGAAGCGCTCCATACAGCGTTGATGTGGACCGCATCGTGTAAAGTGTTCCATATTGCTCTTGTTCGAGTACCCTCCTTGCTCTCGGAGAGCTTATTGGGTAGCTATGTATTCGTATCCCCCCTATGTCTCGGTCATATAGACCAGTTCCAGTTCGTCACATGCCAACTAAGCCGTATATAACATTCTGTAGTGTAGAATAAACATATCGCGAGAATTGTGAGTCCCAGCAACCTCTGAGAACTTGAAGGACCCCGAAACGCCAAGTCTTAGCCCACACCGATATAGAATCGCGATTCTCAGACACGATCGTAACGCCACATGGGAGAAGCACCATGCACATAATGTCGCACATCTGCAGCACGTGGCACGAGGTTCCTGGCATGGCGAACACGGTCTACATCGGACACCAAGACAATCCAGGGAAGATCACCTGACCTAAGGTAGGGTGATCCCATCATCTACCTGCAGGTCGGCCGCCCATGGGTCACTTTTAGAGCTTTCCGTTGTGTTCCATACGCAACACAACTTTTCTCATGACCTAGGGTGAGGGGAGAATCCTGAGAGGTAATGGGAATTGCCACTTTCAGCTGGCGGCATCAGTCCCAGCCAATATATAGGTTCCGGGGTCGCTAGAATAACAATATCAGCATTCTACATATATACATACCCTGATCGCCCCCATTAATTGCAGTACACTCTTTGCTGGTTCATAACAAGGAACCAAAACTGTTGAGTCTCATGCGCTTAGCCAGATAACCAGCAAGATAATAGATGCATAATGGTAGGAAAGGTATTTGTAGCGGGACAGACTTGAAGAGTCTAATGGAACAACAGCGATCTCTCAACCTATTTCACCAGCACACTGTTCGAACGAAACTCGAATTACAATGCGCCGAAACAAGAATGACAATCTATCAACAAGGATCCTCAAGACCAAGATGGAAAAGTAGGGTCGGTGAAATGACTTCTTCACATGAACACGCTCTTATCTGGCGATGATTTGCTGTTTGAACTGGAGCATACCTACTCAACCCTCCCCTTTGCCTAATACAGCCAGGAATAAAAGTATCATAGGCGCCGTATCCTCTCTGATCGAAACGTATGCCCTCATCATTCGCTCGTCATATTCGTCGGACCGTGATCCTACCTAGGGATGCGGAAGTCTTCTCTCATCGATCCGCCAGGGACAGGTTCTTTCAGAATGCGGGATTTCCCTCCAATCAGCAAGTGCTCACTTATACATAATCTCCTCACATCGATCTATGACCCTGGTCGGTGGAGTTAGATTATGCGCGACGCCAAGCCAACTTCCGCATGCAGTTTTGTCTTGGTAGCAATCCAAGGTGCAGTATACCGAGTCCAAACTTCATTCGCGGACTTTTTCAACCATTGTTCAAAAGTAGAGGCATGCTTCATGCTGGATTCTGGGTGACAGCTTCTTTAATGCTACCGGTAGTACTGTAAACCGAGTTGTTATCCAGTATGACGGGAAAATTGAGCTCAGAGGTTTTACTTAAATACTGGCTTCTGTCACATAGACATCAGTTGTTAGCGAATTTCGAAAATCAAGCCTTCGCATAGCTATAACCATTATTTTTGGGTTTGGGAGATTCCAGTATCGCTATCATGAGGTTTACTAGTATTGCATCAGCTCTATTAGCTGGCGTTGCTAGCGCCGTGCCCACGCCAACAGAAGATGGCCCCTTAGACGGACGCACAGTCGAGAAGCGAGCAACTATCACCGACGCCTGTCCAGTCGGATACTGCACACTGAACGGAGGGTATGCTACCATTCATACGGGGTTCTCAAACAACTTGAAATGCTTTCTTCGCTGACGATGGTAACCCAGTACTACTGGCGGCGCCGGGGGCACAACGACAACTGTTTCAACTTTGGCGGAATTCACAGCCGCGGTCCAAGCCGAGGGTCCAGCCGTAGTTCTTGTTAGTGGCAGCTTGACCGGCGCGGTGAAGGTGGAGGTCGCTTCAGACAAGACTATCATCGGCAAAACAGGGTCAAGTACGTTCGCTTCTATTTCCTTGAAGAGGGCCGTAAAGACAGACAGCAAAAAGACAAAAAAGCTAACCGACCTAGGCCTTACTGGCATTGGACTCACAATCCTCGGCCAGTCTAATGTCATCATCCGCAACCTGAAGAGCTCCAAGGTGCTGGCAGACTACGGCGATGTAGTAACTGTACAGGCGTCGTCCAATATCTGGATAGACTCTTGCGACTTCTCTTCCGACCTCGACCACAGCAAAGATTACTACGATGGTCTTGTAGATATCGTTCATGCCTCAGAATGGGTGACCGTTAGCAACACGTACTTTCACGATCATGTAAGCCATATTATCAACCCCGATGATGTTAATAACAATCACTGGACAATAATACTGCGGAAACATGTTGAAATGTGGTGTTAAATCGCATGAATTCGCTAACAGTGCACCGAATTTAGTGGAAAGGCTCACTTGTAGGCCATAGTAGTAACAATGGTGACGAAGGTAAGATAATTCTCAAGCTTTCTCGTTACAGAACGCTTTCGCAATCTACTTCACCATAAAGCTGGATTTACTAATCTCTGACCATCCAAAGATACTGGCCACCTCCACGTCACCTACTACGGCAACTGGTTCGACAATATCAACAGCCGTGCGCCTAGTTACCGCTTCGGAGAGGGACACGTCTTCAAGTATGTACTACTATTTTATTCATCATCCCACTCTGAGGGTTCAGTAATACTCCCAGGGGAGAAGAAAAAGAAAAAAAAAAGGCTAACGAAACTCTCTTTCCCTCTCAAGCTCGTACTTTAGCAACTTAGGCGACACGGTGATAAACACCCGTGACAACGCGCAGATGCTGATCGAGAGCTCGGTTTGGGAGTCCTGTCCCATCAAGGGGATTTTCACCAACGACAGCAATGTCGGTCCGGGATACGCCGTCGTCAATGACATCGATCTCGGGGGCAGCTCGAACCTCGCGCCCGTCGGCACTCTGACTTCGGTCGCTTACTCTTATACCCTCCTCGGGTCGGGTAATACTAAGGCGTCCGTCGTGGCTAATGCCGGGCAAAAATTGTCTTTTTAAGCAGACTTTACGTACTTCATCTGGGGGGGCCGGCATTGTATAGAGAAGAAAGCCGCTTCTCGATTGAGTTACTGCTGGTACATGGCATTAGGTTCACAATTTAACCGGATATTCGTGTTTACCTAAAATTATCTACGGTAAATCTATACATCTTAGCTTAGAATTCCTAGTGGGGAGTTCTAGCTCTACTTTGGGTATAATTAAACCCGGCTTGTATTTGATTCTCTCGAGGTTGATGACTTATTAGCTCAAGATGTGGTGGTTCTTGTGAGGATATAAAGAGCTGTAGTCCAGGATTACCCTAAAGAGAAGTGCGATGAAAATAGCTCCTTAACCACTAGCACGCAAAAAAGGTTACGAGAGAAACCTCACCTATTATTTTATCGGGTGACTTGCTCTAGAGAGGCTATATAAAACACTCCGCACATAAACAGCTCCTGACTCATCGCGGCCGCGTTACACGTAACCATGTATAAAACCTAAATACTTAATATTGCAGCTAACCAGCCGAGGCGAGATTATTTAGGTTAATAACCGGGGTAGCTGAAGGGACACATAGTGGCTTGGATCCTAAAGCGGCGCACCTTGGCTGCTGCCTCATTTTCTCTCGGCCCGAATCTATGAGGGTGTATCACAAAGCCACAGGGTCCGTAATCTGAGTGGGCACTTGTTCGTGTATCAATGATGATTAGCGACACTGCCGCGCTCAGTGAGTCGAATGCAGACCATTCCTGAATCAAACTGCCAGAATTTGTCCAATCTGAGATCTTCTTTTTTCTTCCCGATATTAAGCATCAGCAGGCCATCTTTAGTCTGTAACTCCGTCACTCTGCCCTACATTCACGTGTTCACGATACTGGTTGTCCTACTGTGTCAGGCCCATTTCTGAAGGGGCGAACGTTTTGTCGACTTGAGAGGTCATCAGATTTTCTAAATCCAGCCAGCTATGCCGTTCAAAAATGCCGTAGGATTCTGTGGCCTATAAAAGGCTAGAAGGTGAGCCACTAGAATGCAGAACTCAGGAGGTTTGCCGTCATGGTGAACAGACCAGTATCAATTGGGTCTTAGATTTTTCGAGTGTGGTAGGCGCCCATGTGAAGAGCGACATAAAGAATTGTTTAGACGTGTAAAATGAAGAGAACATGTAAAATGCCAATACGCACCCCACGACCCTATCACAATGAACACTTCACTACAAACTCAGTTCAGAGGTTCCTATGTGAGATTTTACAAGTGTCCCTTCATCTAAAGCTACCGCGATTCCATTGAGCACGTTCTCTCTCTGCTCTTCTCTCGAGTATCAATATGCCTAGGGCCTGCCTTTGTAAAAGACAAACTCCAACCGTCCATTTGTCGACGCAATGACGGGGCCACTGATGCTGCTCCCATTCATCCAGATTTGACCTGTGCTGCACTGAGACAACTCCCAGTCTTTGGCTGCCTGGTTTGGTGTGTCTCCAACTGTCTTGGCAAGGACCATGGAACCCGTCGCCTTAACTTCAAGCGCTGAACTGGGTGCGCCAGTAAGTAAATCTTGGTAGCACGAACGCATGACATTAGAACCATCCGTACTGGCTACGCTGCCGCCTCCATCGCAGCCTTCGAGAAAGCTGATATCCCCCCACATCCAGCCGTTCGGGCCGATGCTTGACCTGAACCATGTGCCGAGATTATGTACGTTGCCATCTGTGTTGAATGGTATCCTACCGCGGACGACGCGCCCTTGCCAGGTGTTGCAAACCGACACGAACGCCCTGTCGCCTGTAGGAATCTTGGCGGAGTTAGGTAGATTCGTCGCAACATACGACAGCAACTAGGAGCAGAGGAACTTACTGAAAGGTACTTCCATGGGTGCTGATCTCGGCTATTCTCATAGAGAAAGTACTTGACATCTGGTGAGTCGTCTAGCTTGGTAATCCAGAAACCAGGACCCTCCTCTTTGTCGCCGGCTGCGGAGGCATTAGATCGTTGAAGGTGTCGATTGACGTGGTATAATTCTCTACTTACTTGTTCCTATGGTTTGATCATACAAGCCACCGCAATAATCGACGACACCCGGCTCGGTCGCGGCGCCTTCATGACCAGTGGCTCGGCTGGCTAGAGCCACCGTATCGGGTCCTGTTGGAACGCATTGAATGATGGTCAAAAGGGGAGAACACCAGACTAGAGCGGAGATTATCTTGAGCATTGTTGGCGGCCGTTGAAGTTTCAGCTACCACGGCTTCTATTGGAGGCAGATGGGGAACGAAAAAGGCGTAGTGAGTCACTTTCGACGGTAATCTAGTTATGTTGATTGTCTCGGCGGTGGGTAGCTGAAGTTTCGCAGATAGGAGTTCTCAAGCTTAGATATTTATGTCCTAAGTGTCGCGAGGAGAATCATTTCTGAAGCGACGGGAGATTTATTTTCTCGGTCCGAGGCAAGTCACTCCCGAGTATTCGGTCCGCCCAACCCACCGAGCAAGGTATGACTAGATACGTAGAGTGAAAGCGAAAATCCGGATGTAATTATGGGCAGCTGCATAGATCGTGTAATATTGTGGCCATGTGAATACGCGGCAGCCCCGATCGTGCTTCCCATCTCTCATGTTTAGAGGACTCACATACGAATGTGTCACTACGAGACGTATGTCACGATATCTGTAAGACTTCCGGAGTGTTACGGATGGTAGCGGCGATATTTTAAGAACAATTTCCACGACAGATTTCTGTGTTACGGGGTCTAAAATTGCTTGCTCAGATATTCGGCGCCGTGGTTAGTAAATCATTCGTCAAAGACATAGATAGGTTGCACATCTCCTCTTGGGTAGTTTCACATCCAAGTATACGAAGCTAAAGGAAACAAAAGCCAGGTGACATGGAAGAGCAGAAACGTAAATGATATTATGGGGGTATTGAGAGCACTGTTACAGTTTGCTTCTAGAAGAAAGGAATGATAGCATCGACTATACGATCTTGTGATACAAAGGAACACAACAAGAACACACAACATACACACACACAAACCTCTCATATGACCTTCCATTAACTACCCTCGATGCGGATTGGCGAAGACGTATGTTCGGTGGTCGGGGTCCGGTGTCGCCTGCGTTGTAATACCGGAGCTCGACTCGTCAAGTTCGTTGAATGCTGCGATGGCACCCTTATGCTTGAGGCAAGATGGCGAATGCCCGCCATTGTTATTCTTCGGGGAGTACGAAGGGTCGTTCTTCAACCGCCAGATAAGCGACTCGTGTAGAACAGCATCAGGTGGGATATCCCGAGGAGCGCCGTTGTTGAGAGGAAAGCGAACGTGGACCCAGATGTTCTTCTCCAGCTCCCATCGTGTGATAATAGGTAACACTTCTGCTTATTGTCAGCTTCTGGCCAGATTTACAAGTTGTGGGAGCGAGAACAGGGGAGAGACATAGGTCGCAAGGAGTACTCACCCATGAATTTCCACAATAACACCTTGAAAAACCCCGTCCCGTAGCCGAAACTGAGCGAGTCATGCATCACTCCTGTCAATGCTTGATGCTTGCTCTTCTGGAATGCACGTTTGAAGCCTGCCAAGTTCTTGGAGAACTGAATGGCGGCCCCTTTATCGTTTTCCCCGACGAGCTCGAGCTCGCGGATCATCCACGCCAGCGGGACTATAACATTCATTGTCAGTAATTGCCGTCTTCAACGAGCTCTGTAAGTTTTTCTGAAGAGTACTAAACTTCCAAGACAAATTTCTAACTTAAACAGGATTCGTTGCAGTCTTGAAACGACTATGACAAAAAGAAAATGACTCCAATAATTAATTACTTACCGTCACTCATCTGGAATGGGTCGGTGCGGACATCTTTGCTTGCTTCTGTTGGTTTGCGCGTTGTGAAGAGATTCCTGACTTTCTGCCATACAGTCCACTTAGAGGAGTCCGCGTTGGTGTCAAGAGGATGCTCGGCCACGGCAGGCCACCCTCCCCCTACGTCGCCATGACAACCCGGAAACCAAATCTCCTTCAAATCTTCCTCGTCGTCGTCGGCTGTTGCGCGGATGTCTTGAGACAGTAAAGCCGGCTTGAACTTGACTCGGCGCTCATCAACAGAGACAGCATGCCGGACATACTGTGCCGTGCCTTTAACAGGCACAGGCACAGGCGTGCGTCGCTCCAGGGGTGCAACTGAGTTGACGCAATCCCAGATACCGAGGAAGTACACTTTAATGTTTCTATCCTCGGTTACCTCCTTGGACCCCGACATGTAGGTCACCGTCTCCTTGCGACAGAAGGTGTTGCTAAAGGCGGTGATCTCGTTATGTGCACGTTCGAAATTGTGCCCGTGAGGGCTGTGATCACCCGCTTCATTATCCTCCAGCATGGGATTAGCTCCATCCTCATTGGCAGATGGGCAGTCGTCATCGTCACATTCTACTTGTTGAGCTGTGAAGTCTTCGACTTCGCCCTCTAGGTAACGCTGATAGAGGCGGTACGCGAAAGGAACCATTTCCTCGTTGCCTTTGCACAACAATCCTACAGTGTTGACCATACGAGCGAGGAATTTGGCACTGTTAATATGCGTCAGCATCCTATCTTTCTTTTTTGTTCGGTAATATCCTTGAAAACAAGGCCTGCGCCCTACAGGTGCATTGAAACATGGACTATTCTAGAATAGGTAGTGTAACTTACGTGAAAGCTCCTCGACTTTATTTAGAAATCTGGGGTCAGTAATTGCCATTTCCAGTAAATAGTACAAGCTGGTTTCGGAGGCTTGCAGGAGTAGAAACGCCTGATTAGGCAGCTCGTACTTCCGAGGTAGGTCAAAAGGGGGCATAGCAAACTCCGGAGTACTAACCTGAAGCCGAACATATAGATTTTCGCATTCTTCAGGTCATATAGATTAGTAAGTAGACGATACATTGTCCTTGGTATATTGTGGCAACTTACAGTATCGTAGAACTTCATCAAGAAGCGATACCCAGCCATCACATGGGCATCAAAGGTGTTTCCAATACCTTGGTCAATGGTCATGGCAATGGAGCTATGCACTTCACCAAGCCATGACTTGTTTACCGACTTCTCATTGATATCATACGTGCCAATCCCAGCTGTCAACCCTGTAAGTAGTGAGCCTTAGGTTGTTGTATGGTTTAGACTCACTTTGGTAGTAATGAAACTGGTGAGGGGCGTGACGATCTAGTTTATTCAAGATCTTGACGACATTCGTATCTGCATTGGAGCCACTGAACGTATTGCCCGTGCCGTCGAAGCATAATACCAACTTCCTGGGCTCAAGGAGTGCTTCCATTTGCCTAGCGGAATTCATCCCGTTTGTTTGGCCGTTTGAGCCGTTAATAGAAGGCATCGCCACTAACGGGAAGCAGTGGGAAAATGAGGGAGAGGAGGAGGAGGAGGAGGGGGAGGAGAGATGGGTTGAGATCAAGTGAACCTTGGCTGTTAAACAAAGTCTATGTAGTACAACAATGATGCTCTAGACGAGCCAACCGACTTCATAAATCCATTCTCGTCCGTTGATCTGTGTGTCTCTCACTTTTCGCGTACTTCTATCCCGATCGATCCCACCCACCGTCGCCTAGCCCGGGTATTCGATGCCCATCCTCTTGCCTGTCACCGGTGTAAAATTTGCTTTTCCTTTTTGGTGACTGGCTGCAGAAGGTAGGTGTTGTGTTGATAGGCGCCCGCTGCGGACATGACACTGTGCGCCTATACGACCTACATGTTCGCCTGTTGGAAGGTCTAGCGTTGCGCTGCATGGCTTCAGCTAGCCGCTAGTTATATTGTGGAGGTTGTTGAGATACTTGGCAATACATATGCAGATTACTTTTAGGTGCATTTTGACTGGACAGAGTGGATGTTCAGCTGGCTCGGAAGAGAACAGACCCTTGGCAAATCACCCAATTTGACTTCTTGCACACACAGCTCATGATATACTACCTACTACTAGACTGGCCCATCTGGAATTCAGGCAGATAGGTGGTACGCTAATATAGTAGCACTCCATCCGAGTTCCGGAACTACCAACACGACGATGAACTCGGCGACTGGGAAGAGATCTGTTCATGTAGTCCCCCCTCGGGCTTTATTGCATGTTCCGTTGGAATGAACACGCCAGGTTCCCGAAGCTTCATGCAGTTTGTACTCGCAGGGATTTATTCAGCCAATCATTTCTTTTGATGCTCCAAATATTCGTAGCTTGAACCGGTTCACATATGCATATACTTATTATGTGTAACGTTTACAGCTACTTAGTATGAACCATCGTTCAGCCGGAAGCCTTCATGCGCTGGCACAGTCATCCCATCACCGCCGCCTCTCCATGTCTCAAGCCGGACAGCCCTACTCAATGTAATTCTTTGGTTGAGAATAAATCTCTTGCCGCTATCGTTGTTAGTGCATGGTCATGCAACCCGTCTTGAGCTAGCTCCAGCTCGGGCACACCGGCTCTCTAAATACGCCTCAATATGATCGTAGCATAACCTGTAGGTAGGGGCATATGAAGTGAGGTAAAAATGACGACTGATGGCTTGAAAAATGGATTGCTCATGCATGCCGAGCAAAGCAGCATCTACTAATTTGGGTCTAGATTTTGCTATTCAGCGCGAGTAACTCTCAAAATCAGGCCAGTGGCTGCTCACATGCTTTGTCAATGGACAACATACACGCATATTTGCAGATGCAACCTGTGAGCCAGCTCATCGAAGGATGGCCGGGGGGGAGGGTGGTAACTGGCATCAAAGTGAGGGGTTCAGTACACCTCGCGGCCAATAGGTATGATCGACCAATATAGGGTCGAGTAGCTATTTGGAGCCATACCTTGGTATAAATGAAACTACTGTAGAATGTAAGAAAAGAGGAATTGCAATTTAGTTTCTTTCAAGCCTCTGCTCCAAGCTATAGTCATTAAGTGGGCGAGTGTTGCTAGATCTAAGACGCAGAAAATGGTTTCAGAGGAGAAGTTCCAGGCCGGTGAGGCCTACGCGGACCCCCAACAACAGTCCGCATCCGACTTCCTCTCAGATCCTGTGAAGGTTGCTACAGACCTGCTGAAAGACTACTCCGGTATTCGTAGTCAGGCCTCAGTTCAGGATATTGTGGGACTGATCAAGGAACTCATGAACCCGGGGCAACCTCTAGATGATAAGAAGGGGTAAGTTGAATCACAATCGAATATGGAAACCAAGCAAATCTAACAAACAGTAGTACCACTGAGCTGTTGATCGGCATCCTCACCTCTCTGCCCTCTACTTCGGCTGCTCGAACTCACCTGACAAACAAACTTATTGATACCCTCTGGGGCAATCTCCAACACCCACCTTTGAGCTACGTTGGGGGTGATGTCAAGTATGAAGTCGTGGGCCCCGGAGCATCGGCCACTACGTCGGAGCCGAAACCCTCTGATGTCATTGAGTTCAAAGCACCGGATAGTGACATTGTTCTCCGTGAGATAGTTCCGCAAGCTCCAGATGGCCTTCATCATTACCGCATGCCCGACGGTAGTTTCAACAACATTCTGCAGCCAAACCTCGGCAAAGCGGGTACACCTTACGCCAAGTCAGTGAGAAACACCAAACGACTTCATGGTGTCAAACCCGACCCTGGTCTGTTGTTTGATCTCCTGATGGCTCGTGAGGACGACACTTTCAAGGAAAACCCGGCCGGCATCTCCTCCATGCTGTTTTACCATGCGTCGATCATTATCCATGACATATTTCGAACTAGTCGCACAGACATGAACATATCTGACGTGTCTTCCTATCTGGACCTGGCGCCTCTTTACGGTTCTAGTCTCCGCGATCAGTTAGAGATCAGAACCATGAAGGAGGGCAAGCTAAAGCCTGATACCTTCCACGAGAAGCGTCTGCTTGGACAGCCTGCTGGAGTCAATGTCATGTTGGTTCTATACAACCGCATGCACAATTATGTTGCCGATATCTTGCTCAAGATAAACGAGAACGGCCGCTTTACTCTAGCTTGTTCAGAAAATGCAAGCCCAGAAGACAAGGCCAAAGCAGTCGCCAAACAAGATCATGACCTTTTCAATACGGCTCGTCTCATTGTTGGCGGATTATACGTCAACATCAGCTTGCACGACTACTTGAGGGCCATTACCAATACACACCACTCTAAGAGCGACTGGACCTTGGACCCGCGTGTTGACATCACCAAGCAATACGACGGCGAAGGTGTTCCACGGGGCGTGGGTAACCAGGTCAGCGTCGAGTTCAATCTTCTGTATCGGTTCCATTCATGCATTTCCAAGAAGGACGAGGCCTGGATTAACGGCTTCTTCCTCAAGCTGTTCCCTGGCCGTGAGCCAGATGACCTCAAGGACGTTAGCTGGGCTGAACTCGGCCAAGCTCTCCTGGCCTTCGAGCAGAGCATTCCGAAAGATCCCAGTGTCCGTACATTTGACGGACTAGAACGTCAAGCAGACGGCAGATTCAAGGACGCCGACCTAGCCCGTATATTGAAAGAGGCGATGGATGACCCCGCCGGCATGTTCGGTGCTCGCATGGTCCCCAAGGCTCTCAAGATTGTTGAGATACTCGGTATCAACCAAGCCCGCAAGTGGCAGATCGCATCGTTGAACGAGTTCCGTGATTTTTTCGGGCTCAAGCGATGGGAGAAGTTCACCGACATCAACTCTGACCCGGAGATCGCGCGCATTCTTGAGCAGTTATACACAGTACGTACCCTCGAGCCTTTCGTTTCCCGTTTTGGCCAATAAGCAGTAATTCCTAACACCAGCACATAGTCTCCGGATATGGTCGAATTCTACCCAGGCTTGATGATTGAAGACACCAAGCCCGTCAGAAATACCGGCACTGGCCTCTGTCCCACCTATACACTGGGAAGAGCTGTGCTGTCCGACGCTGTCACCCTCGTGCGTTCAGACAGATTCAACACGCTTGATTACACCGTCTCGAATTTGACTAGCTGGGGCTATAATGAAGTGCAGTCAGATGATAAGACCATGGGCGGCTCTATGTTGTACAAGCTAATACAGCGTGGCCTCCCAGGGTGGTTCCCGTTTAACTCAGTTGCTGTCATGCAGCCCATGTATACCAAGAAGGCGAATGCTGCGATCGCAAAGGAGCTCGGCACTCTAGCCCAGTTCACGTTGGATGATCCCAAGCCGCCGCCGACGCCTATTGTCGTCACCACGAGCGCAGCCATCAAACAAGTGCTCAGCAATCCCAAGCAATATGTTCTTCCCTGGGTTGCGCCGTTGAACACCTTGTTCCCAGGCAAGAAGGATTTCAGCTGGTTCATGGTACGTATTCTGATTTGTCTCTTTCCCGATCTAGCGAATTTTGGCTTCTATATACCCATACACTCCTGCGCGCTCCCAAACCCGCCCCTCACCCCCAAGAACGCGTTGAGCCTTTCCCATAAGCGGCGATTTCTAACTCTGCATCTCTCATAGCTGGCTGGCGATGCGCCCTCCAATTTCCAGGAACGCGCAAACATGCAGAAGGCGCTGAGGAAGGTTCCGGACCTCCACAACGCCATCCATGAATTTGTGGAACGTGTTGGAACAGAGCTCATCCAGAAGGAGACATTCACGCTCAAGGAGGGCCTGAACCAAATCGATATCATCCGCGACATTGCCATTCCTTTGAACGCGCGATTGCTATCCGACCTATTCTATTTCGATTTGAAGAGCGACGAGAATCCGGACGGTGTTCTCAGTGCGACGGAATTCTACACGCACCTCTTGAATATCCGCATCTGGGGTGTAAACAACAGTGACCCTGCCCAGGCTTGGAATCGTCGTCGCCGTGCCCAGGAAGGCGCCCAAGTTATAACCGACACCACTCGCAAACTTGTCGACGAGGTGTCACGCGGACGAGGCCTTGGCCTCGGCATTGCTACGGCTCTGTCCAACACATTCTCGCGCAAGGCTTACCTCAAGAAAGGCTCACTGCGCTCCTGCGGGTACCAGATCATCGATGAATTGCTCGCCCAGGGCAACTCGGCAGAGCGCGTCACAGATAATCTTTGGCTGACCGCTTTTGGCGGTATTGGGGCCCCTGTCACGACGGTCAGCTTCCCCATGCTTTCCTCAATACTTCGCATAGCTTGTTCGGTTGGATGTTGGATGCTAATTGTCCGAGTAGTTCTACGAGGTGCTGGAATTCTTCTTGCGTCCCGAAAACGCGTCGATATGGGCCCAAGTACAGGCTCTTGCGCTGAAGGGCGATGACGCCGGCATTCATGAGTACGTGAGGGAGGCTCAGCGCCTCACGAGCTCGCAGCGTAACATGCGTGTCGCCGTCGCGCCGGGTGAGCTCGAGGGCAAACAGGTGCAGCCGGGCAACGCCATCGTCATGTTGCTTGTGAGTATTTCCCGCCGCCGGATTCCACTCCGCGCGCGCCCCTTCAATGCCATTCCCTGCCCCCGAAAATTGCTAACCGAATCCCAGGCCGAGGCCGGACGAAACGGAGCGGAAGTCGAAGACGCAGCCGCTTTCAACCCCAAGCGCAAGATTGGCGAAGTGTCGTCATTCAGCTTCGGCCAGCACGAATGCTTGGGCAAGGACCTGGCGCTCGCGTTTGTCGTCGGCCTCGTGCGACTTGCCGCGGATCTCAAGCAGCTCCGTCCCGCTCCGGGTCAGATGGGACAGGTCCGGACTATCCGTGTCGGCACCGAGAAGGCCTATCTCAATGATAGCTGGTCATACCTTGCCTTCGATGCAAACAGTAAGCTCGCCCCTCCCGGCTTCTCGTCCACGTTCCCTCCTCGAGAATTGATTCTGACTTGTCTCGCAGCCTGGAAGCTCCATTTCGACGGTCACGGTACGGGTAGCTTCAAGGGTGAGAGGCAACCAACGCAGCAGGTGGAGATGCAGCAGTATTATTTCCTCCTTCAGAAGCGCAAGGCAGAGCTGCTGGGTTAGGTTAGTGGGTTGAGCAGGCAGATTTAGAGCGGCAGATGACCATGTTCGGCATTTCAGGTATTGGCTTTCTGAACAGAACTGGTGAACTGGTGATAACTGACTGATGAATCAATGAACCAATGAATCACTCTCATATCTAGTGTACTGCACTGGAGTTTGCTTTGCCGATAGTGTTAATTGGATAATCGTCCCGTCAAATACCTTGTACCTATGTACCTTAGTAGCCTCAAGGTACTTACTGACTTATGCAAGTACCTATAGTACGGGCTATGCTCTCTGGGACGCCGTTAGTGGCGCTCCCAGGGTCTTGGAAACATCCAGTTCTTGGTTACCGCTGACGCTTCGGTATTATCCAATGCACTCCTCGGTGCTCGCTTACTTGGCAGATGACTCCACCCAACATGGCTGATGCGTGCCGTGGAGTATTCGGGTAGTCGTTGTCATCATTCACACGAATAAGCAGAACATTTCATTTCAAGGTTGCATGAATCCCCGTAGCTACACTACACTACTATAGTAAATTCTGTCGTCGCTTGGGCGGTATAACTCATTACTGGTGCCTATATGAAAGATGCCGGGTCCTTCGGGTTGAAGGGGACAGATTGCGACGAGCTAGGTAAGCTAATGACGACGATCTATTCTCTTCATAGTCCATTTTAGAGCCTCACCATTGGCTCTAGCTAGTGTCCTTCGCCCTGAACGGGAAGAGGTGAGGTGGAAGGACCCAGCATAAATGTCCTAGAATAGCAACACAGTAAGCAAGCTTGTCAGGGACTGACTGACTACGTTTCAACGAACTGAAATGAATGTCAGACGCAATGACCATGCCAATGTTTGACCAGAGTAACTATGAGTGCATGTGTTCAGCTGCAGGCTGAGCGAATTTCACTTTGATACTCCTCTCGCTCACTCTCTGGATCCATCTCATCGACGTCACCTTTAATGAACCGACGATTCGTCTCTCTAGACGCTTCGCGCAACGACACATTCGGCGAGCGCTCTTTTCTGCCCAGGCACTCCGCAGCTTATAAGTCCAGCATGACATCCAACGTGGGCGCTTACCTCGAGAGGTTCTTCCCCTCGAGGACCAAGTATGACCAGCTCGACGCCGATGCGGACCCGGTCGCCACGCAGGAGCGCTGGCTGAAGAAGTACTACTTCGCGCGCGTGGCATTTTCCGCCGTCTGGGTCGCCGCGGCGTTCACGGTCGGCGATGCCTACTATCTGGCTGCCGCCGTGCTGCTTGTCATCTACCCGCTGTGGGACGCCGCCGCGTGCCTGGTTGACGCGCAACACAGCGGTGGGCTCGCGAACAACCAGTCGCAGGCCATCAATTTGCTGGTCAGTCTGGCGACGACGGTTCTCGTCCTAGTCGGCGTCATCATCAACATGCATTGGGTTTTCGGTGTGTACGGCGCGTGGGCCATTCTCTCCGGTCTCATGCAGCTCGGCGCTGCAGTCCGGCGCTGGAAGACGACCGGTGCGCAATGGGCCCAGATTCTCAGCGGCGCCCAGTCCTCCTTGGCAGGCGGATTCTTCATCTTCCAGGCGACTCAACCAATGGTCCCCTCGATCGACGGCATTGCGGGCTACGCAGCATTTGGTGCATTCTATTTCTTGGTTTCGGCGCTGTGGCTAACCGTCAAGGGGCTGCGGTCGCAAAAGCCGAGCACCGATGACTTTTGAGATGGCCAGCATGTTTGCTGGCACCCGTGGTGGTCGAATCGAGGAACCTGGAGGATCTGGGTCCTGGCGCATTAGCCAACACGAACGCACAGTAGGATTTAGATTGGTTATGTATTGGTAGAAGTTTGGGAATCGGGCGCGCTTTGACGGATCGGCTTACAAACGGCGGGTTTCGGGCTGCATCACGGCGGTTTGTGGGTGACATGCGAAGACGAAGCGCATATGAGAAAATGTCAAATGCGGCGGCTGGCGCTCGAGATGTATTCTAATGTATTAGGTACCCCAATTGGTAAGATCAGAGCATGGGGCTACCGTGCAACTCATAGGTCATTGCACAGTAGACCAGGGAGGAACAATGTTCACTCGATATGGGTCCCTTGTTCCAATCAAATTCGATCGCTCAACCAACAAGCTGAAAATGTCCTGGCGGGGAGAGGCGTATGAAGAAAGCCGTGCTATTTTGCATCAGCTAACATGTTAAAGTGGTTGGTATTCGAGATGCTGTATAGTACTTGCTTTAACTACCTACCTAGGTATTCATGCCCACACCACAGTCCTCCCTACCCTATACATTGGGAGGTGGGTTACCTAAGATGCCTATAGACGACGTATCACTATCTCCTGCGATAGAAACACATAAATTCTAGTATTAACCGAGCTAGCTGATTTATGAAAAGGTTTTTCGTTGTGAATACCCGACTGGAAGGCGTACATAATCAAGAATGCGTTCGTTGGAATGGTCTCAGATTCTTAAACAGAGTACCCTTTATTCGGCTAGAGACAACACAGGGTTGCAATATCCTGTTACTTAGTACATTAGTAGGTAGTGAGAGGCTTGTGTAGGTAGATGGAATAGACAGAATGTTGCCTAAGTACCTTATTGTCCCTAGGTAATAACGTTTATATGTAGCAACAGGCGCAACAACCCCTGAGTACCCGCCTAACTACACATATGTTTCCAGAGTCGGCAGAGCGCGACATCGGAGGACTTCATGTTTGGATGATAGGTAGGTACCTACATGTATGCTGAGACCTTCAAATGCATACTTTCTCGCCAATTGGCCGCCTCTGCGCATCAAACGGGAATTTGCATATACCACGTCATACATTCATGTCGCAGCCATGGTTCATCTGTTTGCCTGATATCTCCCCCGCCTTTCACTTCAAGCTTACCTCCGTACTTACCTAGCTATCGGTATTTCCCGTCCCCGACTCATCACACCACGACAGCTCATAGCCAAAACAAGGGCAGACTCGACTACCTCTCATTCGAACTTCGCCCTCGTCTATTCCGGAAACCTGTGCTCTGCCCGGCTTGCCTGCAGTGATTGATGCTACCAGCATCTACGAAAGGAAACGAACGGGAACACCTACGCTGCTCTCAAAATGTCAAGACTCATCTTCGCCTTTCCGCTGGTATGTTGACCTGATCTCCCTCGTCGGCTGGCGGGTGGATGAGGAGCGAGAGTAGTCGAGTGATAGACTAACAAACACGCTACACCTTAGTCGATGGTAGCTCTGATCGCCATTGCCATGTAAAGCGCTCTCCTTTTACGCTGCTCGGCTCACAGCTGACACAGGGCGCAGCTACGTACAAGTCACGTCGAGCACACTGTCACTGCCCATCTCGACGGGAACAATTGTGCTTACGATTCTACTTCCTCTCTTCGCCGTCGCTAATCTCTTCTACACGCCCGTATTGAACCGTCTTGTCCAATCATCCATCCTCCAGCAACTGCTATTGCCCGCATTGCACGTCCTCCAAGCTGGGCTTACCATCGTCATTGCGACCCTGGCAGCTCAGGGATTCGTGCCTGGCCCGACTTTAAATTGCGGACTGGAAGTCGCCTGGCAACGATTATGGCATACCCATGATGGCCGCGCAATTGAGCGTATCCAAAACGCATTCGATTGCTGTGGCTTTCACAGCGTTCGCGACCGCCCCTGGCCGCCACAGCCGCAACAGGACTGCCAAGCCATATACCATAGAAGCACATCATGTGGTGTGCCATGGACCGCATCTATGCAGCGTACTTCGGGTCTACAGTTTGCCGTCGCCGTCGTAACTGGCATTATCCAAGTAAGTCCATTCCCCGGAGGCAAGACCCGATAAAATATGTTGGTCTTCAATCATTGAAATGACTGACTGGGAGAAGTTGGCACATCTGGTCTACTTGAGGCAGCGTGTAGGAAGAAATAGCACCGATCGAGGTTTCAAACGCTTCGCGGAGCGGACTGAAGCCAGCGAAAGTGGACGACTTATCGAAGAGCCCTATCATGATGGCGATGACTCGGGAGTTAGTGTAGACCAAGATGCGTCTCAGTCAACTTCACCAGGTGCCCAAGCTGCGCAAGATAATGCCCCGCATCGAGTCGAGCCTTCTGGCCTAGGTCACGACGAAGCAAACGAATGGCGATCATAAGATGGACGAAATCATCTCTGCACACAATCCATTCTCGACTGATGCAGACCTCGACTCATTGAGGTATCATTTCCTATCCTTGGCGTTCCAGAAAAGTTCCAAAACAGTTGGGCATGAAAAAGCCGGACATGTTAAACTGAAAGAGATGATCTTGTGTTATCGAGTGAGGGAATCCTTTTTATGACTTTTATGACCGGCCGGACGTACAAAATCAAGATGGACTTCTTTATGGGCTTTAAGGGGAAACATGAACGCGTGTAAGGGTATCAGGTAGACGCGCTGAAGTAGGATATAGGCCGTCAATCATAGTATTCTACAAAGGTATGTGCAACTTCATACCAATTATTTACCACGGTCCATAAACACAGATTGGCAGAGAGGACCCAACTTTCATTCGATAAATATAATAATAATTATATATTCCTGGGTGCATACCCCTAACTAGACATGTTTTACGCACCGAAGTCGGTCGAAGTGTGAACTTGTGTTTGGGTTGTCATACTGCGGAACAGAGCCTACTAATAAAACAGACACCCCAGCTTACCTGAAGTTATAAAGCGCCAAGTTATAACTGATTATCGACAAGCTAAGTAGGGAAGACTATTTAGAGATGACTCACATTTCCGATGAAAGAGGTCACAGGATGATCTTGCGTGGAAGTAAAGGGAGGCTTGTGGATATAATAGATGGCCTACATGGCAAAAGTTGCAGCATCGGATCAATTTCCATTATCATCAATCATTCCGTCGTGATCAGCCATCTATGTCCAATCGAGTGCCCCGGGAATCTACGTGCACATACAGCAACAACCCACATCAGTTCCCGTGCATCTGGACGCGGTGAAATGCATGTCCAGGGCATCGCCAATGCCAGGTAGCCAGCTACACCGCCCCTGAGACGTCGAACTCGGCCGAACCGGTCTAGTGCTTCACCGCCTCCTTCTTCAGCCGTTCCTCCCGCACCAACCCATCGAACCGCCTCATAGCGGGCGCCCCCTCGACGAACGTCTCCAGCACCCACAGGAACCACAGCGCGCTCCCGGCCTCGACCCCGTGCTTCGCGAGCCGGCCGCGCGCCATCCACCACGCCTCGGTAACGTGTATCGCGAGGACGGGGACGGCGATGGCCCGGACGACCCACGCGAAGCCCGCGCCGCCCTCGTACGGGAAGTAGGCGTCGAGAAGGGCCCAGGCGGCGGTGCCGGGCCGCAGCAGGCCCGCCGCCAGCGCCGCCGCGCTGACGAGGTAGAAGGCGACGCCGACGAACGACGCGATGCCGCCCCCGCGCGGCCCCACGAACCGGTCGACGCGGATGTCGCTGAGCCCGAGCCGCTCCTGCGCGCGGGCCGCCATGTCCACGAGGCGCACGCGCGCGTCCGCGAACGAATTCATCGCCGGCGCCACGCGGACCGCGTGCACGCCCGACGCGCTCCGGATCGTCAGCGTGTCCAGGGTGAGGTCCGTGAGCTGCGCCGAGCCCGCCGCCGACGACGAGAGCCCGTTGAACGCTTGCAGGTACCGCTTGAGGTCGGCGCCGTGCTCCTTGTTCATGTGCGCCATGATGCGCGTTTTGGGGTCGCTGGCTGCCATTGTGGGGGGGGGGGGGTTTTTTTGTTTCTTTTTTTTTCTTTTTTTGGGGTTGGTTTTATCGGTAAGTATCTAGATGGAGCCGTACATATATACTGTAAGAGTTGTGTCGCCTGTCTAGTTGTTTCTGCGGGAGACGGAGAAGAAGCAAGAAGGAAAGATCTAACCTAGGTCAGATAAGTGCTGCCGGAGAAGCAGGGATGCCAAGATGTTGCGTCAGTAATGTAGTGGGGGGGAAATCGCGCTAGGGGAGCAGAAGCGGCAGGCATTCTATGGCAACATCTTTCACCGCTGGTAAAGCTCGACGCTGCTCAGGGTTAATTAGCTAGCCTGGGCGCCAGCAGAGACTCTATACTGATTCTTTTTCCCTTCCATGTGATGAGCTCGGGAATACGTGATACGATACGGAACATACGATTGTCCAAAATATCTTGGGCTATCGCAAACATCGAACCAGTGTACGTTATAGAGGAAGGCTTGCATATGTGTGGAACAAACATCTGGTTTCTGGTCTCATTCGCGCCGCGCGAACACGTAGTAGGAGAAGCGTGTTGCATTCCCGTACATCACAACGAAAAGTAGAAGAGAATACAAGTGGCCATCGATTTGAAACGAGGCCGATGAAATATGATTTCTAGCTCAACGAGTGTAGAGTTAAGCTGTAGTATTAGTAAGGCTTTGAGCTACTATTGGTTGATGTTAACCAACAACCTTACCACGAGCACACAATGGGCTATCATCCTACTTCCCAGGGAATGGCTCAAACGGGACCTAATTACGCGTGATACCCTCCCCGACACTCATATTTCAGGAGATCTCTTAACTGCACTGAGAATAGTATGGAGGGGAAACCTCTTTACAAGTGAGGCCGCTCTGTCAAAGGGTTAATACCCTCTGAGTGACGCATAGAGCAAGGGGAACTTACAGCACAAGTTGCGCAACCTGTATATCCTTGTCCACCACACTGTTGGTAGGCTGCTTGAGCGCACGCCGAACCGCCACTAGAGTCGGAGCCACCAGAAGGAGCTGGAGCCGCGATTGCAGTCCCGGCCGGATCACTACCAGCTGTGCACTACAACAAGCTGTGTTAGTAGTGATCTGTGAGTATTTCGGGGTCGTAGGAGGTTTGCAAGACTCCATTGTCGGCCCGAAGGGAGCCTTGATATTCTCAAAGTTGCTATAAAACGAGAAGAAAACAAGCCTGAGGATTGCTTACAGTCTTAGCACAGCCACTGCTGCAGCCGGAGCCGGCGGTTTTGGTAACTCCGCCGGGAACAACGGCGGGTCCTGGGTTCACATAGCTGCTCATCTGGGCGTGGATATTTACCTGGATACCGGGGTCGGAAGCCTTGAATGCCCCAGGAAGGTTCACGCCTGCTGGGAGGGTGCCGGAGCCGCCACTCACTGGAGCATGAAGGGTCAGTAATTGGCATTATCAAGGCCCAAAACAGAGGGGGGGCGAGACCGACTGCTCTTCCCAAAATACCAAAAGCAGGGGTAGCAGAGGCAAGGGTCACTCACCTGTGAGCTGGTAGCATGACATGTAAAACTGTGCACCACCAGCCTGCCCTGCAGTGTGCAGAGCAATGACTTCTGCACGAAGCAAGTAGTCGCCAGATGGGGTATCCGGGGGAATTGTGACGTCCATCTTTCCGCAGCAAGTATTGAGATCATTGGTGCCCCAATTGTCACCATCGCCCACCGCTCCCTTCGAAGACCAAGAGTCCGCAAAAATCTTATACCAAGACGTGGATCCATCGGCCGTTGTGGCATCTGGTACCTGGCTTAGGTATACGTTGACTGGGCCGTAATGGGCGCCTCCAATTGCCTCGGCGGAGCATTTCCTGTCTGCAGGTTGCTGTCGCGAGATTAGTGAATGTTGGCTATAGTGTGCTCGTCTATCGTACTGCGTGCATCTCAACCGTGACTGTAGATCCTGCCTTCACAGCGCATTTGGCTCCAACGCCTTTGGTGCCGCCAACATTGCATCGGATATCGTTACTGTTGACATTGGTCACCGGGTTGTTATTTGGGGGCATGCGAACGCATTGCGACCCGTGTGCCACGAATTAGCATCTTCCACAATCAAGATTTTGGGGAAGACTTATATAATCAACACCATCCACCCATAACTGCTGAAAGATGGAATGGCCCGCGGCCTGAAATGCGAGAGCTGTCGAGACTAAGGCGTAGGCTGCGGACTTCATTTTGTCGACGAGTGAGCCAGGCCGAGAGAATGCAATATTGCTGGGAGTGAGCAGACCTGGTGCTTGGGAATGGATCCTGGAAGGGGATGTGCCAAGTAGGGTTATATCCTCTTGTGAGCAGATGTTGCAACAGCGAAATTAGTATATGGCTCATACGCCATGTCGGTTGAATAACGCCGAGTGCCATCTATACGAGGGTGAGGCCAATAACTAGCATGAATATAATTGGTTGCGCGATTCGCAAATGGATAGATGGAACTGCCGTTGGCGGCTGAATACCCCAGGTTTTCCACCCAGCCCCAACCCACGGGTCGCAGAGAACGAATCCATCGCTGGCTTGGTTGGCGTATGACGCTTTAATTTAATATAGACTGGCGTGACTCCAAGCCGCATCGGAGCGTGGGCCGCCGGCGGGAGGGTTAGGGGGATGGATTTCATTGAGAGGCAGGTTAGGCGGGCCGAATACTGAGATACAATTGAGGCACAGCCCCGTGAGTTTTCGGCGCCATGGCTGATCTCCATACGTTTAGACTGAGTGACGGCTTCTTGTATAGAAGGGAGCCTTCTTTATTGGCGGTTGCTGAACTGAAGCTGATTTGGAGGGGAGCGGCGGCATGACATGAGCGTCGGCGGTTGACAAAATTCAGTGCGATGCGCCTATTGTTGGTTGGAAGCGAACAGTTATATTCTGACGTCGCCATCTGGTTTTTTGGAAATTCCCTCTTCGAATGAACAGGCGAGGTTGGCATAGTGCCGTGCGGGCAATTCTTCGGCGTGGTGATTAGTCAGATGAGCTGTATCCCATGGCCAATTTCCACCATGAAGCCAGACCCCTCTGTTCCATGCGATGGCCAAATTCAGTCACTGACGCAACTTCTTCGAAACTACCGAGGGTCGCCTCGCTTGGCACCAAGACCCTGTTTTCTGCTGGCTTTCGAGGACATTGGAAGTCCTTATATCGAAGGCCTCGGACAAAGCTCACCCAGGCATTAACGTTAGCTTCAGCGCCTTCGGCATACATTATGCCTGGCGATCCACCACTTCTAATAAGAACGAAAGGTAACGCATGTTGTGATGCTGCCTTTTTCACGCGCTGGAGCTTCTTGCGGCTCGTGATGTGATGGGTTCGGATGAGAGCCGTGAAGAGACTCGTAGATGTAGCGGCAGTAGTAGTACGCATCACTATCAATGGCCCTTTGATGGCCTAGTAGAAATGCTCATACAGCATGAATAAAGTCCGAGATTCACACGAATGGAGAACGTTCAGAGGTAGCTATCTTGGTCGTCTGATAATAAATTGAAACGGGTAACAAAATACCTAACATGAATTGCTGATACCATAACGATCTTGGAAATGTCTATCATGCAAATAAGTGAGAAATATTCAGCTATCAGAATTTGGGATGCCTCCACAATATGAGGTGGCCTTGGCGGATCCAGAATATAGCCAAGACTAGGTAGGTAGCTAGGTACCTAACAGATGGATAGAGGGTCTTACCCCTGTCCTTTATACACAGGTAAGTTATCTCCGTCGTACACCGCACCACTACCATCATAGGGAGTGCCCGATTTTGATGCGGACTTCCAGGTCTGGGCAACTGTCTTCAGCACGGGTTGTCCGCCAGCACCAGTAAGCTTCAAATTTGGAGGGGGAAATGTTGTCAATTTTGTTGAGTGATTCCTGTTGAGGGGGCCGGGGTATGATATCGAGTTGTTGACACTTGCGACATTGGGAGGATCATTATTGGGGTATGCCGTCATATCAGCAACAAGCTTGAAGACATTCGCTCCAACATCGAATCGGCCCAGATTCGGTAGCTCCCAGTTATTCTCCACCGTAGACAGGATCGAGAAATGGGTATAAAATGTGTCGTCAGTGGATCCCCGGAGACTCTCAGGTACGGCGTTGCCCAATAGCAAAGAGACAATGCGGTTTGGTTGAGAGTAGTCCTCCGTCTCATCATATGTCAATTGCACGAGTGTCTTCTCTGCGAAGGCTCCATCGGTAAGGAGAGGCTTTAAGAATTCTCGAGCCCAATTTGTCGCATAATCTAGTGTTGTATTGTGTCCATCGTTGAGCATGTTCGGGGACATCATAACAAATTGCTATAAGGCGAGAATCAGAAATTATTGCGTATAGGCAGATTTAATTCATGGGGATATGTTGGCTCGGGAGATGCGTACCGGTACAACGCCGGCAGCGAAGTCGTCCTGAAACTCGTCAAACGATACCAAGTTTAGCAGCCGGCTCCCGTGATAGTTAATCGAATCGTACGAGACGAAAGGGCTGTACAGCACGATTAGCCCGCAATACAACCTTAACCAATACTAACTAAAACATACTTATGCTTTCGAACGTAATCCCAAGTGCCACTAGGCGACTGGTTCTCTGGCCGCCCTACGCTGGCTCCCGCCATATAGCCGGGTCCTGGCATGCCCTCGAAGTACCCTTTCCATGAAATGTTTTCCGGCTCGAGTAGATCGACAATCGTAGAGACATTAGAAGGTATCCGAACAATCTCGTCATGGTCTAAACCCCAGTAATCCCCTCCTACGGCCGCCAGGTAGTTGGGCTGGCTCGGGTGTGTGTGCGCATAGTACCGTGTTTGCAGGATACCGAATCTCTTCAAGTCTGCGAATGCAGCGTCTACAATGACTTTATCGAAATCCTGGGAGAAGAACAGAGTATTAGTTACCGAAATCAAGACGGGACCTGACCCTCTCGCCCTCCAGACCGCTGATACACACCTGATTCTCAAGCCATATACTTATGAATCTATCAAATGCCCTACCAGGAACTACTGTAGCACCCGCTAAGCTCAAGAAGCAGCCTAGAAATAGGCTGATTAGCAGCGCTAACATGGTCGCTGTATCATTATGGTCGCTGGCTTCGGTATAACTGCAAATGGCAGAAGGTCATGCTGAGGGTTGGAATCAAACAACAGGTAGGCACAGATTACAGATACAGACGCGCCCAGTACCTAAGTACCTCTGCATCCCTTAGCACCAACCTTAGGTAAGCTAGGTAACCTATCATCCATATGCGGTAGGAGGTACCCTGCAACCTTCGGTACCTAGGTATATGTAGTACCTATCGCTACCTTATCTACCCAGCTGATAAGTCCTACCTAATCGAGCGTTGTTTGCTGGAATGCACATATACCGTAGAATCCCTGTCACCCCGACATTCCAATGCAAATCTGGAACATGTCTTAAGGTTGTCACCCCCTCGAGATTTTGTAACAAGCTGAGAAGTTGAGAAGTTGTAGCTTCTCATCGTGGACGCAGACCTATCCAGTCAATTCATTGCGACCTAGTTTTGTAAAAATACAGCATTCCTCATGGAATACAATACCATAAAAGCTAACCATAGTGCTTGGTTCGGATTCCGCTCTTAATGCCGAACCCCGACACCTCAAGTCCGAGCACCGGCCAGGCCCTAGATACCTAGGGTGGTACCTAGTTCTGACAAATGCAGTCGTCTTATCAGATCAACTTACATCATCTGGACCCTCGCCCGAATGATGGACGTGTCGCTGTCGCTGTTCGCGCTCCCCACTACCCGGAATCTGCGTCTGACAAAATGGAAGACTCGAGTGAGACAGCCAAAAGGCGTCATGTAGATGACGATGAACACGATGACCACGATGACCATGACGGTCCAGAGGCGGAGGATAATCACCAAGGCTCGACGCGAAAACGTCAGCGAGTGCGACTTTCATGTCTCGAGTGTAGAAGGAGGAAACTGTCATGCTCAAGGGAGTTACCCTGCGATCGTTGCATCAAATCTGGTACGCCCGAGCGGTGCACTTACGAGTCAAGACCTGGTGGTGCGCCGGCGACCACGGTGCCATCTGCGAAGAACACATCTGCTTCGACGGAGAGTCCCCTTGTCTCTTTTGGTGCGGAAGGGCGCCGCCCAAACAACAATCAGCCCCCCGCTCGCCAAAATGTCGACGGTGCTGTGCTGAAAGACGCCGCACGGGACCATGAGCGTATCAGGAAGCTGGAGCTCGAAGTTGCTCAGCTACGGAGTGCCCTGACAAAGCAGTCGTCGATGGATGGTAGCACGGTAGCTGCCTCCCCTGCGACGAATCGGGACGCGACCAAAGACACGCCGTCCACATCTTGGCCTCAACCAAACGCTGGTTTCATCAACGCAGATGAAATTGCACGGATCAAGTGCAAACTCAATGCTATGTGTTTCAGGAGTAGATATTGTGGCCACAACAATGCTTGGTCGTCACTCAAAGAAATCAGTGGCATATCCCATTTTATGAAAGAGACAGCTGATCAATGGTTGCGACCTCTCAACATTCATAAGAAGGATCGGCAGAAAAGACATCAAGACCGCGAGAGAAAGTTTGCCGAACCCGAACCCATATTAGAATCTCTTTTGCCCTCGAAGGAAGAGACGGATTCCCTATTGACGGTTTACTTGGATCAGTTCGAACAGCTTCATCGAATCATTCACATTCCGACTTTTAGGAAGGAATACGAATCGTTCTGGGATCCAAGACATACGAGACCTGCTTCGTTTACAGTCCTCGTGCTATCAATGATCTCAGTATCCTGTTGCCTAGGCATGCAAACTTCCGGCCAATTTATTGGGGTGAAGTCAAGTGCATATGCTATGGTCGAGAAGTGGGTTAAGGCTTGCGACGCATGGTTCAGCCAACAGAGCCATAAGCACCGTGCAATGGTGCATTACCAGATCGAGTGCCTTTTGTTTCTTGCAAAGAGGGTTAACACCATCAAGAAGAAGCGATTTTGGACAACATCCGGCGGCCTTCTCCAGAATGCCATTACTATAGGGCTGCATCAAGATCCTGACACCATCATGCCCGAAATTAATCCGTACTATAAGGAGATGAGAAGGCGGATGTGGTCGACAATAGTCGAATTCGATCTACAAACCTCATTCGATCTAAAACTTCCAACGTTGCTCAGTCAGATCCACATCGAGACAGCTGCTCCTAAGAATATCGACGATGACAGCTTTGGTCAAGACTCTACAGAGGTCCCCATTTCAAGGCCACGTGCAGAATACACTTTCTCGTCATATGTTCATTTTAGTCGCCAGAGCCTCCCAATCCGACTGGAGATATGCAAGATTTTAACCGGCCCTCCAGTCGATCTGGATTGGGAGCAAGTTCTTCAATATACCGATATGATCACCCATGAGATTGACGCCTTGCCCGCTTGGGACCTTGAGTCTGACCAAAGATCAGGTGTTTCTCACAAGCCGTCTCTTGCCTATACTTTATTACACATCCAACTTCGGCAATTTCTCATCCCTCTACACCAGCCGTTTCTCAAATTGCGAAAGAGCCACTCCAAGTATCAGACTTCAGAGTTCATTTACTATACTGCTGCCAGAGATTTGGTCATAATGCATGATCGACTCTTCCAGAAAGGAATCCGAACTTTGTACTTTCTTCGCGAGGACTCGATCAGCGCAGCAATGAACCTTTGTAATATCGCACTCCTTCAACCTAAAGGTATGTGTACAAAGCACCTACTTCCATTCGGTCCGTAATTAATAGTTTAACAGGTTCAATATCGCTCATCAACTCGAATAACAAAGAGACCCTTGAACTTATTGAGAAATGCATCGCCTTGAAGGAAGACCGTGTCTTGAGATGCGGTAATAATGACCCTTGGGGCTACTCTAGCATGTGTGCTGCATATGGGGTAGTCGAAACCCATCTGGATCTTAAAACCGCAGAGGCTGCGAGAGCTCGGGCCGCGGAACGGTTTATTGGCCTCCATTACAAGCTGCTGTCATATCAAGTCCCCCTCCAAGGACAGCATGAGACGCATCTAGATGGCATTGCACAGCAGCCGAGCTCAACTCAGCACAATGAACCTACAGTAAGTTCTTTTCCCGAGTTCCGATAGATGTCAAATCTCTGTAAGCACGTATACTAACCCACCACCCAGTCCGTGAGTGCATACGCAACGAGCACACCAGTGTCTACAACACAACTCGTGTCTACACCACTTAATCGTGACGGTTTACCATTTTCTATCCCTTGGGTGATGCCGCCCATGGATCCTAGCCAGCCGCTAGTACCGAATCCTGACTTCAATTTCGAACTACTGGGTTCAGATTTGAACGATTTATGGGGAGACTGGAGTGGGACAGATCTCGTATGAGCGAGCGACAGTTGGGGATTAGCCGCATGAACTCATATGTTCCCTTGCTGCTGAATATGTATACAAAACAAATGTCCCTTCTCATTCCGACAGCGATGCATTGTCATATGATACCCTATACCCTATAGTCCTGACTATTTTGAGCTTCGAACCGACTAGCGCAAAATTCCAAAATTTACGAAGCTAGGTCACATCTATGTGTTCCAGCCTCAGGCGATCGTGACGTCCGTAAGGCGAAATGAGCATCTCTTGATACTCGTCTCCTTTTTGACAAAATATAAAGCAGGCGCTTCTAGCAAGGGTGAGGGTGAAATATCTTGTTATCCATACGCATCCAGGTTAACATCATGGTCGACGCAAATTGTTGTAGCCTGAGATCTAGGTTTGAGCGATAGCATGAATAAGCAACTGGACTAGGCAGGCCTGACGGATGAATTAGTCTGACTCGCCCGGCGAACCGGGGAACCGGGAAACCCCGGGGGAACACCTAAAACCGTCTCGTCGATGAGGTCAGCTATGTCGCAAACCGCAAAAAAAAAAAAAAAAAACAATACTATTAGCCTATCACGCTCCTCTCCACAATGTGCGACGCGTCTCACACCTATTCCCTCTACCCATGCAATTGTTTCTAATTGTAACACAGCAGTTGTCGTCTCGGTACGTAGTCTAGCTAGGACGTTGGATGTACAGTAAGATCTCGCCTCGGAGAATTGGAATTGGGGGCCTGGTAGCGTAAAACGTGCCCTCGGCAAGTGGACCTTTCTCCTTAGATTGAATTCTTGCCTGTGACGTCGGGTGGGATGACTTTAGTGTACCTATATTAGATGACAGCCTGTCCCTGAAACCTCATTTAAGGGCTTTTATTCCCCTCACAAATAACCAAACCTTCTTAGTTCCCCCCTCCCAGTAACCATAGTTGTCCCAATCGACGGCGAACATATCCAACAAGATGGCGTCTCTATCCTTCCTCGCTGAGAAAAACATCTCATACTTCACCGTATGATCCACTGTTCTGCATTTTTCCTAGATTCGCATAAATGCTGACTGATCTCGCGCTAGATCCCGGTGGCCCTTATCGCTGTATGTCATGGAAGATGCATCTCTTTTAAATGCCACGTGCGAAGCTTCTTGGCATGCTGCATGTGTCCAGGCAATCTTGATATATAACAGCGACTGGAAATATCCTGCTTGCCTAGCAAATCCTGCCACAAACATGCAAGATCGCTAATATGGACTTTGCGACTGTAGGCCCTCTGGCCGCGAACCCAGTCCGCTTTCAGCGAGACTGGCAAGAAGTACTACGACCCGGCCAACCCCAGAACCTTCACCTCTCGGATAGAGAAGTCGGACCTGGACAAGGAGGTGAGTTCCTAGTCATGGCGCAATGATATCCCGCTGACGGTCCTGGCGGCCTAGACCGCAGCCCGCATCCTGCGTGCCGAGGCCGCTTCCGCCAATGGTATGGAGGGTCTGCCCATCTTCGCGGCGGCGGTCGTCGCCGGCAACTCGGCCGGTCTTAGCACCACGGCCTTGAACTCGCTGACTATCGGCTATATCGCCAGCCGCATCGCCTATAACTATGTGTACATCTTCCTCGGCAGCAACCGCAAACTAGCTGCCCTCCGCACTCAGGTCTGGTTCGTTGGGATTGGCTCCATCTTCGCTTTGTTCGTCAAGGCCGGGCTCGCCAAGCTATAAATGTATATAATTATGAAACACAACTGTACGATTGGGAATTATAAGACCTATAGATGACTGTCGTGAGTCAGAACAGCTGGCTATGTTACACCTATTGTCGGACTTTTCGTTGTGTCGGTTAATTATTTGATCCCATGCCTGCGTAAGATATTAGTGTGTATGTTTAAGGTAATTTTGAAAGATCAATTATAGGACTTTGAGGCACTCAACTCGATTATTCGCTGAACGAGTCTCCATCCCAACACCGGTATGCTTGGCTACAATTCGGTGGCACTATCAGCTTGCCAGCCTATGCCCGTCCCGGGAACGATAGTCGAGTTCGTGGACTCGGTTTATATATAGTATTCTCACTGTTCAAGTCATGGTACCTAGGAACGGCGTCGCTGAAGCACACGGTGTTGAGGAAGAGTGAGATCTCACCGATGAGGCATCGGCCCAGTTGTTGCTATTAGTGTCACCTGTAGATGCCGTAAATCCGAGGCCCTTTTGTTAGCTTTTTGTCAGCGCTTACATCGATGCCGTCATTTCGCCCTTGCTTACCCAATTTTCCCTGTTTCACTATTCTCTCTCTCTCTCTCTCTCTTCTCTTTCTTTCTTTTGAGGAACGCGTAATCGCATCCTTCAATTGTTGTAAACAACTGACGCCCAGAGGCTGTATCCCGTGAAGAGGGAGGGGATCAAATATCTTCCAGTCGGTTTTAGAGTATTGCCGAAGTTAACGTGATCGCGCAAACGGTGAAGGTTTGACGCATCATTACTCCTGCCAAATATGAAGTTTTCTTTGTCGGGGTGAGAGAAAGTGTTGTCAATTCGTCTTCGATAAAATGCTATCTGGGGACGGTTTTCCTAGCAACATGGACCGAACTACTTCATAACCTGTGCTGAAAAAATCGACCCCAAAGTCTAGGTCAACTCCTCCATGGGTCTGTGGATAGTATCTATTAAACGACTGAAGGGCTGGGGGGAATAAATAATCTGCGTCTCTCAAGAACTTTCGTTCGAGTTTGTCAAACGATGCTACAAGTGTATTCCTTACCCGCTTGGTCCGCCTCCAGAAGAAGATACAATTGCGCTCAAACGCATATTCTGTTACTACAATGCGTGGTTCGGCTGCATCTTCGATATCGCCGTATTCTATGGCGTGATCGTAATACTCGGAGGACCACGAGGCTACTGCATGACCTGCCACTGAAAACTCATGGACTGTAACGCGAACCATGTTACTCGAATCGATGTGATTGCAAAATCCAGAAACAAGGTACAAGATCTTGCTGTCACGGGAATCGAAGAGAACGTCTAGACAAGCTTCCCACGTTTTGGCCTCAGAGGGACCAATGCTTGGTTCGAGGGTTAAAGGCGATATGTCCAGCTGGAGTACAGCGTGACCAGGGGTCCAGATGGCTACGCCCCCGCCATAGAGTACGATAGCAACCCGGTCGTCTTGAGTCGTGCATCGAAGAATTCGGCAAGGCAGAGACTTCTCATACGCCTGATTATTGATATGATCCCAAGCGATTCTACAAGTCCCACATCAATAAATATATTTTCATGGTGAGAATAGATGAAACATACAACAGCCGGTCAATTGAGCCAATGACCAGTCTAGAGCCAAGGGCTTGTAGCTTCAATCCTAATCCGTGCATCACACCACTCGGCGGAGTGAAGACTTTTCGCATCTTCAATGTCAGATCGTCGATAACTACGACGCAACCACACGGGTGCCACGCTACCTTCCCAGAGGCATAAATGGCAGCAAAGCTTCGCGCAGCCGGGTCCGTGCGATATCGTGTATAAGCGTCAGGTAGATTGTCAGATTGGTTGTGAAATATTGGATCGAGTTGGTAATGGGCTGTTCCATCCCATGGGACAAACTCAGGGTTATGCTTGACTGGATGACGAAGGCTGTAGTTTGCCCATCCCAGTTTCGAGAGCGTACCTAGGAAGTTGCATCGATTCACTACACCACCGATCAAAGCTGGCCAACGATGCTTTGCGTATGCTGAAATGACGGGACTTGACAGAAACCGCTTTCTCCAGATCTTAGACACACACAAGCAGCGAGCAAAGTCACTGAGGCGTAACTCCAAAGCGACCAATACAACAAGCTCTAGAGGTAAATCACCGATGAGGTCCGTTTGTGTGTCGGAGAGCAGAATCTTCAAGTATCTCACTTCTTCCCGTGTGGGTCCATCATGGCCAAAGATGACCTGCCGGAGTTGGGCAAACCTCGAGCTGTGGCTCATGGTGACGACAGAAGCTTCAGAGGCGGCAAGCAATACCCAATTAATAACCTTGACCCAACTCCCGAACTGTGATAGCTGTAGTACTAGGAGCTTGGTTCAAGGACCAACTATACCGATGTTAGGAGAAAATAACTCGAGACAAACCACTTTGTCCATCTCCGATCGCAATATATAGACGACGCGTGTGGGCGGTGTGTAGTTCTACCACGCGACCATTCACGTACCATGCCCTCGTTTTGGGGGGAGGAGGAAGAACGGCTGGAGTGAAACGGAGGGTTACCTATGGTCACGAAAAGTTGGTGACCGGTTCGTGTAGGCAGCTGGGTGTAAATACGGTATCCCTATTCGAGAGAGGCTGGACGTGGTGTGATGACAGCTCACAAGATTGAGTTTCACGGTCACATATGCCCGCTGTAACACAAGGAATCAACTGGATCGCCAAGTTCAGCGCTTCGTATGGATAGTCGTTGAAAAAAAGGAAGAACAAGAGAGAGTGTGGGTATATACATACGAAGAATGCCATGTCTTCATCTCTCAAGCTTAGGTACTTGGTATGTATGGTTATAGGAGGTGCCTAGCAATGTAGTATCTACCTACTGGTACGTAGGTACCAAGTACGTTGGGGCTGTGGGGCGCAGATGATACCTAACCTAACTACCTGCTTATCCGGCTATCTATCGATATCTGCCCGCTCATAGGCAACGTCAGCAGGCCATCAACACGCTCACTAAAAGTCCCCCTTGAGCTTCTCCTCTGCAAGCGTCATCTTCCCTCATCACTCCAACCCACCTCCGGTCAGGTCTTCGTGTGACTTATCGACATGACGACCTGATCTCGTCGAATCCCTCGCGCAGTTGTGCGACATCGAATCTCTCCTCTATTCGCGTCTCCCCTTGTCTCCGACTATCCCAGCCCATCATCCTCATCCTTGCACCTGCTTCTTGATGCTCTCTTTGCTCCAGCCCTTGTATATACGCTGTCGTCGGTCGCTGTCTAGATGACCAGCTGCGCTGTCCGAGCTCGATCTCTCGCGAAACCAGCCGTTGACCAAGAGTCCTTGAACCTTGTACAAGAGTGCCCATCATGGCCAACGAGTCGACCAATACGTCACACGCACCTCTGCTGCGGTCCCTTTCATCCTCGACGCTCGGCCCCTCCGGCTCCGGCGCCAGCTCCAGCAGCTCAATAAGCGATGCGAGCCCAAACTCGAATCTTCGCCGCCGCGCCGTTGCTCTGCGCTCCCTCGCCTTCGTATCTTCCATTATTGGTGCGCTCGCTGCCGGCTCGGTTACCGTCTTCTCGCTCTACGGGCACCTCTTCCAGTCGCGCTTGCACTACACCCAATTCCAAATCAATGGTATCGCGAGCGCCATGAATATCGCCATGTATATGCCGGTCCCCATCATCGGGTACATGTGCGACCGCTTTGGGCCAGGTCTCCTGTCACTCATTTCTGCCGTGCTGGCCGGTGGCGGATACGCGCTCGCTGCCGCCTTATACCAGAAGGGTGTACAAGAAGCCGAAAACCATGCGGCTGGCCATAAGACTACGTTCGCCCCCATGTTGTTTGCCTTTGTCGCCATCGGCGTAGGTGCTGCATCCCTCTATCTGGCCACAGTTACAACTTGCGCCAAAAACTTCGGTAGAGGGAAATATCGAGGGTTGATGCTTGTTGCACCCATCGCAGGATTTGGCTTGAGTGGCATGATTATCAGCCAAGGCGCAAGTCGGCTACTCTACGAAGTCCAGCCTGATGGAACCAAGGGGGATGTCAACGTGTTCCACTTTTTTCTGTTCCTCTCCATTCTGCTCCTCATCATTGGAATTCTCGGTTCATTTACTTTGCGAGTCGTAGACGAGGATGATCTTATCGATGAGGCAGTCGAAGAGCTTGAGAGAAGCGGGCTTCTCGACAGTAGCGAAGTGTTTCGTCGAAGGACGGATCAGAGTTATGGTACTATTGTCCAATCCGCTAGTCTCGGTGAGGATGAAGATGAGGACGACGATACCGCTATTCTCGATCCATCAAAAGACAACGGAGGTGATGTGTATGCGAAGCTGAAGAAAGCCTGGCTTCTTAATGCTGAGACCAGAAGATTTTTGGCTGATCCTACCATGTGGTTTTTTGCCATTAGTTTCTGGCTTATCATTGGACCTGGCGAGTCATTCATCAACAACCTTGGAACTGTCATTGGGACTCTAACTTCACCGAATAACTATTCAAAACCTCCCTCTGCCGCTACTCATGTCTCCATCATGGCGGCTGTGAGTACAGTAGCACGATTGGTGGTTGCCTCACTCAGTGACCTCCTATCGCCAACTCCGGAGAGCCAGTATGTTCAAACCGGAACTCCACATTCGCTGCCTGTTTTGCGACGCAGGCTGCAGGTTTCGCGTGTAGTTTTATATGTTATATCAGCCTTGACTTTCTCAGTTGGGACCCTAGTATTGGCTTCGGGTGCAGTACAAGAGCATGCCGGCCGCTTTTGGATTGTATCCGGCTCAATCGGCGCGGGCTACGGTGCCGTGTTTAGTTTGACACCTATTATTATCACCATGATATGGGGTGTTGAGAACTTTGGCACCAACTTTGGCATTGTTGCTGTGACACCAGCCTTCGGTTCTGTAATATGGGGCATCATCTATTCTGCAGTCTATCAAGCGGGGGCTCGTAAATCGGCCCTGCTTGAAGGTGGTGAGGCAGCCGATGATGTGTTCTGCTATGGAAAGCAGTGTTATGCCCCGACGTTCTGGGCGATGACGGTGTCTATCTGGATTGGTGCATTCATGATTCTTTGGTCCTGGAAAGGCAAAAATGGATGGTCTTCCAGAGGCATTGTGATCTAGAGTCACCTTTAAATAGTGATGTAATAGACAGAATATACTTAACTAGATATGCTGGAAACAGTGTCTCTTCTTGTATCACATCGTGCTCGTACACTTGCGACCTTTATTGCCGACAACGCATAAATGGAGATGTCTTGGTAACTTGGTATTCAGCCTCTGAATGTGGTGGGTAGCCTTGCTAGCTTCTCTCACCTTCACGGTACCGAAGAATAGTATTTTAGAATTAAACACGAGAAGTCTGTCGCCAGACTGACTGGCGGTGGTATTACATGAATACAGCTTCACCCATTGATTCTCTGTCAGCACCCACCTTACGACATCAACAGATTCCATTCAACACCACTCATCAGTCAACATGTACCGTTAGCAGCCGTATTCCGATCACACCGCCGTCAAAAAAAGATCACGGTACGTAATAAAGCTCTCGGCTGGCGACTTGACAGTCGTGTTTGTGCACCAGGATGCCCTTCTACAAGACGGTTGACAACGTCGTAGTCTGTGCGGAGAACGTGGCCTGCCATGCAAGCGCGTCTAACAATACGAGAGCTTGGCATTGTCGATCCCGCCCACCACGCGCCTGTTCAACAACGCTTTCCCGTCGAATCGGAAGAGTCGGGTAAACTCCCCTGGCAGTGGAATGACGTTTTCGAGCCGGGTTTCAGAGCCCCTCGTAATATCATACCGTGCTACCAACCCCAGCGCGCCGCCCCCGACCCCAGCTTCGTCAGGTGGCAGCGGGACGCACGCGGCACGGATACGAGGTGGTTAGACCGCCGTCTCGCGGATTGATGGAGTATGCCTAACCTCGTGGGCATGTACGCGATGAGGAGTCCAGAGCTCGGGGCGTCTGGTCCCTTTTGGTGCCACGCGCTATTACCAGAGTTGGGAGGTTCGGCGGTACCTCCTCGTTCAGAGTCGTGTATATAAGAAGAAAAGACGCTGGTATCGTCAGACCTTTACCTCTTGTCTTTGTCGGTAGCATCCTCAACGTCATCTCTAATATCACCGCTCGGAAAACGAAGGCTCAAGAACTACTTAAGGGGTTTGTTTATAAACAAGTCCAGCTCAGTCCAGCCCGGCCCAGCTCGCCTTTCCTCTACCAGAGTTGCCTCGGACGACACGCATTCCACCAAACCCATTGCTCGAAACATCCCCCACGCACCTCACCAAGATGCAGCTTACACACACGCTTGTCGCGCTCTTCTCGACCTCCGCCCTCGCGGCCACGCTATCCACTTTCGCGTCTACGGAATGGACGCTTGAGTCGCTCGTACGGGTCTGCGACGGCACCGACGACTCGTGCACCTGGACCTTCGGGATCAACACGAACGAAGAAGGGGTCGACCCCACGGCATGCACTTATGACGTGGGAGCCACTTCGACGGAACCGGCCAGCCAGTCGAACGGTGGACCGGTCACGTGCGGTGCCTTCACCGTTACCAGCGGCGTGAGTAATTGCGAGAGTTATTCGCTTGTTCTCTTGGTGTTTCTTTCTTTCTTTTCCTTTTTCTTCTCCAACATCATGCCTTGGATGCTTCTCTCGGGTTCGAAATTATCACAGGCCATGTTCAAAAGAGCAATCACTGATCCCAATTGTTGTTGTTGTAGTGGAGTGGCCAGTTCGGTCCCGACCAGGGTTTTACCGTCATTTCGGTCGTGGACTATGTCAATAAGCTCATTGTGTATGCGGGATACACGGATGCTATGGTCGTGAATGGAACTACTGTTGAGCCGGATTTGAAATTCCCTGTCCAAACCCTCGGGTAGAAAGGGGGATGGTGAGGAAACTAGCGAAGAACGCCTTGAGAGAGGGGGCGAGATGGGGTGACGAACGAAAATTAGGATGGCCCTTGTAACACTTATCATCGTGATTGTGCTTGGGTTGAATTGTTCGGGATCAAGGCATTAGACAATCGACGACCCTAAGTAATACACGATGAACCTATTAGCGGCAAAACATGGCAATTGGGTATTATGGTAATAGCCTCTTAAGGAACACTTTTATTATTGGGGAATATCTTGAACCTCCTACTCTAATGCTGAAGCTGTTACTATTTCGTGAGAGAATGTTTTGTCGATCTAATTTCAACACATATAATATTAAACTTGATAGTGGCACTCTACATGAAACTATCAAAAACAAAGCCCCTACTTGATGGAGGGGCAACTAAAGCATAAGTTAAAGTGTTTTGTATAGTGCTACCGCAGATCACCCAATGAACATTCTAGGATGCTTATGCAACGAAAGTATTCTAGTACCATGCCTATTCCTAGACTTACACAACGAGATGCGAACACCTAGGACAGAGACCCAATGCTGTACCCTGGCTAGGACTGGCTCCAGTTAATAATGGATGGTTTTGGTTTCCATGGTATCAATTAGTAATGTTGCGATCGAGACTTTTTCAAACTTCCAATTGATACAAACAATTTCCCTTCAGGATGGCTCCTACATCTTGTGTTAGGATATTTATTTCTGAATGGATTTTGAATCAATTCTTCTTTACATACTAAATCGGGAGTGTAAATAGAACCTCAAGCAGGGCGCATAAAACATCGCCACGTACCTACCGCATATTCATGCTGAGAGCTTAGGTCGTCGTCTTCCATTTCTTATCCATCAGATAATTTTTCAAGGCTCGCTGCTTATCATAAGTGGAAGTTGTTAGCGAGACAACCTCCTCTTTATCAAGTGTAAGACTTACCGTAACCATGTGGATGACCAGCGACAGGCACATCTTTTTATCTCCATAGCAATCCCGGTCGGATAATATAACGATCCGAAGTGGTATACGCAGTATTGGCAATGCGCCGAGTGAGTCTCGCCATGTCGGAACACATCACGCGGTGGGACACACTTCGATAAGAGCGCGCAGGCGAAGCGAAATCCGTATCCTCGCCGAGTGATATTATTGCTCAAACGAGCCAATCAACGGAAGTCAAAGGTTGTAAGTTGTACGAAGAGGGGGCGTACCAAGAACCAGACGACAGGACTTTTGGGCCCGATTCCCCTGCGGCGACATAAGTAATGTAACAATTCAGGTGAAGTCAGCTGGAACCCCGTTTTAAATCCCGAGTGCTACTTGGTCAGACTGAATTCTCGCACGTTAACCAGACACGAGCCACAGTATTCTCTCGAGTTAAAATTATCTGGGCTAATTGATTAAATTCGTACGTCAATCTCTATCCGCACACTCCATTTGATTTGTCGATTCTGAATATAGTTCAAAGTCTAGAGTCGTTGTCACGCCTGAAGGCTTTGATGATCGCCGACCTGTATTATCTCGGCATTAGACGGCCAGGTCATCATAAGCCGATAAGCAAAAAGCACAACCATTGTGCAGGTAAATCGGGGGCAGATCGAGCATACCTAGTAGGCATACAAACTACTGATTGGACAAGCCATTTGCCAAAGATGTCGACGTTTTGTAACATTAGGGCAAGACGCATCTAGCCTACCTACGTGTTTCCGTTCTAAGTATACGAGGTGTGATGCAGGAATGCCTAGCTCACCTATTTAGGTGAGGCCCAACGCCAACATATTATTATTTCCTGATTGAAAGTGCGCTTTTATAATATCGAATTTTCGTTGCCTAAACGGGGAATGCTTGACGCAGCCACAGTTTCTTTTCGGGCTAGTGTTGTCAATTTGGGTCCCCGTGAGTGCGACGTCAGCCTTAAGATGGCCAGGTTTTCTTTGCAACATGCCGGCTGTGCAGGAACGTAGTCGTCAGCTGGGGCCGGTAACCAAGATTCAGCCAGAGGGTGGGTATTTCGAAAGCTGGCTTGCATAGCTTGAAACCAATGGGGTCCGCAGGATGGCGTGCCGGCAATCAACTGCGATAATTGCCCCTTAAGCCAGGTCGAGCTATGGCGGATTGATATATGTGGTCGGGAGACGGGCGGAGGGAGGAGGCAAGAAAATAATTCAACCTCTTGTAATAATTGCGTATGCATGTCATTCGTTTTCTTCCGAAGCAAAGTGCGAGGATTTTCATTGATCTTGCACATCGTCCATTGATCGAACCTCGCCTGGTGAACGAACGGTTCAGTCCCAGCATGGCTAGTGGCGTTGTCTCTACGACTTTCTCAACCTCTACGTCGACTGGAGATCCGTCAATGGGTATGCATTCCGGAGTCGCTTATTTTCTGTCATTTCTCATTCCACTTTTGGCTGCTTTAGAAACTCCCAAAAACGAGTCGGATCTTTACTATCAGTAGTAGTTTCTAACATCTGAGTTCTCATAGCGACTCTATTTATCGCCGACGCACCCTGTTCAGAAATTCGTCTATCCTCTTGCGAGAGTTCGGAATCTTGTGTTGTCCAAATACTCCCATCCGCCCTTTGTTGGGATAACACATATTCTACTTGGACCTTCGAAAGTGCCTTATCATGCATCGCGACGAGTACTCCCCTTACTGTCCCCGTAGTGACATACCCTCAGAACTACTGCCCCCTGGGAATGACAATGGCAAAAAGTGCTGTCAAGTCAGATGGGGGTTGGTGTTGCCCACTGTAAGGTAATCGTCTCTCACACATTGGCATCGCTAATACATACGCACAGCGGGTTTACTTGGGCCACGCCCTCTCTATGCCAGAGCAGTTTAACACCAGGAATGTTCCCACAGATCTCTGATGCGTGTGCGCAAGAGAATACGTTTGCCTTCACTCCTGATACTACCCAGCTTCTTAGAAGGGCGACAGAGACGGCCTGGTACAGTGATATATCCTCGCCTGTCCCAACCACATCTATCATAGGTCCCCGGGCCCCGGCCGAAAGTGCTGTGACCGCAATATTTGCTGAAGCGGTCTACCTAGTTGGGCAGGCACTCCCATCGAGCACGCTCATTGTTCCCGATTCTTTTACTCCTGTGGTATCGCCTTCGGGTTCATGGAGTGACTCCGATGAGGAAGGGCCGAAGGGTCTATCTGACTTAGCAAAGGTCGCAATTGGTTTGGGTAGCGGGGTAGTAGGCTCGTTTCTTATCTTGTTGGGCGTCTTTCTAATACGAAGGCATCGGAAACGACGACTACATGAGGCAGCAAAGGACGAGATGGCTGTCACCCCAAGTCCTGGAGGTCATATGGGAGTGAGGCCGGAATATGGAGAGGGTGGAAACACAAACAGAGCGATATTTGACCCGACAAGAACACGTTGTGATCTTGAGCCTGTCTCTCCTACCGAACCTGTTCACGAGTCGAATTACCTGCTCCGTCCGGAACTCGAACGGCCAAAAGAAAAAGTCAAAGCCCGGGAGGGGATAAGTGCAGGGGAAAGGGCGAGGTCGGAGGTTACCTCTTTTTCAGGTGTGACCTTCTTTTCAATGAACCATTTTGAGCCTTTCGAACTAGACGCCGAGCCTCCATCAGAAACCGAGGGGGTAAAAAGGCAAAACACGCGAGCCAGCAGTCAAGTATTACCTTGGCAGTCGGGAATATACGATGAGTGGATTCTCAATGCTTGTGCTGCCAAAAACCCCGAACAAGGTGAGCATCTAAGCGGCTCGTAAAGAACGATGGTTACATTTGTATTAACTCTTGCGAATAGAACATGAACTTATCTAGGCCAACGGGCCGGGATGTGCGTTATATATATATAATATGCTATTAACCTTGTCTCCAGCTTTAATGTTCACTCAAGGCAGTGTTAGGAGCGTTAAGTGTGAACAAGCAATGTACGTATCTGAAAGATAACTAGACTAGCAGCAACAACTTGCGGAAGAAAATACCTATATTAATGCTGCATGAAGTATAAAAAGCCGAATGTCTTGCCAACTTTTAGGAACAAGTCGAGTATAGCCATATATGCCCTACAGAATATGAATCTTTACGTAACTCTTACTTTACGCAACTTCCCTGGGTTTAACAAAGCGCAGTCAGTTAGGAGCTAAGACGTGCCCAAACCTATATCTGTTGTAAATTGTTGCGTCTACCACATAGTTAAAATAGACCTGTAATACGTAGAATGTCTAAGTATTCAAATGGGAGATTATGTATCACAAATCTAGAAAACTCACCATCCCATTCTAATGAATCCAGACATCTCCGAATCACTCAATACTGAGCGGCCAGCTGTCCAGCCGCCCTAACAGGCAGTCTAGGCAACTTTGACAGATATAACTAGACACGGAGCAAGGTATTTAGAACATGATGTTTTATCATTCCTTTGCAAAGGTAAAATTTTAGGACTATATGAAAGTCCTTGAACCTCGCGCGATGTCGGCGAAATCGTGTTTATCGCCATGGGACTGGTGCGAAATTTACCTACACCATCCATTTCCGAGATCCTGATCACATGTAAAAAAAGGATAGGGCTTTGAGCATTTTCAAGGCAGTACGTCCCGAGGAACCGGAGAAATCACAAGGATTTTCCAACTTCTCGGCCGAGGCCAAGTGCGCTTCCTGAAGGCAGTGTGCATGGCTCCGGGGTTAGAAGGACCACGTGAGGAGAAGGACGACCGCTAGCGTATTTTCGCTACTACCACACTCAGCTGCAGTTCTTTACGAGGACAGGGGTTGGCAGATGCTTCCCCAGATCAATGGGCGAGAAATCGTGCCGCGGGGCGTCAAGAGCTTTGCCAACGCCGTGCTCATCTGCGAATATAAGACGAAGGACAAGGGAACTTCGTCTTCTAAGAGCTCCGCATAGAGGAATATCCTCACGAATGTATTCTGAATAGATCCGATCACCTGTCTCGGTATGTCAAGACGAAGACAACTTTAATTTATAGGCTAGTAGCTAATCGCCAAACCCAGACCAACCCGGCCAGCTTACCACCCCAAACATGAGCTGAGGAGAATGTTCTTGAATTATATTGCTTCGCTATCCCTGAGAGTGCTGGCTGTTATTAACGAGCGCTCTCTCTAGTTTCTTGGCAGTTGGCATGATGAGATTTGGGAATGCCGTACTCCGAATTGAGTAACAGGTAGTACGGTTGATCCTGCTGTATTAGTAGATGATGTCCGGGTGCCTGGAATCTAGCCGAGACTAGGAGAGATCGTACAGTAGAGCGTAGCGATGGTTCCGGGTTGGGTTGCATGATGTGTTATATTTGTTGATCAAGCGCCGATTCCTGCAGAGAATCATTGTATCTAATGGGCTAGATGCACACATATTACGTCCACACGAAGGCAGTGCCTTCAAGCATGTCCGGCCAGTACTCGGTTATAAATACAGATGAAGAACAAGGTCCGATTGGATATAGACTGGATGGTAAGAGTGAGCCGGCGCGAGTCCGGATTCTGTCCGGACACCGAAGTTGCTGAGGCCAAGATGTTTTATAATGGCATGCTGACGAACTCCAGCGCGACAAGGAAGACGCGGACTGCCGTCTTTAACTGCGGGGTCCCCATGGGGAAACCAACGCAGAGCGTTGTGCGGAGAATCCTTGCCATGTGCTTTCACTTCTCCTGGCCAAGACCGGGATCAAGAATCAAGAAGGTCAAGTGGGCCGACGTCATTGTTCCCCTGTGATGTGAGTTGTGATACGTACGCGGGGCAATTTCGCTTTTGGGAAGTGACTTGCAGTCAATATATGGACTATAGTCGCCTGGTCCAATCACGAACCCACCATGGCGCCTGCGGCGCGCAAACTTTCCCAATTTTGGGCCGTCTATATTTCCACTGCAATATTAGAATACGGATAGGCGGCGGACAACTCGACCGGTCAGTCATGCGTCGTAACAAGATGTCTGCAAATATCCCTGGTATATAAGTAAGGGTGGATCGCCCTTACGGGGAGTGGAATGTAGGGAGATTGGACCGGATAGACCCTCTTCCCCTAGAGCTTCACCGTGGTCGACGAGGGCTGGGATAAGTCTTCGAAACACCCCCTTCTGCTTTCTACCCTTTCTCTAGCTTCGAGCTTTCGAATCCTTGTCTGACTCAATATGAAGGGCTCGCTTCTTTCCCTGGCTCTCCCCGGCTTGGCCGCCGCGGTGCCGACAGCTTCCGTCCCTCTCGAGGAAAGGACCACTGCTTCTGTCGTCACATCTCAAGGAACGATGATCGGCTCTTTAGTCCTCGGAGTCGAAAGTTTTGCTGGGATTCCCTTCGCCGACCCGCCAGTGGGAGACCTCCGTCTCCGCCCGCCACAGAGACTTACGAAGTCTCTTGGCACCTTCGATGCTACTGGTTCCGGTCCGTCTTGCCCGCAGATGTTCTTTTCTACTAAAGGCGAGCTTCTTACATTGGTACTTGGTGACCTGATCGACACGCCATTGTTTCAGACTGTTACAGGACAAACTGAAGACTGCTTGACGATGACGGTGCAACGACCGGCCGGGACAACGCCTGATGCGAAATTACCTGTACTTTTCTGGATTTTCGGAGGCGGTTTCGAGCTTGGTAGTCCGCAGATGTATAATGCTGATAGTCTCGTCTTAAATGGAATTTCTCAGGGAAAGCCATTTATTTTCGTGTCTGTGAATTACCGAGTTGGCGGTTTTGGATTCATGCCAGGCAAGGAGATTCTAGCAGACGGCGCAGCCAACCTGGGACTGCTGGACCAGCGCATGGGTCTTGAATGGGTGCAGGATCACATCGCTGCCTTCGGAGGTGACCCGACCAAGGTAACTATCTGGGGAGAATCGGCTGGCGCCATCTCTGTCTACAATCAAATGGCACTTTACGGCGGTAACTACACTTATAAAGGGAACAAGCTCTTCCGTGCTGGAATTATGAACAGCGGCAGTCTTGTACCCGCAGACAGGGTCGACTGTGAGCGCTGCCAGGATGTTTATGACCAGGTGGTTCAAACAGCCGGTTGCTCTGGATCTAAGGATTCTCTTCAGTGTCTCCGTGGCGCCGACTATGATACTTTTCTCAACGCCGCAAACAGCGTTCCAGGAGTTCTCAGCTACACCTCGCTCGCGTTATCATATGTCCCTCGGCCGGATGGCGTTGCCTTGCCGGATAGCCCTGATATTTTAGCCAAGACAGGTCGATACGCCGCCATACCTATGATTATTGGTGACCAAGAGGACGAGGGCACCTTGTTTTCGCTCTTCCAACCAAACACTACGACAGAAGCTGATCTGATTGATTATCTCTCTACGTTTTTCTTCAAAAAGGCGACTCGAGATCAGGTTGCCGAACTTGTAGGAACCTACAGTCCGGCACTTTCGGCCGGGAGCCCTTTCAGGACTAGCATCCTAAATAGTCCGTATCCCCAATTCAAGCGACTCGCCGCTATCATGGGTGACCTGGTATTCACCTTGACACGGAGGCTGTTCCTCGAGATAACTACCGAAGTAAACCCCGACATCCCGTCATGGTCTTACTTGTCCTCCTATGATTACGGTACTCCTATTCTTGGGACATTCCACGCTTCCGATATTTTGCAGGTGTTCTACGGCATCCGCCCCAATTATGCGAGCAAGGCTATTCAAAGTTATTACTTCTCGTTCCTATACACTATGGATCCTAATAACGGCACACCCACGGGAATTGCAGAGTGGCCGAAGTGGAAGGAGGCGAAGCAGTTGATGAATTTCTATAGCAGCTTCAGCACCCTGCTGAAGGATGACTTCAGGTCGACGAGTGCTCAGTGGATTAGCAATAACGTAGATATCCTTCACATTTAAGGATCGTGAACATGGGGGTTTGGGTAGCTGTGCCCTAATTTACAAGGCTATATGAGTTAAAATCAGTCAGTTATAATATTCATACGATAATATTTCCTCCCAAATTGTATCGTGATTGCGATTTTCAGGGGCCTCTTACCATGACATGAGCATTGTCAGCCATTCAGCCCTCGCTTAGAAGTGAGACAATTACCGGCCTCGCTAAGTTCCGAGAACCGATAATTAGTTGTATATATAGACCTAGTATCCCCATCCTGTTGCCGGAGGCTTCGAAGAGATGAAAGGACCTTCAGCACCTGAGAAGATTATTCGTAATTCGAATATATTATCCAAGCCATAGTTTCAGCTCTTACTTCTAGTACGTTGATAGGACTACTCATAAACTCTCAAATCCGTTTTGGCTCTTCCCCTATAATAGAGCCACTTCTAGCTATATAACCTCAAAGTGTCAGAGTCGCACTACTAAAGTCAGAGCATAAGTATATTATAAATGTTTCTTGTTGTGTAATAACTTTGCCGCGATATATGATCCCTAGAGCCGTATACAAAACCTTTCTCCATTCTATTGACAGCAGCGTACTAGAGAACCTAAATCGCCGTTGTTGGCCTCCTCTTATGCTAGTAATTACCTTTACATTTGCTTTAGCACGCCTTGGGAGGCATTGCAGTTGGTATTGGTATTAATAGGGGCATGCGCTGGGCTGAGGAGTACAATGTGGCATAAGTATGCTAGGTTGGCATGATGCTGCGTCCGCTTTCCTCGAACATCACTTGTGAGCGATACAGAGCCTGGGGACATTGGGGCCTGTCACCATTACCCGTTATACGGCAATATTTACCTAAGGTCTTGAGACAGGTTATATAAGCAATTCAGCCTCCGTTATCAATCCAAGACACACGATAAGACATGCAAGACTGAAGGAGTCAAAAGAAGCGAGACAGCCGAAGGTGGTGATTGGCAGCCTGGGTAAAAATAATCTACTTAATCCCCACTTAGCAACAAGAGGCTAAGGCACTTGATACCAGACTTACTATAGAAGATCTTACTGATTCGAGTATCTTTTCAAGCCCTTGTTACACTACCCGCATACGTGCTGAGATGGCGTGCTTAAGCCACTCTGGCTGGCAGTTCTGAGGATAATGAACTCTGTGCGAGAGAAAATATGGGTAGTTATATAATCAGTCTAACGAGAAAATTCCTGGCTAATATATATACATATGGTCTGGTTCCATACTCAAACGACCATGCTCCAGTTAGATGTTTCTTTGTCACACTGATTCGGGAGTATGAAGTGGATTGATAACGTTCGTGAAGGCATTTGACGCTAAAAGAAAACCAGCTGAATCATCCCTGTTGTAGAATAGGTACGTGGCTTTTATCTTTAGCACACCTCCACAGCTGAGTGCGGAGACGGGTGGGGAGGGAGGAGTTGCATAAATGGATTCCTGACAGTTTACATGTATTTACCTAGGATCTGGATACCTACAATACATAGATATATAAGCCTCTTCCTTGGCGACCCATCAACTCTTCGCAACCCATCATGACGTCAAATTGCTAGACCTCTTGATTCTCGACTCTCCTGTCAGGTTCATCGAGCTGGCCGTGCACCGTAATGTCTATTCCCTCTTCTATTGCCTATTTCGATCGGCTTCCCGACGAGATTCTTCTAAAGATCCTGAATGATGCCATGGAGCATGAGTCCCCCTTTTTCCCGGAATACTGCGTCCAGACTAGTAAAGTACGTCGCGAAAGCCAAGTCCCCTGCCACCACTCAAGGCTGAGGGCGAGAACAGCCGATTTCTTGTCATCACAGTATATCCATCTCGATACTTGGCTTTTCGTCAATATCACGAGCCGCCGCATCCGCCGCCTAGGCCGGGAGGCGTTCTTCAGCTCTAAAACCATCGCCATGAATTCCTCGCTTCCAGAGCGACTCCGCAACGGCACCTTCTCAGCCCTTGGGAACGCCTTTGATCAAGAACTAGCCCTCCACAACATCCGGTCTATCATCTTGGTGGACTTGACAATGCACATCGCATCGGTGTTCCTGCAGCTGCCCAAAACGCTGCGCGCGTTCCCGAATCTGGAGAGAAGCATGATATTGGTTGGGTTCAGGAGACAGGAACCTGTGTTGCTTATATCCGAAGCCGAGAGGGTGCACGTTCCCACGGAGCTTAAACAGCTCCTCGGTACTATTGGAATGGCCAGTGGAGCGGTGCCCGAGATAGCCTTGTGCAAGGGACTGCAGTGGCCTGAACTCCGGGAAATGCTAACCAGGGACGTCTATCCCGCACTGCGGGTCAAGGCAGATATCATGGCGAAATCAAACAAGAAGGAATAGAGACTTGGGCGCATGTTGGCAGGGGGGGTGCAGCCAATGACGCGACATGGGATGTGTTTGCTAGAAGGTTTATGTCTACTGCGGGTGGTGACAGAACAGCCGCAAAGAGCATAGAAGTGCTTTTCATGGAAATAAATACCCAAGTGGGGAGCTCGAAAGCTGGGGCAACGAGCCAGCCAATAGCAGCTAGTGCTAAGATGGTGTACAGATGCCTGTAATTTGTGACAGGCATTAAAAATGAGGAGTCAATTTGTATAAGCACAGGTATTCATACTTTCGACGGCCTGTTTCGCATTGTGGCGGGATGTGGCATCGTCGTGCTCTCTGTTTACCGACGCTAATGCACGACCTAATGTGCTAGCGCCCGTTGTTAGCCAAACAGAATTACTGGGGTAACCTTGTATCAATTTTTGTTGAATTAAGCCTCTGTAACTCTCCTACATTATCTCGCTATCCTGTCATGGTAATTGGATGCTTCCAACTACCCCTCTAGAGAATCCACTACGTGGTCGGGCACCTCAGTCGAGTAATTCCCTTGGAAACCTTGAGTCTTGATACCAGGTATGTAGATTCTGCCATATGCTATTAGTCACTCTGGATTTGAAGCTGTTCGTTGCGAGGCTAGAGGCAAAGTCCGGGTACTTAGGATGGCTATTGCCTCTAGAGATAGAGTAAGTAGAGGAGAAGCGGGACGGCTGTTCAATGCCACCGGTGCACTTCCATATCACAGTGCTCTCGAAGATCGTCGGGGCCGCGCATGTATGGGTATACCTGATGACATCCAAATCACAATAACAAGCCCATAACCCCAGTTGGATTCCGGGGAAACGTGAGAAGTATCGGGACGTATCCAAGTCTCTGTGCACAGATCGTCACAACCACGAGTCGGGATTCGCCGTGTTCGACCGTGTGCATGAGTAGGCAGCCGAAGCATTTCATTATAGGACAGGCTTATTGCTGTCTCCGGCATCCGGCATCCGGCGGGAAACAGCAGGGTGCACTATATCCTAAGTACTATGATGTATTGCGAAGGTAGCGAACAAATAGCCTTCTTAAGAGGTGCTCAAGTCGTGCAGCGGGGTAACGCGTTCTGCTGGCTAACTAGCTCGTCTAGCGTGCTTCTCAGGCAGCAGTAAATACTTACCCAGCTAGCGTCGACTCAGCATGTTTTCTCTCTTGCCCAAAACACATCAGACCACCTCGATATTTGCCCAATATTTGTTTTCCACTGCCTCCACTGAAGAATCTCTCTGGAGCGTGTCACGGAACAGAACAACGGCACTATACCGACGTAGAGCATTATCCAGGTGGGTGCCTCGACGTCTGCAGTTCTAAAATTACTTATATGCTCACGATCGAGGCCGTAACAGAGCACCTCACGATGTCGAACATGGATCATCAGAGCGGTGTGAAGCTCGCAAAGTGGTATGCAACTCTCCAGCCGCGCCGAGTCGACGTCGTTGGCGACTTTGGCGGGAAACAGCTATTCTTCGTCGATGGGGATTCACTACTGCTCCATGGCGTCACTACCTCAGCAGTTGACTATGACGGTAAGATGCAACATCACTACACTGCCACCATTCTTCACGCCCAATTGTTCTGTTACTGACACGGCTTTGGCTTAGTTGGCTTTCAACTTCTGCACGCGATATTTGCAGTGGAGTTGTTCCTCAAGAATCTTCAAGTACGAGGCTGTAGTTTTCACGTTGTGTTTTTCGACAACCAAAGAGAGCTGTGTGCTCCCTCAACAGCGCCGGCAAGCCTGACATACAAGTACCAAATGACAAGGACTATTTTGATTCAGCATCTTCGGCAATCTGCCAACGGGGCGAGCGGAAAAGACGACACCGGATTAATCTTCTCCTTTCCATCGATTGATAGCCAGCAGTTCTATCAACACCTCACTCGGCACCCGCCGGCATTCTTACTCTGTCACGATGGCCACACTGCCTCAGGACAGAGGACTCCATCCTCAGCAGTGTTTCATTACATGATCCACCAGTTCCTTCAATTGGGGCACAGTGTGGCCCTGATTCACAGTACAGAATTCATGAGCTCTAGAGTATGTGTTGAAATGACAGCCGACCCGTTCCTACACGTTAGATCATTCACCTCGTTGATAGACAAACTAACAATGAAATCAGTTAATCGTGCCTATGATAACGGCAGCTCCCAAGATACGATCTTTAACAATGCCTCAAAACCTTGGGTCCGACGCAAGTGTACTAAAATTAGAAGCGCCATTACAGCTTGACTGGACCCTCTACCAAGGGAGAAGCTATAGGGAATTGTTGACCGCAGTCGCGCTGTACAGAGTTTTGCAAAATGGGCGCGCCAAGAAGTACAAAACCATGACAGCCGCTATGATTTTACACGGCGTAATTATTAGCGATACACGCTTAGCAGAGAGATCATTAACACTAACATCGCCGATACGAAGTGGTACCACTGGCAAGCTTGTCGACGCCTTTCTGGAACATTTCTGCCAGGAAATAACCAATATCATTGGATCGGATTTGGGAGCCTCGCTAGAGAGGGGATTGAGCTGGGATGTCTTCGACATCATAGACGGAAGACTCTTCTTATCATTGCACGCAGTTCTTTCAGAGGGGGAGCCTATTCCTGTCGCATTGATCGAGAAGGCAAAGCCAATAATTACATGTGTCGAGAAGTGGAGCGGAGTTTCGCTCCTGGACAACAACTGCTTGCGGATTTCGACAAACCCAGAAGCAGGGAAACAGCAAGCCAAATCGGCGATCCCTCCTGGCGGCTCCTTTCACCCGACGATTCTTCCGTTCAACCATGAGCTCCTAAACAAATTCCTTGCACCAGTACAACTTCAAACGAGTCAGCTTCATGAAGAGGCCAATGAAGGCAAGGTTTTCCGAGAGCTTACACACTGGCACAACGCAAAACGGGTCCTCGAACCGAAGAAAATACAGAAGAAACCAGGCTTTTTTGCCAGGAAGAGAAATCAGGAATTCATGGCAGATACGTTGGTATACTCAGCTAGTCTTACGAATGCGGCGGGGAAGTTGATCGAGCCCAAAACTATCTTCGTGGAAGCTCCAGCACTCTCATTGAAGAAACCACTAGCCAACCATACAGTTGCGGACTTGCCCAAGGCGCGCCCCACCCCTGAAATGAAGAAAAAGACACGAGGCGTCTCTGGCAAGGATAGTGCTCGTGAGACAGCACTATTAACTCAAGCTCGAAGGTTGAAGAAAAAGAACAGCGCCACATTCCGGCATTGGCATACCATGGCCAATGAATTTAGCCAAGAGAAAACGTTGATCAAGCGCTTTCAAAAAGCGAACAAGTACTTTTTGAGTCTAACGAAGGAAGACAAGATGGTCATTGGCGTTGAGGTGTCGCTATATCTGTGCGACACGCTTTACCGTGCTTGGGAAAAACAAGTAGTCACAACTAGTCGTGAACAAGGTACGCTTCCGCCGTATGAAATTGCAGTTTATGATGGTCTAATAATACTGTGTAGCATTGGGTATCGGGTCATTGTTGTTCAACCAGGTCATACAGACATCGATACTACCTGGTTCGACTCAAGAGGTTGCAGCAACTCTCCAGATCCTAAGCTCAGCAGTTGGGATCCCAAGCCAAGGATCGTCTAACCAGGAAATAATTTCACGCCGCTTAAGTTTCGACCCACGAGTTTATGAAGCTGATAACCCTGCCCTATTAACACTGAGGGCCCATGAATTCCAACTGGAATATTGTGGCCCTTTCTTAGAGCGGACTTTTGACTCGTGCAAAGATGACCGCGTGCCATTCCAGCCTGATGCATGGCAGCGTTCTGTGCTTGATGGCATAGATGCCAATGATAGTCTCTTCATTGTCGCCCCCACCTCTTCTGGCAAGACATTCATCTCCTTCTACGCTATGGAAAAGACCCTTCGAGCAGATAACGACGGAGTTTTAGTTTATGTTGCACCCACAAAGGCACTGGTCAATCAGATTGCTGCCGAGATCCAAGCTCGGTTCCAGAAGACCTACCATCATGAAGGGAGATCAGTTTGGGCTATCCATACACGCGATTACCGAGTGAACAACCCCACGGGCTGTCAGATATTAGTCACCGTCCCTCATGTTCTGCAAATCATGCTACTTGCGCCATCAAACGCCAATTCCTGGTCGAAACGAGTTAAGCGGATTATCTTCGATGAAGTTCATTGTATCGGCCAAGCTGATGACGGCATTATATGGGAACAGCTCTTGCTCATGGCCCCATGCCCAATAATTGCGCTCTCTGCCACTGTTGGCAATCCCGAGGAGTTCTGCGAATGGCTCAGAATCTCTCAAACATCTAAAGGCTTCAAGTTTAAGATGATAACGCACAATATTCGGTACTCTGATCTCCGAGCGTTTCATTATGCGCTTCCTAAAAACTTTGAATTCCAAGGCTTGCGCCGTGCCGACCATTTCCCAGTCCCAGGCTTGGATGGCCCGAATCGAACGAACTCCAGTTTTCAATTCATTCACCCGATAGCCACATTGGCGAACAGGTTAGTTGAAACTCCCCACTAGCGTCCAAAACTCGTTTCGCCAAATATAAATACTGAGGAATTATTATATCTAGAACCGGTGTTGATCTTGACGAGCTTAGCCTTGAGCCACGGGATGCACTCATTCTATGGAAATCCATGAACGAATTCCAGACGCAAAGCTTCCCGCTAGATGACTCTCTCCACCCATCCCGAGTCTTTTCTGGAGTACCTAAAAAGTCCGATGTACTTGAATGGACAAAAAGACTCAAGGCTGTTCTCGCTTCCTGGATACAAGACAGTGCTTCTCCCTTTGACCAGATTCGCCGTAACCTACAGCCCAAAAGATACGCTATTAATTTACAAGTTGATCATCAGCTACACGATTCCTCCCGTCAGCCGTCTGAAAAGGACGAAAGGTTGAAAGCGTTTGCACTACTAAACGACTTACATAAAGACGATGGTCTTCCAGCAATCCTGTTCAACTACGATCGCGTTGAATGCGAGCGTACACTTGAATTTGTACTGGGACAGCTAGAGTCCGCGGAGGAAGAATGGAAGAAGTCGGACAGAGGCTGGCAGAAAGACATCAAGGACTACAACTTGTGGAAAGCATCGGAAGACAAGAGAAAAAACCCCAAAAAGAGTAGTGAAAAACTCACTAAACAGGAGAGAATGCGAGAGAGTGCAAACACAGATCTTAGCCGGTGGGAAAGTTTCGATCCAGGAGAGCCACTAGAAGAGTTCAGCTTTGCGGATAGTTCCCGGCTCACGCGGTCTGAACTTGAGGGTTTTATTGGCTCGTTGAAGAATAAAAACATCCGATCGCATCTATTCTCGGCTTTGAGGCGAGGTGTTGCCGTCCATCACGCCGGTATGAATAGAAGCTACCGACAAGTGGTTGAGATTCTGTTCCGCAAGGGATATCTAACCGCCGTAATCGCGACCGGCACACTCGCTCTCGGTATCAACATGCCCTGCAAAACAGTTGCCTTCATCGGAGACTCTGCCTTCTTGACCACTTTGAACTACCGACAAGGGGCTGGACGAGCCGGCCGCAGAGGATTCGATCTACTCGGTAACGTAGTATTCACCAACATCAGCCGAATGCGAGCGTACGAGCTCATGTCAGCGCGGTTGCCTGATCTCAAAGGGCACTTTCCATTGACTACCACTTTGGTCTTGCGGATCCTGGGCCTTGTTGACGCTGCAGGGCAATCAACTTTCGCGTCGGGTATTGTCGAGTCTCTCCTGACGCAGAACAGATTGTATCTAGGCGGCGAAGAAGCAGGGAAGTCGATCCAACATCACCTAAGGTTCTCCGTCGAGTACCTCCAAAGACAACACCTCTTATCGGCTAGTGGCAAACCAATGAACTTTGCGGGACTTATTGGACATCTATACTTTACAGAAAATGCCGTTTTCGCATTCCACTCACTCCTGAAAAGTGGATATTTCCATCGTCTCTGTTCGAACATCAACCGAGGTACGACGGATACGTTGAGAACGCTCTGTTTGGTCCTGGCACACTTGTTCATTCGTATCAAAATGTCTAATTTGGGCACCAGCGCATCTGACTCGGGCTCATTTTCGCTTCCGCGTCTCCCCAAAGAAGCTGAGGAGCTCTTGATACGTCACAACAATGAGACCTTGGGAATTTTCAAGGCGTACGCAAGCACGTTCATCGATCAATACCTTGACGATGTTCCAGACAGATGTCTGCCTCTCACCGGAATTGCGGTTGGGGGCGAGAAGTCGCGCATTCTCCATCTCCCTGGTGATTTGCCGCCTACCAAGCTGCGCTCGCCGTTCTCTGCCCTCTCAGGGTATTCAGACGATTTTCAAAGTATTCACGAGTTGTGCTCCAACATCCGAAACGGCGTGTTCCTTGAAGAATCAGCAGTGCCGTATATCCCGATCTGGCCTCATGACGTGGCTACCCCATTCAATTCCTACATCTACGACTTTTTCAAGCACGGCGATTACGTCGCTCTGACACGCGATAACAAGATCAAGAAAGGCGATGTGTGGTTTCTACTTAGGGACTTTTCCCTCGTACTGGCCACGATAATTGCCAGTCTCACTAATTTTATTGGAGGAGACGGCAATGTCGACGACTCCGACATGATCGATCTGGAGGATTCGGATGAGGCATCCGATCAAGATACTGTGGCTCAAGTCGTAGAGACTACGAAGGACGTAAACAATGACATGACGCGCCGTAAACCGACTAAGAAGAAGGTGGTTGAGTCATGGGAGGATGATGACGAGGATGAAAGTGTAGAAGACGGCGCAGTGTCTGAAAAGGTACATCAACCTACTATGACAACCACTGAGCCACCTCCCTGGGAAGGGGACGGAAAGGGGCTAGTGGATGTCTTAGCGGCCTTCACCTTGCTGAAACAAGATTTTGATGATAAATTCTCCAAGGCTTGGGCTTGATTTATGTCTTGGCAGGCCTCACTCAGGAGTTTTGTACAAGAATACTTGAATCGAGGGAATATCTTAAGGGCTGAAGTAGGCACAGTACCATAGAATTCAGCGGCTATGACAGGACGTAGAGAAGAGCTCGACTTGACAACGTCCTACTTCTGCGAGCAGTGCAATGGTTATAGTGCTGCAGTTCTGTTCCACGACAGCGGCCGTGACCCTGACATTAGTGCAAGGGGCGAAAAGGGCGTTGGATAACCAAATTAAACCGATAAATTAGGCGATCGGCCGCCGAGATTTATCTACGATGCTATAAAAAGGGTCCGGTAACGATAGTTTCCGAGTATGTGATGGCAGTTAGGTTCAAGTAGGCTGCGGGAACTGGGGCCGCCCTTGCGTCATGACCCAAACCCACCAGCGTAAGAACACCAACAGTCGAAGGCATCCTCGTCAGAAGACTGCGTGCAGATTAGCGGGAGTTATACCAGTGTAGTAGATGATATATTCCTATCAGCATGCGGGCGCACTACCTAGCCCAGACCAGTTTTATACACATCTGTTTTCTCTTCCTCGTAATGTTGCGGGCGTGGCAACCTGTATTGCACGAGGGCATTTCAAATGGAAGCCTCGAGATCAAAGATGCCTCTGAACTTCGAAGTCAACATATTTACGTCGTATTTACATGTGGTCATGTGGATATCATGCACTGTCTCTCATAGGTAGCCGAGTGGGTGAAATCCAAAAGGTCGGATAGAGAAACTTTTGTCTGAGTTCTCACATTGTCAGCTTTCCTACACCCTATCACCTGTATTAAAATCAAAGTGGTAATTAGCCCATAGGTAGCTGCGGTAGTGAGTTAAGATATGATGACTTGATTGGCAATGATGGAACGCCGGACAAATACAATGTTGCGTTGAGGCCATAGCGACATCGAAGAAAGTGGTGATTGACAGCTAGGGTAACGATTCTTGCAATCCGCTGTGTGAGTTTTTGAAGTCATATAGCGCCGCTATGTAGAGCTTCCCATAGTCTACTGCGCCATATGGTTACATGCGCATGCCCCCCGTTAAAGACTCATAAACATCCGTATCTAAATCTATACAGGTGTAAATCTAATGTTAAATCTCGCCGATCTTCTCAACCAAGAGCTCGGAGAATGTCCTGAGAATCTCAGTGTTGGGTCCACCACCGGCTCGCGCTTCAAAAATGCAGTCTAACACGGTCTTGATGCCCACGCCAACTACGTCCGAATCAGCGCCCCGCTGAACCAAATTGACTGCTTCATCGATGTCTTCTGGGCTGAAGACCCTGGACTCACGCAGCACTGTTCTGAGCTCCTGCAGGTTGGATACAGGAGGAACTGCTACCTTCTTTGCAAAGTCCATGTCAATCTCAAGCATCTTGAGCATAGATACCCTAGAAGTGGTAACAAAAACCAATAGACGATGATTCTGTACGAATGTGAGCGTGACGTCTACCTAGGTGAGGCATGAGAGCCTTTGGAGTACTCACTTTAGGGGGTTTGGAGACGATGAGCGTCGTGAGTGCCTGTAGCATGGTCTCGGAACATCGCATTCCAATCGGATTCCATCCGATCAACCGTTCGAAGTCATCAAGAATTAGTATGCTTGCGGGGGACTTGTATGCATCGGCGAAAGCCTTGTGGACGTAGTCTTTCTTGGCGAAGTCGTCCCGATAACCTACTAGGTCGGCTGGAGTGATCATCTTGATAAATGGGAAGCCGGACAGCATCGCAATATGTGCTGCTAATGCAGTCTTTCCCGAAGACTTGGGTCCGTGGAAAAGGACAGACGTGCTGAATTTATTCGGGTCGTCCTTAATCATGCCGACAACGCGCATCATCTCCTCGATAGTACTCTTAATATGGGGACTGTAGGGAATGATGCCCAGCCCAACAGCTTCCTCGAGCTCTGCCTCTGAAACGCCATATGCGGGGCGGACCTCAGTCAGCGCATTCATAAAGTCACTGCGGCTGATCTTCATATTTGCCACGTCCTGCTTAACAGCAGCCAGCTGCCCAACTTCGGTATGGCGTGAGAAGGCAAATGAAGCCGCTGCTTTGACAAGACCATTGAGTTCGGCACCCGAGAAATTCTTTGTGAGCGATGCCAGTTCTTCCAGATTGACATCGGCGTTGAGCAAACCATTCGTCTTCATTTTAGAGGTGTGAATCTTGATAATTTCCAGCCGGCCAGGCTCATCTGGGAGTGAGATCTCAAGATGAACTTCGAGACGACCCGGCCGAAGGAGCGCATCATCAATCATATCCTTCCGGTTTGTCATTCCAATTAGCAGGATATTGTTGAGCTGGTCCACGCCATCAAGCTTGGATAGCAACTGGTTCACGACACTATCGCCAACGCCTGTGCCGCCACCAGCCCCTGATCCTCGCTGTTTGCAGACAGCGTCCAGCTCATCGAAAATGATGATGTGGAGACTGCTCTCCTCTCCTTTCTCCTTGTACTCGGCCTCTGCGTCTGCGAAGAGTTTTCGAATATTCTCTTCAGACTGACCGACAAATTTATTGAGGACTTCAGGACCATTTATCACCTTGGGGGGGCGAGCATTCAGCATCTTTCCGATTTGCCTGGCAATCAGAGTCTTTCCGGTTCCCGGGGGGCCGTAGAGAAGAATTCCTTTGACATGGGGAATGCCAATCCTCGCGACCAAGCCTGGGGGGAAGACACGGGACGCGAAGGCCCGGCGAAAAATTGTTGAGAACTCATTGCCCAAACCACCAATCCCCATATCCTCGAACTTGAAATCGGGACTCAAGATGGCGTTGGAGTTCGGCTTTGACATGGAAGGCTTCAGTTTAAAATCGCCCTTGCTGTCTCGATGGAATAGCACCCGAGTTTGGCTCGTTAAGATGCCCCTCGCAGACCCTTCTCGGGACACTTGTTTGCTAGACTCGTCAGAGGCCATAGCAAGGTCCACTAATCCTACCGTCTTGACATCAATCGAGAGGGGGATGTTGCGAACATTCATTAGTATTCGCTGACCAGGGGTAAGCACCTGGTTTTGGAAGGTATCGATAAAAATCTTGGAGAGCTCGTCCTCGTCGTAGGGAGTGTCGACTTTCTTCTTGATCGAGGCGAACCCGATTTCCAGGTCTAATGAGCCGAGGTACGCCTTGCCCCCGGACGAAAAAGGGTCATATAATTCGCCAGTAAACGTATCTCTCATAGTGATGCCGCACCAGGAACGCTGGGGGTCGGACAAGCTTATACAGCCCTGGGGATAGCCTGGCACTGCCTTCGCGGTTACCACGTACTCGCCAACGGGTTGGCCGCCACGAACAAGGATATATAGATAGGAGCCATCGCGAGAAGGGGGGAAGTCGTCTGGGGATACAGCGCATCTACATGGCGACCGGTCAGCCCAAGACCCGCCAGAGGACGGAAACAAAAGGCGATTTGAAACTGGGAGTTGGAAATGGCTCACAAATTGGAGAATATCAATCTATCTGACAGAGACTTGTCTGCGACTCTCTCAACCCTCAGCGGGACCTGTCTCGCAGGACCTGGCCCCGAACCACCCATCTGGCCCTGTCGAGGTGTTCCCGGCGAGCGAGCTGGATCGTATCCGCCGCCGCCTATCCTCGGATCTCTATCTCTGTATCCTTGGTTTGCGCCATAGGGGTCGGCCCTGCCGTACGGAGGAGCGCCTGGGGCGTCGGGGTATTGTTTCTCTCGCGAGGGCGTTCGTGGGTTTGATCCAGGCAGTCCCAGACCACCAAACGGCATCCTCGACATGGTAATGGTAGTGGAGGTCTTGTTTTTCTGGAAAGGGCCAAGGGATGGCTACGTTTCCGGAGAGAAGGAATGTTCGTTGTTGTATTTTCGAATATATTTTAGAAGGAAATGCACACGTGTAGCTCGACATGAGAAGGTTAAAGCCAGGCTGATGGAGGCCGACGATCTGACGGGGGGTTCTGGGTTCTGCTACACTTCTGTTTCGTCACAGCGTCTATATTGGGCTTAGCGGGGGACATCCCACTATCTACATACCTGTAGCCTGTAGGTACCTATCTACCAGTCTAGGCACCTACAAAGCCTGGATGGACATGGACACCACAAGGTTCCAGTCTAGGGGTGTTATCGATAAGTGTCTTTCCAACCACCTTAACGAAGTACTAAGTAGGTACCTACCTAGTACCATATCCGATAGTCGAGCACAATTCCACCAAAACCGACCTCATTCACAGCTCCTGATATGCTTGAATACCACCACCTCTCATCGGCGAACCATTTCTGAAACAGTGCGCTGCAGTGTTGCGAACAAATGCCCTAGCTCCTTTTGCTTTGTCCAGAACCTCCTAGTAGACATATGGCTGGGTTGGGTAATTGATCAATTGCTTCATGCCGCAATCTTCAGGAGTCGCATCGACCCGCACCCTACCGAGTAATGCCTTGCCAACGCCAAATATATTTGTGCCTCATGATGGGACGTCTATCCGTTCTTTGACAGATGGGCTGATGCTTTAGAGTTCCTTTTATGCATGCGATACACTGCCGTCACTGCAGGCATCTTCGAGCCGTTTTCACTGTTCCTTTTCTCTTGGTTTATTAGGATGGTGGCTTGCCATGATTTCCACCGCAGTGTTGGCCGTGAAAGAGCGCTATTGATGGGCCAACGACAGCCAAGACGAGGGCTATTCTTGCGAAATAGGTAGCCTGTTGGGACATCGCAGAAGTGATAGGTTGGACGGGGTATTGGTTGCGGCGAGGAGGCCTTGCACCATAGTTCGTACTTGGAGAGGGTTGTTGGGTTTCGAAGAGGAACGGTCGAAATCCAGACCCTATAACACTGTTGCGGTGTTGATCCTACGCCCCCACCCTAGATACTGATGAAAATGCGATGCAAGTGAGCAACATCATTCGTCATTGTCAATTCTCTCGCAAAGTTTCTCCCCACAGGCGTCTATGTCTGCGCGCGATCTGGTATTTGTGTGCTTTCATCTGTCCCAGTGCAGACAGACAGACCCCCATCCCTTCTATTACACTGCTTTCCACCGGTCTACCTCAACATGCTAGGTTGATGCGTTGTACAAATCGAACAATATAGGAAATCACGTCGACTTCCTCCGCAAGCCATAGAGCCGCCCCAGTTGCTAGTCCCGGTCCCGAACTATTCTTGGCCCTATCAACTGCGTCGTTACAACCTGCCCTCCCACCGAGGGCGTTGCCATCGGTCGGCTTTCAGGCGTCAAGCTCAGGCGGCTCGGTCTCTCGGCTTCTTCTCCATCCTTGGCACGGCCGCAAACAAATATGCAAGCACTCGCCAGCAAGGATGTAGAGTCGTCTAGGGAGAAAATGCCAAAAACGGAGGAGAAGACACATTTGCGCTGCAACTGATGCATCTCGGAGGCCGGTAGTGGCCTAGCCGTGAATCCGTGGCCTCGCATAATGGCGTACAGTATCCCTGCGGCCATCGCTACCCGCTAGATTTACACGTTGCATGTCCTCCTTCCGGCCCTCCATGATGCTCAAAACAGAAGCAGGCCGTGCTGGTCTTCAGGATTTTCCCTAGTAACATCATCACCGATTACCAGAGGACGCGCCCTGGAAGCCAAACGACTGGTCTAGGTCGGCGGCTTGTGGAACTATGGAGTAACGGTGCGCGGTACTACGGGATTTCGGCGCAGCTAGATATGACGACGGAAAGATGTGCGCTGATAACCCAGTCATTAGAAGAAGGGGTCACAGAAGGGAGGCAAGGGAGGCAGCATGAACGGCTACTACCTAGATGTAGGATGTTAAGTATGTCGATCAATTTTTAACGAGTCTGTGATGACGGGTGTACACGATGGCTCTGGATTCTCACGTCCACGCTGCTTCTAGGCAAATCATAAGCACTTTAAGAAGGTAGTCAGCAGTGCGCCGACTCCAGCCTCATGATGATCGATCAGACTATAGAGAAGCATTGATTATCATCAGAAACGGCAGCGCTAAGCAGCTTTGGGAATTGCCTCGGTATGGGTCGAACTACCCCGCATATTAGTTGTGCGCTTTCCCTAAAAGGGTTCGCCTGGTGAAGAGTACGGTGGGTCTGCCACTAGGTAGTGGTACCGGCACACTAAACCAGAGATCCCGAGCTGGGGAGCTAGGTAACAGGGACTGACAGGAGCAAGGTAGCTGCTAGGGGAAGGGTGTAGGCACTGTATTTATGTTCGGGATTGGAGCTCTCCCCCAGAACTTCAACAATTCGACGACGTCTTACACCTACCGAACACACACAGCTCCTACGTGATTTAAACCCAGCAGTAAAATACCGCATTAGTGTCGTGGAGTGTTCGGTATACTCAGTAGGTTTGCGATTCTTCAATTCTCCACAGTCTAATTAGTACACATAAACCACGATGCCTCCCAAACAAAAGCAGCCGGTCTACGTGCTCGGCGTGGGCATGACCAAGTTCATCAAGCCTCGGGGCAAGGTAGACTATACAGAGCTGGGCTTCGAGGCCGGTGTGAAGGCAATGCTTGATGCGCAAATCAATTATGACGATGTCGAGCAGGGCATCGCCTGCTACTGCTACGGCGATTCAACATGCGGCCAGCGTGTCTTCTACCAGTTCGGCATGACACAAATCCCCATCGTCAACGTCAACAACAACTGCTCTACCGGATCAACCGGCCTTGCCATGGCCAGAAATACCATTGCCTACGGCGGCGCTGACTGCATTCTGGTTGTCGGTTTTGAGAAGATGATGCCTGGTAGTCTCGTGAGCTTCTTCAATGACCGTGAAAACCCCACGGGGACGACAACGATGATGATGGCTGAGACTCGCGGTCTTACCAACGCTCCCGGTGCCGCCCAAATGTTTGGGAATGCCGGCCAAGAATACATAGAAAAGTAAGTTCTCTCGGTGGCGGGATCCATTGCGGAGCGATATTTATAACAGTACCCAGGTATGGCGCCAAGCCTGAAGATTTCGCAGAGATTGCACGCATTAACCACGAGCACTCAACCCGCAACCCTTATTCTCAGTTCAAGGACGTCTACACGCTAGAACAAATCATGAATGCACCCATGATCTACGAGCCTCTGACAAAGCTTCAATGCTGTCCTACATCAGATGGCGGCGCTGCTGCTGTGCTCGTCTCCCAAGACTTCCTTGACGCACGACCACACCTGAAGGACCAGGCCATCCTAATTGCTGGTCAGTGCCTCGCCACCGACTCCCCGAGTCTTTTCTCGAAGAGTTCTATCGATTTGATGGGCGTCGGCATGACTACGCGCGCCAGGGAGATCGCGATGGAGGAAGCGAAAATTACACCAGACGATGTTCAGGTATGTGAGCTGCACGACTGCTTCTCGGCTAACGAAATGATCGTTATCGATGCACTCGGTCTGTCAGAGACCGGAAAGGCGCACGAATTGGTGCGCAGCGGCGGAATTACGTACGGCGGCAAGGTCGTCATCAACCCCTCGGGCGGCTTGATCTCCAAGGGTCACCCTCTCGGCGCCACCGGCATCGCTCAGTGCGCCGAGCTAGTCTGGCACATGAGAGGGTGGGCCAACAACCGCGCCGTGCCAAACACCAAGTTTGCACTACAGCACAACCTAGGTCTTGGTGGCGCCGCCGTCGTAACAGTATACGCCCGTCCCGATCGGAGTGTGGCCCCTCAGGTCGATGACGCCACCATCGGAAAGAAGAACAAACTCGGATACAACCCTGCAGTTGTAGCCAAGGGCTTCACGGCTGAGCAATGCAAGTCCGTCCTCAGCAGAACTAAGACGAGCTCTTGGGCATTACAAGATACCCAAAAGAAAGTCGAGGCTAGATTTTAAGCAAGATAAGGCTTCGTAAAGGCTTGTAGTGATCTACGAGAATAGTGACTGACGTACCCAAATGTATATAAATCAATAGGACGCCCCCTAATGAATGAAACGGATATATTGCCCTTCCACATGTTGTATCTGTGTTTTACATCGACCAGCATTGATTGAGAGCCCGGTCAGTACTGCCCGCCCACCAATCAATTTCAGGGTATTCCGCTATCTGGCGCGGGGCCGGTTTGATCATCTCCAGGCACTCGCCTACACCAGTAAACGACCTTCTGATCGACCCTTTGTTCAGACTCGGAAACTTGTCTTCGGCCAAAACAAGACGAAACCAGAATGCAGAGCTAATTCAAGAATTAGAACTTGATTTGTTCACGCACTGAGGATCGATACTTGCCTCAAGGCGCCCCTTAGCAATAGTAGTGGCAGTGGCAGTGGCGCGCTTAGTCGTTGGTGCGCTCGGACGTTATCCTTTTGGCATACGAGCAGGTTGATTCATAGCTGAGTACATTAGGTACATATCTCATTGTTGAGGCGGGTGCTATGTTTTTATGATGGATTAAGTACCTAGTCTCGAGTTTAAACCGATAATAAATGTAGACGGCATACTGCATCAGTGGGTATAAACTGGACCAACCCATTCCGAAAAAGGGTCAGCTTCGGAGTTCGCTGGCCATCCAGCTATCTTTCCACACTCGCTTTTTGAGGTGGCTTCTATAGCGATACTTTTCAACATCCCGAGCTGGTCCTGTTATACTATCTTACCTGAATAACTACCCGGGTATCACGTATATTTCATAGCCGGAGATATATTGTCCACGCGGCATGCTACACTAACAACCCTCATACCGAGAAAACCACACGGCACGGGCACGGTCCTGATGTTCCGGCTAATTGCCCGAACCGCCTCATGGTGCCCCCCGATTAAAGGCTTGTTTGCATGAATGTCGATCGAGGGATGCGGAGGTGAAAGATAAGCTGGCATTCGCCCCATTTACACGCCGCATTTTCCCGCGCTTTGGGCCCGGAGATCATACTATCCTTCTCCCCCCCCCCTCTGTCTCTTCATCATAGTGAATATAGCATAGCCATCCCACCCTTCTCTATTCCACTCCGTGGAGAGGCAATGGCACCACACTCGCAGACGGGGCGAAATCAGGATATGGCGTCTAATATACACCTCGACCCTAAAACTCTATGCCAGGGGAGATATCAGGGAGCTTCTCGGTATTAGCCTGAATACCCACCACGCTTCCTTATGCACACCTCAACAGCGCGCTTGTCCTCCTCTTCCGGGAAGCGTTTAGGTCAGTCAGCGAATCGTATCGCCAGCCTCACATTACTCCCTCCCGCATGCGAGCGGCTAGGAATAGATGCCAGTAGTTTTATCCCCGGAGATCGGTGTGTCTCAGAAGTATCAGGGTAACGGCGAGTCTACCACCCCGCCAGCCGGGCACAGCCCATCCGGAGCAATTCTGTATCGGAGAATATCACACCCAAGTATATCATCAATGGCGACCCACCCTGACGCTCCTCGTCTGAGCTCACCATGATCTCGACCTGATTGCGCAAAATTTTCGCGAATGTGCATGCGTAAGCGTATGGTGGTTTCGGCTTTTAACGAAGAACCGTCTATCTCGATGACTGCTTGCTTGCTTGTGCAATCTTTCCAGTCAAACTTGCAATAATGTCTAGCCTGGGGACATCCGACGGCATGGACACCATGTCCGCAATGTCGGACTCGCGAGGCCAAGCTTTGCTAGCGGTGTCTATCACGACGATGGTCATCGCCTTGCTCACGTGCATCCTGCGATACTGCGTGCGATCGCGGATCAACCAGACGATAATAGGATGGGAGGACTACTTCGTCGGAGGGGCAATGGTAATGCTCTCTTCCCTTTTTCCTCTTCTTTCTCGACGCGAGCACTAAAGAGGAAATCCGTGCCAGTTTGTAGGGATAATCGGCGTAAGCTTCGCCATCGTCGAAAGCGTGAGCCAAGACAACCTACAGAGCGCGCTGCAGTTCGAATACCTGGCGCAGCCATGGCTCAACATGAGCTCGGCGCTCAGCAAGACATCGATGTACCTGTTTATTCAGCGGCTTGTTGCCAGGGTCCGGGCCTGGCGGATTGCGCTGGCCGTCCAGATTACATTACTCCTGCTTATCAATCTTGCGTATGCCTTTACCACGCTGTTGCAGTGCCGGCCACTCGAAAAGCTGTGGAAGCCGGATATTTCTGGCTACTGCTGGAGTCTTGGTATCCAGCAGAGTATAGGTTATGTCCAGGGAGGTATGTTGGGGTCTGAGGCAAACTTCTAGACGTTGATGCTGATCCCAACGTTACTAGCCTTTGATGTCTCGACTCAGTTATTTATCGCACTGTTTCCCCTTATGATCATTCAGGATCTGGAAATCCCGCGAACGATGCGATGGCCGTTCTACTTACTTTCAGTCACCAATGTTGTGTGGGTCTAAGCTTATGAAGGAAGCGAAGTGATAGTAATACTAACTAGATTCCGTAGTATTGCTCTGTTCGGTGTCCTCAGGACATACAACATTTCTTTAATACAACTTAATGAGAGGCAAACTTTCTATGTCATAGGAACGATCCTGGCTGTGTGAGCATTTTACCCATTAACAGGATTCATTTCGTCCCCGCTGACGACGGACATGAAAATCTAGGCTCGAGCAAAATCTTAACATAATATCCGCCAACATCCTCCCGATCGTGTCACTTTTCTCGAAGAGCATTCGTCTGATGAGCCAGGCGCTTAACGATGCTCCGGATCCAGGGGGAGTAGACACTCCGTCTGTTTTATCAAAGCGATCTCAACGGAGCAAGGGTCAAGGATGGATGAGCCAAGGGTCAGACGTGATGGTCGAAAGCGCACAGCGGACGAGCGCTGAGAGTGTTTCGTCCATAAGCAATGCAGTTGTTGCAGATGCGTGGCCCCTGGCGATTATCAAGACGGTGAGTGTCGAGATCGTCGAAGAGGATGCTCCCAATATAGCACAGGATTCAGACAGGGGCGGCAGTCGAAGTGCAGGTAAGCAACAGGACTGGGACAGTTACCTCCGGTAACCCTATGTCCGGGAGGTCGACGAATCGCATGTCTGGAGTTCTGGGTTTCGATATGAATTAGACAAGGTCGCCGGCAACAAATCGGAAGCCACCGGAAGGCGAATAGCAAAACTCGGTGATGAGGCAGGCTTCAAATGTGGTTCTCTCCTTGGCTACACACAATCCCCTCAGCAGCTCCTCCCGAGTGCGACTCTCTCTATCAACTCCGATATTCCAGATGGGAGCTCTGATTCTATTTTTCCACACGACGCCCTGTATCATCTGCAAGGCATCTACGAGATCCAATGGCGAACTTCTTGGCGTGGTCGAGTATGGCACCCCGCGAATTCTCGTGGTAGCATTCATGAGAATGGAATAGCGCTCTAGAGCGCTTGAAGAGACTCTTGGTTGTTGAAACTGTCTCGCTCCAATGGGTCGCAGCGCGCATCGCCGGTGAGGCAGATACGGGAATGAGAACCAAGATCGAAGACTGTTGGTGCTGTAGTAGGCAGTACAAGGCGTATTGTGCGCGGGGCGGACATGTGTTTGACTGAGTGGCTGAGGAAGTCTGCTAGATCGGTGCAATACTCTCCGACCAGTCAAGAGCCAGATGTTGAACTTTTCCCACCTCCTCCTTAGAGAGCTCTTCGTGCGGACTCAAGGACCGCTGAGGGATGAGGCATTTGTTCCATTGATACGGACCCAGATCCGTCATCTTAAGATACCGCAGCGCAACGCCTCGATCCTCACAGTTCACATGAATAGTCGTGGGAGACCGGATTTTAACACGGAGGAATGGCGAAGTTTTACACGCTATGCAGCCCAGTGCAGGCCCGATGAGGAACGAGGATAACCACTTCAGGGTTGTCCATCACCACCAGGACCGGTTCTTTCCAGATGAGGTGTCGAAGCTCCGGAGAGAGCAAGTTGAAGTAGAAGAAGACAGTTCCATCTCCTTGGTCGGTTATTTTGGCTAGTTCTTGGTAGTGTTGGCAGTAGTGAATCTAGGACGTTGTTGAGAGAGAAACTGGAACAACGGGGAAGGCCAATCGGATGATGGACACGAATGTATAATGTACAACACCTCTAACTTCACATCAATATAATACTACAATCGGCCAAAGGTTATCCACACGGACTACAATACTTAATTAGTTCAGACAGCGTGTATTGACAGGAACCTCTTCACAAATTTAACCAGTCGATTTTACCTATCGCGTCATCGCATGCCAAAACGCATCTCCCTTCGCTGGTAATTTGGGCCTCTATCTTGCTAATGATCCTTACTATTTGTTTTACGCTCATAGGAGCAATTAGATAAGACGTCCCCCTCCCTCCCTCCCTCCCCCCCCCCCTTTTTTTTTGAGAGAGAGAGAGAGGTAGCGAATATAAGAGTCGACGCCTATGCTATTCATGGGGTATAGGGAGTAATACTAATATATTGATTGAGAGTAGGTGGTGTATACCTGCATACCAAAAGCAAAATGTTTATAAGTAGATTATTAAACATGTCTAGAGCCAGCTCACCAGTGCATATGGGTATACAAGTTGTTATCAGCATTGTCTGTGTAAAGTCACGGTACACGGCAGAGAAGATAAACAGGGGCTAATTATTGCACTACAGAAATGTTTCGTGTATAAGTTGGACATATAGGTACAGTATATCAAGATATCAAGCTGCAGGTCCGAAGTCACCAAGAATGGGGATCGCTACAACGTTGCAGTGCTCTCACCCTTGTCGAAATGCATCCCCTCCCGCCTTATCAGCTGTGATCTCCAGACCTTCCCCTCCTTTCGACCTCACCAACCTATGAGAACAGCCCCTGCTCCTCCTCACGAGACAATGTGACGCCGTAGCCCATGCAGGTCCATGTGCGGCAGCGAATATCGCACATAATGGCCTCTCGATCCCCGTCCGGATACGGGACCTTTTCTACCTCCGCAGAGCACGCCGCCAACGCTGAGGGAGTTGTCGGAACCAATGCGCACTCGTCTGCATCGCTGGTCTCCACGAGTTCGAACCGGGCGGCAGCAATGACGAAACAAGGCGACAGCAAGGCGTCGGCCGACATTGAGCCGTCAGACCACCAGACGCTCAATGAGGCCATCGAGCACGAACACGCCTTGACCTTCTGGGAGGCCGTCAAATTGTACCCGACGGCGGTGGGGTGGTCGGTGTTTGTGTCCATTGGCGTGATTATGCTGGCCTTTGATCCCCAGATCGTGGGGAATATGTTCGCCATCCCGCAGTTCAAGAAGGATTTCGGGACTGAGCATGCGAATGGAGAGGTACGATGAGCGCTGTTCAACTCACGATCCCTCATCGACAATGACCGGTTGCAGACGAACAGGCACTAATTGGGGTCTCTTAGTTCGTCATCCCGGCCAGGTGGCAGACCGGTCTATCGCTGGGCAACCCCCTCGGCCAGGTCGTTGGGGCCTTGTTTTCTGCGTATCCGATGGAACTGTTCGGTCGCAAGTGGACGTTCTTCGGATGTGTCGCTCTGACGGCGGGATTGGTATTCATCCAATTCTTCGCCCGTTCATTGGAGGTCCTGCTCGTCGGAGAATTACTTGGCGGTCTGGTTCTGGGATGCTTCGTCGTCATTGGGCCGACGTACGCTTCCGAGGTCTGTCCAATGGCGCTTCGAGGCTTCTTGACCTCATACACAAACCTGGTCAGTAATCCGCCGGGTCATTTCTTCTCGTTCTGGCCATTTCGGAGAGTGCGAGGCTTCGAGTTCGGGCTAGACTTGTGTCTTAGAAGCTTCCTATACTTTCGAAACACCTATATATCCTGCTCAAATGGCGATGAATACTGACCCCAAGTGTGGTAGTGTTTTGTCACCGGGCAATTACTCGGCAATGGAGTGACAGCCGGCACGGCCACACTTACGAACCATTGGGCCTACAGCATCCCATTCGCGCTACAGTGGTTCTGGGTTCTCGTCATTCTACCTGGCGTCTTTTTCATCCCAGAGAGCCCGTGGTGGCTAGTGCGGAAAGGACGGCCTGAGGAAGCCCGAGATTCGCTGCGACGATTGGCGTCTAAGAAGGTGAATATCGACGCGACGCTCGCTGCGATTGCAGAAACAGACCGAGTTGAGCTCGAAATGGAGGCGGGAAGCAGCTATCGGGATACCATTAGGGGAGTCAATTGGCGTCGTACTGAGATCTCTACGGGTGTTTACGCTACACAGGTCTTGTCGGGCACCTACCTCGTCAACTACGGAACCTACTTCTTCCAGCAGGCGGGGGTCGGTGAGCAGGACGCGTTTTACTTGGGCATCGGGTTCCTGGGTTAGTCTTGAGTACCCCCCGACTCTCTAACAAAGCTAATCAATATTCACAGCTGTGGGCTGGGTGTCAACTGTCATTTCTTGGTACCTGATAGGACAGTTTGGGCGACGTCGTATTTTCAACATTGGGCTGTTATTTTGCGTGATTCTAATGTTCATCATCGGCATCCTTGACACTATTCCCGGCCGACCATCCGGGGTTGCATGGGCGGAGAGCTCTCTCATACTAGTTTGGAATGGCGTCTACGATCTATCCATTGGTCCTATCACCTTCGTAATCCTCGGTGAATGCTCCGCTACTCGCGTCCGATCGAAGACAATCGCCGTTGCCACGGCGGTTCAGGCAGTCCTGGGTATCGTGATGACCGTGGCGATCCCCTACATGATCAACCCCGACGAAGCGAACTTGCAAGGCAAACTTGGTTACTACTTCGGAGGATTGGGCGCATTGTGTCTTGTTTGGTCTTACTTTCGAGTGCCTGAAACGAAGGGCAGGACATATGAGGAGCTGGATGTGCTCTTTGATAGAAAAGTTCCTGCACGAGAGTTTAAGAACTACCAAATCGAAGGTGCTCGTCCCGCGGAAACGTAAGATTGCAGTTAGATAGATAGAGATGGCACTAAATTCTTATTTCGCCGAACTTGGAGCAAGATTGGTTATGATTGCTGCCCAAAGTTCAAGCAAGCTTCCTACCCAAGTCCTTTCCGTGGCGCAGTCGATCACCTGGCTTACTTGGGCACTTATCTACCTACTACCTAGGGTGTTGTCTCCGAAATTGTAGTGTAAAGACCTGTACATTGACCCTTGTCGCTCGTGGAGGCAGCTAGGTACCTAGTCCAACTACACAGCCCTCCTTGGCTTGGCGAGAACCTACATATAGATAGTACCTATCCTAGAAAGGACCAAAACAAGGGGTCGAAATATCTTCATTAAAAGCAGCCGGTCCGCCACTTTTTCAACGACGATAGACTTCAACAACTATGGTTTTCCACTAAACTGAAAAGCCCAAACATCGTCACTCCACCTTCAACTCCGTCAAGGAGTTTTGACTTTGAGGGATGCTCCGTCTTCCCTTTGACTGCTATAAACCTCCCTAATGACTGGTCTGGATCATGGACTTCAACAATTACAACCTCGACGATCTAGACATCGCGCTAAGCGATGCGAGGCACCAAGCGACCGCCGTTTCAGTCCCATCCAACGACGGCCGACGCACCGTTCCCAGCACCCGGCGCGGGAGCTTGGTGCCGACTGCTACCACAGGAGGGAGTGGTGGAGCCCTAGGTAAAAAAAGGAGCTCGATTCATGAGCGGGGCCTGTTTAGTTTTGGCCTCAAGGAGCTTATGCGTGAGGTTTTACTTAAGGATAACGAAAGTCGCGTCTCGTATCATGAATACGCTGTCTTTTCGCCCCCAGATGGAGACCCTGATGGCGAGACCCGCTCTCCGAGTATCATGTCCGAGGGAGAAGAAGGCTTATGTATGTTCCGGAATGCGGTGAGAGACGGGCACGGGTTGGATAATGCGGTAAGTCCGAATATATACGGTGAGGCCGAAGGCTAAGAAATGCTCGCTCGCCTTAAGATATATAGCCATCCAGTCTTAAGTTCGAGATCGTACTAAATATCAACAGGGTAACTTCACCGCAAACCCCAAAGGAAAGCGCTCGCTGCAGGGGCGAGTGCGGCAAGTGTAAGTAAAGATCAGTCTTGGTGTCTCTAATAGAATTGGGTTACTATCGTTAGTGACGAGTTATATGATCTACTCATAACTTTCTCTTATGTATCACTTTTATACTGATTATTTCTTTTTCAGGATAGCTCGCCGAAGGACGTGGCCTCGCATGCCTGATGGCAGTGGGGGTGCACCAGATGGGTTGAACCTCACAATCGACGACTATGAGACGCTAAATCTTCACCCTGCCACGCTGACCAGTCTAAGGCGAATTACGAGTGAAGCATCCTTCTGGGACGCGAAGAGAGAATCATTCAGTGAGCTGGCCAGTATCTCAAATCAGAGCGAGACCATTGGCTAACGACATGGGTCTCAAGATCTAATACTCAGCTTCTCTTCGAATCCTCAGCCACCATATGACTTCCTCTCGATGACATACACGCTGCGTACCAAAACCACAACTGCATTGGTCCGGCGCTCCTTCGACACAAGATGGCACGATGAAGATGCTTTGGACGAATATGAGCGGCGATTCGACTCGTGCCGGGCTCGCTGGGCACATCCGCTCGTTCTCCCTATCGTGCTTCTCCAAGTTCAGCTGTTACGTACGGAGGAGGCAGTGATAGCCAACAATGGTGAAGTTCTGCTTCTAGAGGGACGTGTTGACGCCGTTACGGGGACTACCGGACAAGCTAATGCCGAAGCATACAAACGGAATGGGGTAAGGAATGGTTCGCGACCACACCACTTCAAGCCTTTGAAACGACTGTCATCGCTGAAGGAGTACGTCGAGGAAAGAGTTGGAAATGGAATACACGACCACAACGACCCTTCAGCGGCTAGCCCGGTAGCTAGCTTGTATGATCCGGACTATGTGCCCCCGCAAAGCATATATCTAATGAAGGAGGCCCACGACGTTTTGAAAGGTTCAATCCAGCTTCTGGACACGCTAAGATGGATGGAACGTGCAGTAAAGCTCCTGCTACAGGTCGGTGATGAGTTGGATGCGCGTGTCAATGATATCAAAGCAAAGGCGTCGGCCAAGAGCGAGCCGAAAGCAGGTGATGGCGATGACCCAGATGATCTGTCGCTCCACTGGCACGAAATCCGGCAGTACCTCGACTCCATCTGGCGACTCTGCACATCGCTAGAGACGGACAGGCGCATGTCAGAGCTGCGGTGCAGGGCGCAGATAGATATCATATTTTCCAAGCTCGCGCAAGAAGATAACAACCTCAATGCACGAATGGCGGTAGCGTCAACACGCGACAGCTCGTCGATGAAGGCACTCGCCGTCATTACCGCCATCTTCCTTCCAGGAGAGTACATCGGGACATTATTCGGGGTGTCGATGTTCAACTGGCAGAAAGGAACGGCAGCCGATCCGGGGGAGAGCCAAGATGCGCCCAACGATCTGCCAAACCCCACGATTATGCCTTCGTTCTGGATCTACTGGGCCTTCACCATCCCCCTGACATTGATAATACTGTCGGCCTGGCGCGGCTGGTGGGTGAACCAAGACCGGTACTTTCGGCGGCATCTGAGCAACGAGCTGTCGGACGAGCGGTACTGGACCATAGACGGCCGGCCGCGGGACCTGGAGACAACTTTCACGCAGGATTTCTTCTCGCTCTTTAGTGTCAGTGGCGCGAGGAGCACTACTAATAGCACTGTTCTCGGAAACCGCCTCAAGACAAAGCTGGATATAGACGAGAATCATAGTCAAGGCGTCGGGCTAGGGATGTTGAAGCCAGGCTATCCTTTGAGCCAAACTACGAGTATTGGAAGAGATCGGGCGTGGACGGGCACGCAGGAAGAGAGGTTAGGTAAAGTGGCAAGGTTCCGTCAGATCTCTTTTGTGCCAGAACCACGACAGAAACAGGGAGCGTCTGCCGTCTAATCTGCCTACCTGTAGTGTGTCTGTTAGTACAGATCGCGAGCCATGTCTACCAAGCGAGGGGGAGAGCCGGTTTCGTTTTAGGACGCACTTTTTGCATGGATGCCAGCATTATTACTGGCCTTGTACCAACTTTGGAACAATTTGCTACTGTACTGTAAGCGCTGTTACGGAAGAACAAATATGAGAACAATGTTGTGCTAATATTGCAAACATCATATCTGAGAAACGCCGTTGCAACTTTATACACTACAACTACCTACTTTGACTGAAACATCCACATTATCAATGTACTTTGCTGTACCCGTTCAACAGGGAGCACTTCTGTACCTGTAACTCAGGGCACTTTGGCGGAGTGATCAACGCGCAGGATTGCTAATGGTGTCGCAATTTTTTTAACAAGTCCTCTCCTAAATCCAGGCGTCCGATCGAAGGGAGGGCGTCTTTCTACCTGATTATCAAAGACCATCAATGGAATATACAGCAAGAAGAATATAGCGTATCGACTCATGTACCTACTGCCAGTGTATTTATATACAGCAGCAACATAGCTCTTCTCGTCTGCCTTGGGTACTCGTCTTATACCCTCACGCTACATCAACTCCCCCCCCCCCCCTCCAACAGTCATTATTACCCCCTTGACAAAGCAAAACGCCCATAACAACGTGTACATCCATTCCGAAATGCAGTCCCTCGTCTTAGGCGGTAGTGGCCGGTCAGGCAAGCTTATTGTCGAAGAGACAATATCTAAAGGCCACCGTGTCGTCGCACTAGCTGACAACCATTCAAGGCACGCCAATGAAGCGCGAGGATATCGCGAGAGCATTCGGAGCATTGCCAGCACCCCCCGACGCCGTCTTAGTAGCATTGAGCCTGAAAAGAGCTCCTGACTCGCCCTTCGCAGCAATCTCCCAGATGCACCGGATAGGATCAGCGAGTAATTCTCGGTGCCATTTTCTTCTTATCCTAGTCATCCCCAGGAAGTCAGATGGTCCTCTTTGGGCGAGAAATCATGTCTTTTAAGCTTTCTACCTTTGAAGACTTGAAAATCACGCTCAAAATGATCATCGCTAACCCAAATATTGTAGTGGAGGACTCAGTGGCGAACGCTATTTCCGTTATGAAGGGCTTCGGAACTAAGCGAACTACTAGACTGAGTCAATGGGGAGCTGGCAACAGCTTGAGCAGCATGAATTTCCTCATTCGCGCAATGTTCAAGCACACCAACATGAAATATGGGTTGGCGGCTCATAACGCACTCGACGAAGAAACTCGACAGGCCGGTGTGGAATTTGTGCTAGCAAGAGCTTGCGTGCTAGCTGATGGCGACACAGCCCTAATTCAGTTATATCCCGACGATAGGAAAGCAATCGGGTTATTTCCCAAGATCACCCGGGGAAGTGTCGCCAAGTTGATGGTCGAAACATGGGAGAGGGACGACTTCATCGGCAAAAGTCCGGTAATCTCGAACTGAGTATCATTCGACATTATGCCAATTCTTGAAATGCCTTTCCGGTAACCAACCAGGTCAGCAGATGGAAAGGTCGCGTCTGCGGTGATTTACAGCGGAACAGAAGATCATCAGAAGGGCGTTAGACAGCTTCCGGGGCCAGCACCATTTGCCCATGCGGCGAATAGCCTTCATAACTCGGATGCACGTTTCTCTCACATTGGCGTCTGGTTTGTTATATAAGGGTTCCAAAATTCGACGTCCCACATCCCAAAATCCCCCCATAGCTGAAAGCAGTTAGCATCTCTCGTTAGAAGATCTAGTCCAGAGAGAATACTCACGGCATGTTGCATATCCGCAGTGAACATATTGTTTGGCTCTGTATTGGTCATCAGACTCGGGTCGGTTTGGAAGTTGATCATCTGGGTCTGTTCAGTTGGCGGTATCATCTGCTTCCTAGGTTAATGCCAGTACGAACATAGGAAGATTTGTACCCACAATCATAGACGATATGTTCTCCTGACTAATATGAATTGATTGGAGACCAGCATTTACGATTCGTTGCAAGGCCTGCTGAACTTCTTTCTTCGGTTCATGGGTTTCGCCTTGATAGGTATAGAAAACGATCGTCAATGAAACCAAGTCTTTCAAATCCGATCCTATCTCGCGAATACGCTTAATCATGGTGTCAATTACTTTTTCCACCGTCGCTCTTAGACGAGGCAATGAAAGTAGCATTGAGCTTCTAGATGCGACAGTGCAGGATACTTCAATGGGATCTGACCTAACACTGGATTCGGGGGTTTCTGATTCCCGTGTATTGGCCGCGCTGCTTTGAATTTGTTTCATATAATAGCAAACGCCGAATGAAGCATAAATGATGTCTCGCCTGAGGACGAAATGGTGCATGGGCCAAATGTGAGGATAGTCGGGCTTCGAAGTACCCACTTCCTCCAAGTATGAAAGTAATATCATACAAGATTTCAAATACCCAGTCATAATTTGCTGAGGGGCATCAGCGCTACTCAGCGCGAAGGGTCGGTATAATGCGAGAAGCGACCGGCGACAATTCATGTCAAGAAGTACCCGCGTCATCAATTGCCGACGTGCTTCATTCATGTCGTTCATGTGTTTCTGGGGTAGCACGTATCGAATATCCTCCAGAGCTTGTTCCAGCTCATTGCCAATATCAAGAATTTGCTGATAGTCTTGAAGATTATCTATTCGATTGATTAGGTCAACGACCTTGAAACGGGTTCTCAAGGTAATAGCGGCAAACACTTGAATACGAGAATCAGTATCTACTTCTATGGGCTTTGATTCGGGGAGCTCGATCATGTTGGGATACAGTTCGTCGTCGTTGAGGTTCCTTGGAGGCTGGCAGGTAAAATCACCCCCACGGATGCAACTAGGCAGGTTGCACTGTATAGACATGTGTATGTCGAGTTCAAGAATTGTTGTCCAAAGCTTTCGCCTCTGCTCGGCCCAGAAAGGCAATATTTTGTGGGAGAATTCGGACGGGTCCCGGTGCAAACCCATTGTCATTGCCATTCGTACAAGGAGGCCTAGATGCTGCCACGCTTCGTGGTTCTGTGAACTTTCCACTCGTTGAGCCATAACGGCAAGGACTTCAGTTTGCAATGAGCTGAACTCAACAAGTTGTTTACCCCGAAGACTGTCTAACCAGGCTCTCACCAGGGCGCAAGCAGTCGGCGTATGAATGCCTTCCCTGTCATTTTGGAATTGCCCTTTGCCAGCTCTGAGAAATCGATACCCGATGCAGAGTATTGACAATAGTTGCGGTAGGAAGTAGTCGGGCTGTTGATTGCCTTCCCAGTATTGATTATACTGAGACATGAACGACGGAATATGCAACACGCGATAAAGTGTCTCAGATTCCTCCATGTAAAATTGGACCAGGTGGTCACATGCTGCCTTACTTGGCAAAACGTCAGCCATGCGCTTCTGGATCGGTGTCATCGAGTCCACGAAGACTGTAATCGGAGAGGCAGCTTTTCGATGCTCCTCTTGCATAGCTTTGTGAATCTTATGCGTAAGCAAGAACGACTGGAGAATATCATTAGAGTCACCTCCCCTGAACATAAATTCCTTTGCCTCATCGAACTATCCAGAGTTAGGTGAGCTTTGGAAACACGCGAAACGCAGACGGCGAAAAAGACTAGCCTACCAGATTCACTAATACCCGTACACTGCTTGGCCCAAAGAAACGTGTTCGAGACCCGCCTTTGACGGTGAGCCCACGCATAGTTAATGCCGATGCCACGGGCCGATGGGAGCGGCACCCACTGCTGCGTTCAGTGCACGGTGAGTTTTTCCCCAGCAGAATCTGTTCAAGCCTTTCGATTCTCTCGCCATAGTCTTCCAGAAGCGCGGTACTCGCCTGAGAATGAGCGTCAAGAAGATTGTCATCGTGATTCGACGGGGCACAATTACGCTTTGGCGCTCGGTCAGGTATTTCAGCATCTGACGTATCCGACACACTGCCCACGTCCCCATCTGCAACGTAGCGACACGAGCGCTGGGACTTATGGCACTGGGTGCAGGGCAAGCGGCGATCGCATTTCAATTTTCTCCGGCGGCATCTTGATTGAAATCATTAGCTGCCCAAGTCGTGACCACATCAACGCCCACGTGACAACAAAAGCGGCGGCCGCATGAAGGCCACACGAGAGGCTGAGAGGAGTTCACTCACTCTAGACAACTCTTGACGGGGCGCGGTCGCTTCACGACACGGTGTGGCCCCAAGGCGGTGCCATTCGTCATATTCTCAGCCATCACACCAAGCTGCTCAGTCAACATGAGCATCACACATATGGAGGTTGTTTTGGCACACGCCCAGACTAACCACAGAAGACGGGTCCCCTTCGGAGCGAGCGAACTGATCGGCTGAGCGGCGGGCCGACGAACATATCATGACAGCGTCAGCAGAAACGAGGGGAGTGGGCTACACACTGAAACGCCAGCGCCAAGCATCCATGCCCATGGAATTTCTAGATAGCGGACAAAGATGTCGAGTTCAGTAAAGTCTAGGATTAGTTTGCTCTGTCACCTTGCCTTACCCAGTAGTAATTCGTAGCGAGCGCCTAATTCGGGAACTAGCTTAGACGGTCCTGGACGCTACCGATGCGCAAGGGCGAAGGCAGTCATCAATTAAAAAAAATAGGTAGCAATCCGAGTGACTTAAGTAATCAGCCACAGCCCGGATGGTTCCATCGGCACGTGACCTCCCGCCCTGGCCTGGCCCCCAATTTGGAGTACCTCCTATCTCGGCTAGATAAGTAGGTACAGTACAGCCAGCACACTGAAATCAGCTTGCCGACTTGCCTACAACTTGCTCAACCTTAGGTACCTATTTACAAGGTAAGTTAGGAAGAGAAAGACCCACTAGGTATCGGAGCCATTTCCCTTGCTGTCTAGTGTATATGAATCTTTTTAACGAGATAAACTTCGGCATCAAGAGATCACCGATTCACCAACGGTGCACGTCATTCCCACCCTAGCAGAACAGCCTCCAACGTACAGGCTACATAGCAGCACTACGAAATCCAGAGCTCACCAAATTATACTGTAGGAGGAAAGGACGTTTTTGTGAACCATTCGGCCCAGGGAGCCAACTTGATCTACAGTCAAAGAGTCTAGAGCGGGCAAGTTGGTTTCCTAAACAAGACACCGATCATGTCGAGTAAGTATCGGATGTGGACGCAGACATGGCTCATATGATTTGATAATGTACCAAATTTCATAACGAGGAATCAACAATAAATATATCAATATAGCGTATACCTGTTTTAAAAAGGTTCTCCGTAACCGAAAGCAACATTACACCGCATCAGTAAGCATCTAAGACATTTCCGCAGAAAACAAGACAGCGGCATGCTCCCTCCCCGTCCGTACGCCATTAAAGACAGAAGTCCCCGTAGAAGCATGCCGGCAGTTATCAGACCTCATGGAAGAAGGAGTGTGAAGAGCTACACGTGACTCGAGTGTCGAGTCATTAAGGTAAGTGGTGTTGGTTCTCGGTTCTCTTTATTCGCGGATTAACGATCAGCAGGTTATAACAATATTACTTTGGCGAACACAACGACAAGTTTACTGACAGAATTTAATATACAGGTCCTACAACAGGATTATATCTGCAGCTGATTGACATGATAGCTTCTACGTGCTTTGAACAAAATGTGCCATGCCATGTCACAACTCTTGTCCGTAGCACGTGAATGAGGGCTCGGCTTTTCTCAAACTCATCATAACCCCCACTACTTTCTCTGAAAAAAAAAAAAAGAAAAGAGAAAAGTCCCAGATTGGAGATCAACACTTTTCCTCGCCAGGGTTCCCTTGACGGGTTGCGTATGCAAGGTCGCGCGGCACATGCAATGCCTGCGATTAGGGTAGTGCGGTTGGGGGTGTTGCCATATGAGGCACCTTCGTGTACCCATAAGGATACTTAAGTATTTAATTAGTTGCACCTTGTGGCTTACCAGGGATAAATAAGGTTGAGGCTTGCACCTTGCGTCTTATGGCTTGTTGACTGCGTCACACGAGACCCTTTGTCATTACATAAATGGGTGCCGGGAATGTGATCATGCATCATTGTTTGCGGAAGACGAAACACACGGGGAAACAGGGAAGATCCGTCAACCACTAGCATGCTGTGAATCATCCCTGGGTACATATATCCATATTCGCCACCCATCCTAGTTACAGCCAGCAACTCACCCATAACTTCCATGGGGATATACACCACGAATACAACCATCATACCTTTGAATCCGCCCCCAAACTCAGATTCCTCTCCTCACTGCCCAGCCTAAGCCTTGTGCTGATCTCGGGGTCTATTTTCACTTCCCCTATGTACTTCAAACACACGTATCCAACTCACTTTTCACCACCAGGAGTTATGTCACCGACTGGAGACAGGCTAATGTCGGGAATACTCGTAAAACATCAGGTACCGTAGGATCCCTAATAATGATCTAAAAATGAGATACCATGAAGGCATAACATTCAGCACAACCTGCGGAGATTGGGAAGCCTTGCGTCAGGCGGCACACGGCATGCAAAGTTCATAAACTACCGATATCCCTTGTGTGGATTTTCGAGCAGATTCTCCTTTCTTCGTACAATATTTTCACTGGTCGAAAATTTTAGTAGCTTTCAGTATCTCTGCTCGTAATTTCCAGAAAACTTCTTCCTTGGTTGACCCCCCTATCCATCAACTAGTTGATGCAAATTTAATCTTTCACCTTCTAGTCTGCAGGAAAAGACATCCGTTATTGTTGCCTCCAGAATAAACAGAATTATGATGAGACGCAGAGGCTGGAAATGAATCCTAATATCGGCTCCGAAGCTTTTTTGTTTCCTGTCACTTATTGTTGGTGGCCAGTAACACGGGTGAAACGTACACACGATTTAGAACATAGCGGAAAAAATGATAAAACACATAGTCCTAGAAACGTGCTAGAATGATTGACTACACATCAAGGGTCCATGTAATACAAAAAAACATACCAGCGTCCAAGGGAGATCACGCGGGTTGGGGAGCCCACAAAAAGCAGCGTGCAACGCATCTATAAAGTAGCAACGATTTCCGCCCGCACCCCCCCATGATACGATACAATACAGAAGAATCCGTCTTCGATCGACACCAGAGCCTCCAACCTTGCACTCATCTACCGCAAACCAAACATAAAATACGGCGTTCAAATTCTCCCCATCCCCGATGTCTCCCGCGTCAGACGCCGCGCAGATCGTGCCATCGATATCGGACCTCGTGACCTGGGTGTTCGCCAAAGTCGACAGCAGCGCCTTCGAAGAGTGGAAGGAGAGCACGCTGAGGCGGAACAACCGCATCGTTCTCAAGACGAGCGACGGCATAAACCTGTGGGCGAAGCTCGACCTCTACCACCCCGAGAGCCCGCCGGACAAGTATCTCTACGTGGACGCGAAGCACCGCATCAACTTCGACTTCATGTTCCGAGAGACCTGTAGATGCTGGGAGGGCGGCCGGGACAATCGTCCCGGTATATACAGCGAGAACGCCAAAATCGCCTTCGCCAAGATCGGATACAAGGGCGTCGTATGGCAGCTAAGCTGAGCTGAGCCGAGCCGTAGCAACGCATAGAGGTTTGGCTACGCCTCCCGCCAGTTGCCGGGGAGTTCGGCGTCGCCTACTTCTTTCTTTCTATATCTTCTCATCATTTCTACTATTTGATTTTATTATCCTCTTCCCCTTTTCCCTGTCGTCCTTCAGCTTGGTAATTCATTTTATGATTTGTTGAAACCCCACCTTCAACAGTAGTTTACATAGACGATCATTCCTCGGAGCCTTATCCGTCTAATCAGTTTATGTCTCAGCCGGACGTTTGGGGCGGGCATTATTTGGCAAAAGATTGTCCGGGGGCGTTGGTGCGTATTGGCATCTGGCTCAAGGCATCGGAGTTAGAAAGGAGTAACGGTCTATGGAAGGGGTTCCTTTTGGCTTAGAGCTTCTTACCAGTTAGGCATCTCAAGAAATATCACCACCTTCAATCTCCTCCCTCTTCTTCTAGGACTCGTCCAAGGTAGTCCGAGATGTGCAAATGACATGTAAGGAGAAAGGCGGTGTCTCTGGCAGCATCTAAAGAGTAACAGTCACATCATTCTAGAGAAGACAAAGCCTAGGTAATACACGACTCACGGGTCGCCTACGAATAGTATAATTTATCCCATCGTGAATTCATTCAGTCCAAGGTTTCCCAACTCCGAAGTATTCGTCAAAAACAAACAATCAACCGTGCCGGCCCATCCATGATCTTCTCGCATAAGAGCGCACCCAAACTCACACATCGCCTCACAATCTCGTCCACCTCACCTTTGTCTCCATATTCAGACATGGAGGGAGCATTGATATGCCTCACCCCTTCCGACCTTGTCATATGGAAATAGCCTTCACTTGGTTCGTTACTCGGGTAGGTCGATGCTCTTGGACTCGCCATCCGCCTGGCCCCATTCCACTTTCTTGCCAGTCTTCTTGATTGTCTTGAGCACAGTCTCGTAGTCGAGGCCCGGGGATGCAACGACAACGGCTTCTTGCTTCTCGAGGGATACGTCGTAGCTCTGGACGCCTATATCGATTGCAAAGAGACGGTCAGTCATTTGGAGTCTACTCTATTCGGACAAAGATTGCCACATCAAGGCGGGAGATATAAGTCGATGAATATGACGGCAGGTGGACAGAAAGCAGTGGGAGAATGAGAACTTCGTCTGATATAGCATGGCATTCGAGGAAACGAGACGGAAACTAGGGCAGACAAGGAAGGAAACGACGCACCCTCCAGCTTTCCCAGCACGCGATTGACGGCGCCAGAGCAGCCACCGCAGCTCATCGCGACTCTGAACTTGTAAGTGTGTGCGTCGGCCATCGTGTCGGGAACGAGGGAGCCTGTGATGTGATGCCTTGGAGATTGCGGGGTTGGCGTAGAGATCACGGTCTATGTGGAACAGCAAAGACTGTCTGCCGCAGTGGTGAGTCTATGTGTGGATATGTGGGCGTGTGTGTGTATGCGTGGATGTGATTAAAGAGGAAGGGGGAAGAGGCCACGGCAGCGTCTTTAAATAAGTTGATAGGTGGTTGTCAGGTAAACTATTAATAATGCGGCCGGCTTTCACATTCGACGAGAGGGGCTCTCTTGGACCCCTCCACGAGCTCCTCTTGTACTTCACAGTGCGGCGCATTAGATCGCATTAACAGCCATCCAGGTCCAGTCTGCTGCAAGTACAGTCTTTATAGTGTTAAACCCAGGTGGCACACAGTATACATGCCTGTGACGACTTCGGCTCCATCTCTCGCGTGCGCTACCCGCCGGGCCGGAACAGACAAGGGCGCCTAGCGTACTGTACCTACTTAGATAGTACTGTACCAATAGTGAAACATGCGCAAGTTTCCGGTGCTTCGTAATGCCTCGTAATGCCCCGGATGAAACAAGCAGTAATCGCTGATTGGGATCGGTATTCCCAGAGTAAAACTTGCTCATCACCGAAAACAGTCGCATATCGGGATCCTGTGGTGTCCCTGGGGGTCTGATCACGCATAGCCTGAAGTAAGGGATACAATGGCTAGATCTGGAGATTGACCGGCAGCCCATGCACATCATCTGTCTACACTAGGTACTGATCTGCCCAGTTCCTCCCGCCTGGTTTACGCATGGCTAGCTGGCGGACCCTGCATCTTTTGTGTCCAACATGCCGCCTTGGCGCATCGACTATCTATACCAGGTAGATCTAAGTAAGTGAGTAGGGAGTATGAACCAAGACAATACGTGTTCAAGACGCGGGTTCTAGCGCTGGCATTTCGTCATCAGTCGCCTCGCCCGCTGCATCCTCTTCGCCATTGGGACTCAACTCCGGCATCCCGTCATCTGAATCGCTTCCCCATGCTCCCGGCATCCTGTTCTCTAACCCAGATTCGGCCAAGTCCCAGTGGTCACCAATAAGCTCATTGTCGTCTTCGCCTCCACCCCCATTGCCCGCCCCCCTGACGTTAAATAAATCCATCAATGTGTGGAAAATGCCAGGTGCGAAGTCATCGCGAGACTCGGCATCAGCCGCTTCGTCCTCGTCCTCGTCCTCATCCTCTTCGTCATGCTCATTGCCGGCGTCGAGTTGATCAACTTCGGCTATTGCTTCTTGAATCAAGGCGTCGAATTCCGGCGGTGCACCTCCTTGCCTCACTCGGGCAAGGAGCCGTCGCAACGCCCGCCCGTCTTGTGGAATCTCAAAGCCATGTAATCCGTTCTGACTGGGTATCCATGGCTGTTGTTGAGAATCGTAAGAGAAGATATTTTCGTCTTTTAATGGGGGTATGGGATCGAACTCCCAATTCGGTGATGTTCTAAGCAAATCCCCTGGAACATGACCCATAAGGGTCGGCGTGTTGTCCAAGTAGACAAACCTTGCGACGTTCCGCCCGACCACTGGTGGGAAGCCGAAAGTCTGGAAGTCCGGCTTTTTTGCCTCGCGAGCTGCCTCTTTTAGTAAGCCCGTAGCTTGTGCGTTGTCCCATAAGCTCTTCGTTTGGTGTATGTACAGTTCTACAAAGAGGCCCTCGTGGCCATCGCGCGGTTGCATACCCCAGATTGCTTTCGGCACATCAAGGCTGAGTGCCTTATACAGGCTACTATAAAGCCACGGCAGCCGCTCCACGCCTTCAAGTAAGAGAGCCTTAGCACCAGCCGTATCTTTCTGTTGCAGCCTAGCCAGCACCAACGTCTGTCGAATATAGTCTTGCACCGTATCGAAGTTGTCCAAAACCTCCGAGTCACAGAAGTCGATGAACCATTTCGACTCGTGTGCCCGGATAGCCATTGGATGGATAAAGTGTATCATGCCATAAGGGTCATTTAGATCCATACTGAACAACAACTTGGCCCACTCTAAAGCAGTTCTGTATGTCCCCTTCATTACCAGGTTCTTGAGGTAGTGATACCCCGCCAGCCAAAACTGCCTGTTTTCTGGTCGCTTGAAGTCAAGCCTAGCTTTGCCTTCTTCCATCTTTTGTCGGAAACTGGAGAGAGCTACACGACCAAATGTGAACAGAGCTCGTTCACACAGGTCAGCTGAGAGAGCCGAATTCTGATCTTGCTTGGCAACCTTGCTGACTTGGATAAGCGTGGAAATGTGGTATGGATGATGAGGCAGAAAGTGTACCAGTTGCATAGGATCAAGCATTTGGACGAGCTGGAAGAATTGTTGCTCTAAACTATTGTAAAGTTCGCCATGGACAAATCCGAACTCGACCGTGCCGGATGTAGACTTGTCTGCGGCTCCCGTTTCTTTGAATTGTCTCATACTAAGGCCCTCCGTAGAACCGCGCGGCCATGTATCTTTTCCTGGCAAGAATGGATTTCTGCGAAGCGTGGCCTCGGGCAAGGTCTTGCCTGGCTCCCCCTTAAGAAAGGTCTCTAGGTCGACTTGCTGATGCATATGTCGTGGGCGTTGTGTGCGCGCGCGTTCTTCGTTCTCCTCGTTCAACGCGGCCGCGATCGCCTCTCGGCCGAAGAGATTGCGCATTTCATTTATGGCCTTCAAACTGTGGGCGTTGATACGAAGAAGTTCGCATATCCGCTCGTAGGCCATCGATCGAGTTCTCTCCGTTTGAGAAATGGCAGGAGCATTAGAAGTCATGTTCGATAAATTCAGTTCTCGCAGGGCTTCGTCAATGTCGTCGCCGGCTCGTGTAGGCGTGTCGGTTCGCGAAGGCGACCCGATATTTGTATTCGGCTTCTTTCCCTTCTTCTTCTTCTTTTTCTTCTTACTTTTACTAGAGGAGCCGTTGGCGGCCTCTCTAAGGACTGCACTTTCAGTAGGATGCGACGGGGTCTCGGTAGGTTCGACTTTGTTGTCGTCGTCTTCGTCTTCGTCTTCGTTGTCATCTTGCCCTCCCAGAGCAGCAAATCCCGAGAACACGGTCCGCTTGACCCTCTGGATAGGCGCTTCATCTTCGCTCTCGTCCGAGTTGTTATTGGCGGGGCTCGGGGCTTGAAGCTGTTCTAGTTCTCTCTGCCTCTGAAGCTTGCGCAACTGTCGACTAGACATCTTGAGCGCTGTTTCGATAATTTCAACCAGTAATGATACAAGTATGTTGTAAATTGAATGGACATATACGCCCAGGCTGTCAGGTGCACATGTAGAGTTGCGTTTGTTGCGTGTGCAGGTAGAAGAAAGAATGCGAAGATGGAAGAGGCAAGCAATGATGCAACCTGTTGGTGGGGGGTTACCTACCCGGAGGGTCATGGCCACCACGCTAAATGTCGGCGCTGTGTCATTCACCGGGAGAGACCAGTATCGGACACTGTGTGGGTTGTCAGCAGGTAACCTTACCCAGATTTATAGTAGTAGACTGACTACGTAATAGGTACTTACCTTTGCAAGTAAGACAACCCAGCCTCAATCCCATCCGTACTTAAACCAGACTCAAGTTGACAGCTTTCCGTTTACCGTTCAGAGGACCTTTATGTTTCCTATGGAGCAGCCTGATTAATTCGTCACTATTTTATTAGGCGCCTAAAATGACTAGTAGCCGCTCCGATTAACATTTATATCTTAAATTCGGCAACATATGTCAATACCATCGACAAATTCGACAGAATACCTAAATACTATAACTATTCCTGGTGTTATAACACCGCTTTCTATGTAAAAAATGACCCGTCTATGGTCAATACAGGTTACTTATTAGAGATTTCTAAAAGCCTTGCGTAGCAATAAGTACTACGTCGTACGTCCATACATGGATTTCTACCGCGAGATTCTACTACCCTAATACAAGAGTGCTACTCCGGCACTTTACGCAAGTTCCTTATAATTATTCTGTGGAGAATTCTTCCTCGTTTTTTTCATTAAGCCTTAATCTACTTGCTAATAGAGCAACAGAACAAAAGTCTAGTATGATTTGATACGATATTCCTATACGGATACCACATCATTTTGATTGTTACAGTGTAACAAGAACCACCACTCCGGATATACCAGTGGAAGGGAGAGCACTATATCAACCCTGCATATTTAAGTACGAAATCTAATACCACTCAGATTTGCACCCAGGTGGGCAGGTAATTATTCTTCATCTTATCGACATTGGCATTCTTTTCAGTGTCTCAAATAAAGTGTTCCCAGGCAAGGTGTTTCGGCTATTATCAACCGATGTTCTACTATCCGGAGATGACAGTGTACTTGATCTGGTGCTTGTGATGCAATTGCTTTGCAATAGCTGTTAATTGTTCCCATTTGAACTACAATATATCGACTTATACTAATAATATATATTTAGCATCATAGTGAAACCACCATGAAACTTTCGTTTCTCATACCTATCGTTTCAACAAACACAACCACTCTCGGCTATCCAGTTGTAGGTCGTAGTGGCCAAAAATGTTAACACCAGATACGGAAAGATGGTCGGTGTGTCCTTGCCCGCCTACCGTCCAATAATACTGTCTGCCATCTCCTCTCCGTCTTCAGCAACATTCATAAAATCAGCTACTAAGGTAATTAATCCTATGATGTGTTTGACGGCCAATCAACTCACCATTCGGTAGGATCTTTCTCACGATTATTTGGTCGGTCAATCCATGAACAATTCTGATCTGTATTGCCTTTATGTACGTATCCATTAACACCCCCGGCATCTGCCAAGGGTGGTTACTAGAGCTTTCCACCAATTTCAACCACAGGTGGGAAGGATACAAAGCCCCTGAGTCCAGTAAACGTTTCTGTAATTGGTTTAACGTTGATGGCAGAGGCCTCCGTGGATGTTCCAGTCACACATACTCCTCAGACCAGCAATAATTATGATTATACCCCTTGCAAGCTTATCGTGAGTCAAGGTGCCGCCCAGTTCTCCAAAATGAATCTACTGGGAAATCAAGCCATCAAATTTTTCGATGGTGAGGAGGATACCCAGATACCGAGCCTGGAGCCATGTAGAGCTTTCGAGAGATTATTTGAGATAGGCGCCTCGCGCTCTTCACGTGCTCCCAATCCCGCCAGTATGCTCTCCTCACATTACCTTCAGTGGGTATATTAGGTAGGTAGCGGCTTGTCAGTCAGAGTGCCTACGTGTAGGTTGGGTAACCCCTGTTGAAAGAACCCATACCTACTTCCTGCCTGTTCGAGCCCAGCCGAGCTTCTATAGATGGCAGATTATTTCTTCTTATCTACCTGCCTACATAGGTACCTACCACGCAATGTTGTTCAACTGAGCAGACCTGAGCCTCTCCTCACATCTGCCCACCATCTCGGGTACTTTTATTAAAGGATACTACGATTCCGATTTCACTAAGTTATAAGTCCGAGATTTCCTTTACCACAAGTACCTACTTATCGCCTTTGGTCTAAGTTTGTCATACTGCAGCATCTTCTAGATGACTGGCGGTGACTAGCCATTTGTGAGGTACTAATGGCCCGAGTCTCTTCCTGGTAGTAGGAAAGACCAAGGTAAAGTTTATGGATCTTGAAATATTTTGACTTCGACAAATTCTATAATCAAAATTATCTATAGCTCAGTTGACCGAGTGTTACGCAGCCTAATTGCTCACACACAGCTCGCCTATGTAAGAATAGGGTTTTATGCTTGACATGTTACGTGGTATTTTCGACATAAGTAACAAAGTTCTGCAATCGCAAGTAAAAGGCCCCGGATCCTGTTCCCGGTAACAAACGTCAATTCTTCATGTTCCGATACGATGCCCAACTCATTACAAGTTTCTCGTCGGCAAATATGTTCTCGACCTCGGTGCAGCTCACTAGGATAGGTCGTATTAAAAAAAAAAATTGATGGGATAATACATGTTACGATAGAAAACGCCCGTAGATTGAAACTGGGGAACATTTGTATATACGACTGGGAGAAAAACGTCCGTTCAGAAATGTCAAACTTGTTTGCTAAGTAGTGGAACTCCATACCTGAGTGGTGTTAAGAACGATACCCTCCCTTCCCTGATCTCTTCTCTATGTGTCACATATGCGACGAGGCCTAAGCTACGAGTGGTGGTTTAACCAGACCGAATTCCAAATTTCGCGTACACATGTATATATATAGAAAACCCAACCAATAACGAGTGCTTACTATTGAGAGTTGGCTAGGAAACTCACACTGCGAATAGAAAACAACTTCATACTTAGCCGAGCAAACAAGGTAAATACTTAACCTGGGTAAACAACGAACTCAGTAGGCGCATATTTTTTGCGAAGGCTCATAGTTCCTGGTAAGACTACTAATTTAAGAGCAATGACTGCATGCTTCAAGTACACTTCTAAATTACTTCTTAACTCTGAATGGCCAATAACCATCGTAACTTATCACAGCACGACATAGCAATAATGAGCACTGAAGAGCTGAAAAAAACCAAAGTCCCAAAAGAGTATATGAGAGCGAGGTGCGGGGATTAAGTTATCCGAAATTGAGCTGTGGAAGTCGACAACTGCGCGAGAGAGCGGAACGTTGTGCGGTGATCAACGATCAGGCTATATTGTACCGGTGAGACACTGAGAGCCGGAAATAGTAACAAGGCCGATAATCTGACAGCCACACCGGAGCTTACTAACAGCCGATGAGGAAACCATCGGACGGACCCGGCTTGGACTAGGTAGCTCGTGCGCATGACCAAAGAATCCGAAGAAGCGCCCGTAGATGCACAAGGCCAGCTCTTACGGAACTTTGAACTCTATATGGAAACCAGGTCCCCCCCACATACACGCCTCTAGAAAAGTTCTGTCATATCCCCAACCCAGTACTGAGGTGTAATAGGGACCCTGCAACCTATGAAAAAGGTCTCATGATTCCGGCCGTCTGCATGTGGCAGACATCTCGTAGAAAAATCGAAAGACCTGCATGGCGATCACCGTCTTAAAACAGTACCCCGAACCCAGGGACCCGATGGTATGGCAACCTGATGCGGTGCCACGAGGACCATCTACGGATTTCGAGGCGAGCATCAATGTGACGCGAGACCTGAACAAGTGGACCGAGATACCATTTCGGTATACCGGCGTACTAGAACCGTTCAGGGAGTTCGAGACTGGGGGTTTATATTATAGGTGGCACAAAATGATGCCACAGTCCCGGACGTAGCCGATTCTTAGTGTACATGCCACAATAGTTCATCCGAGGTCTTGGCAAGCAGTTTGAGGCTCGAACCCTTCGGACGAAACATCGGGCTTCGGACCGTTGGGCATCGTAAGCCGAGAGGACGCGGGGGACGAGACCCAACGCTCCTGGATTGATTATCGTCCGTAGCACGGGATTCGAGTCACGTTTTCCCCCTGAAGCCCCATGTGACTGCGGAAAATGAGGCACAGCAGAGCACATTGTAACGTTGGGGGGGGAGGCACGTTAGAAACGGCCCTAACCGTCGGGTATAAGAAGATAAAAGAAGAAAAAAAAAGGCCGTACTCTAGGCTTTTAACGTTACGCAGCCCTCTGTGAATTCTGCGGTGAGCCGACCCACGTCAGCAAATTGAATACCTACCTACCTACTTACTGCTAGTGTAGTGTAGGGAGTGTACATGGCGGAATCAATATCAAATGTCATCTCGGTATCCAGGATCGTGGAAACTACTGCAAGCTGGGAGCTCCCACGCGAATACGTAGGCATAGTGTCGTGACCGACAGACCCGAATACTGCGTACTTGGGTGACTCGAGGGAACCTCAAGCAGAGTCACCTGCTCCATATTGCCTAGCTCATACGCCTCTTTTTCTATACGGGTACTGTAGATTAGACAGATGCACTAATAATACTGTTACCTGCTTGACATGTTTTCCGTAACCTGTGCGTACCTAGGTAGTCGGTTAGGTTTATCTATATTACACGACCGGGTATACCTCTAGCCTATGCCATCACTACACCAGGACCACACTTGCACGTGGTTGTGAAGTTTCATAGCTCACGTTTCGAAAGATCTGCCACTCTCGCGCACGGGTGCTGTGTCGAGTGTTCGCTGCGCTAGATAAGGGACGTGGGGTTATTATTAGATTTGCCAATTTCGGGACCCGTTGATGCGACTAGCATGTAGTGTAGTGTATATTAGTAGTACTAGAGGAGGCTCTATCCTACGCTAAGATGCTTGAAATAATCTGTCAATCTCTCTCTACTTTCGAAATAGAAAATGCTTCAGCGTGGTGGCTAGCGCTACTGTAAATATCGACTGGAGAGGAGAAGGAGAAGAAGGGTGGGAAGATATGACCTAAGATTCCGTGCAACGCCAGACGGAAATTACTGGGAGTGCGCGGTGATGACAGCGCCTCACCCTAGAAGAATTCGACAAATATCTTATTGTCTTGTTGTTTTCTCCCTGTTTGTCCTCATGTGTTCGGTGCTGATCAATTGGCCATCACCAGGAGAGTCCGTGACACACGTAATGGGCTTGCGTCAGGTAAGAGGAATAGGACTGGTATTAAGATCTGGGCAGCCATTTAGGCCAGCTTCTCAGTATGTACGCATAGCATAACTATAGGTATTCTGAGGCAAAGGTCTGTGTACACGGCTCGATGCCCATGTACACCCAATCTGTTGCACTCAGCTCATTTTTGTCACAATTGTGCATCTATCACTTCCTTTTTTTATTTTATTTTTATTTTTATTTCCCCCCCTTCTCTCTCTTGTCTCTTTCTCTCGTTGGGGGTGGTGCTTCGAAAGCAGAGTCCGGGCAGGGGCTGGAGGATTATGTAGATCTCTGCAGCGGCGTTGAGAAAGAATTGAAAAAAAAAAAACATTTAAAGAAATGATTGTCACACATGCGCTACACTGACCCAACACCGTGGATTTATCTTCATAGCGTGGATATGTGTACCGAATGTATCTTTCTCCTGACAAGACCACCATCAATTTTGCGGGCAAGCGAGTGATTTGACTGCTGACTGCTGACTGCTTAATGATTGCTTGCATCTTGCACCCCCGAGGCCTCCTCACTTTGTTTCACGTTTCGCCTGTCCGCGTCTCTGCTATGTACTTTTTGTATGGAGTGCTGATGATATCAGATATATTGGATTGGTAAGTCGAATACGTGGTCGCCGAGCTTTTCGGTCAATATTTTGCCAAAGGAATGGAATGGGTTGGCTGAAATCATTCGAGATTATTCCTGGTATGCAGCTTGTAACGTATGCTGGGGCGGTGTCCGATTCGCGCCCTATTTTCTTCTCCCTTGAGAAAATCCCATTTCTGGTTGGACGATGGGTTTTATTTACGTCTGCCAATCACATATTGGATCGATATATGCAAGAGTCTGCCTCGGTCCTTGGGTAGCTGCTGTAACCCCAACGACCATTTTATTATTATCCCACACCCCGTCCCGTCTGCAGGCCGCCTATGTAGGTACACTAGACTGGTTGGTGGACATTGGATCGTGACCATGCCATGTGGTTTTCGTTCAGTGGGACTGCGGCTGCTGCCGGGGATCCTGCTTTGGCTTGGCGAGTACATTCTGCTACGGAATATGACGCGACGATGACCTATACTTGAGTAGATATCTGCTATGCAGTAGTGAGTGTCGATATTGTTCACAGCCTCACCCACATGAATGTTTGGTGCACATCAAAGCGACTCGGCGGTAACTCGCCAAGATGTAATAAGATACGCAATGCTCTCAGCACAGTCTCTTTCTTGGTTGGCGTCATCCCGGTACCTACCTACTCTTAGTAGAATGTAGCGAACTGCACTAGGGGCCAGGCCAGCAGGATCTGGTTGAATTGCCTACCCGCTGCAGGGGAACATTTATTCATCACCATCGCGAGTATGCATGCGGCGCAACGCAGCGCAGCACAACGAACCAGCATATGGCGTTGACTGATCGAATACCACAAGCGACTCTCTTACCAGTGTCCCGACTGTAGATGATAGATGGTGTTCTAGGCGCCAACGTCGCATTGCGTTTTCAGCCGAGCTGGGAGACGGGAATTGCACATGATGATGTGCATGATCGATCATAAGGTATAAAGTGACTGGCTGGCTCTTGTCGAGATACGGTCCCGATACCATACACTCCATGGAGGCGTGGTACAACAGTGGGCGGGTACACCGCCTAACTTACACGTGTGGGAGTTGTATTTGTATGGATGAATTCGACATATCTGAGTCCATCTTGTCAAGAGGACGTACTTTTCCCCCCAATCGACCCCGGCTTTTGCCTGGTCATCGATCGCATTTACGCCACACGTGTGCACTGCAATAGTGTGATGTGGATGCAGCGTGAATGACGGCATCCTGTAGGTACTTATCACATCTGTTGTTGCATACGGGCTGAGATTGCTTGGACCAGCCCCTTATTCATGATGTCCCGGTCGTGTCTCTGTGGTCGCACATCAGCTTCACTCCCACAGCTAGGTAATTCCCCAATGGGCGCGGGAAAAGAAACAAGCGGAAAGAGAATAAACGGGGATAGGCGGGTTCTCCGTGTTTGATTAGTCGACGACAGGTATTATATCCTTTTCCTCGTCTCATCTCGCCAGGGAACGAATCTGGAAAATGAGAGAGGCAATAGGTACACTAGCTTAGCTGTACAGCTGCAAAGGGAGCTTCGGACGGTTCGCTGCCGGCCATCCTAGCGAAGTTAGTTTCATTTCCAATTCTTTGTAGTGTGCTGCTAATTGCAGATCTGTTTGCTGACAGAACAGAGGCTTGGAAATGATGCCGTTATTCCTGTTCTGGCCAAGTGCTGAAATTTTGGTGTGTATGAAAATATGAAAATATGAAAATACGTTACCTGTGGCTGGACAGGGGAAGGTGGAAATGCGCTGAATTGCGCCGGCAGAACGGGGGCTACTGCACTGTAGCCACTGTAAGTGTGGACATAAACGACCATCATCATGATTAGACAGATCCACTACGCTAGCTAGACTGACGCTTAGTGGAAATAGACTAGGTATGTCTCGCGCGTTTCCCCCATTTTTAGAGCTTGCATTAGTCTTGCAGGAGAAGCGTTCGAGAAAGTCAGCTTAGCACGGCCCAATAAGGAAGCGCTTAGATATGGTCTCTTCTCTATTTGGCTTCCTTCTGATCAAAGTTATATGCATGAGCTGCATTGCCGGTAAGCCTTGTCCTGGGTCGTCTTTCCTTCGGATCAGTTACCTGTTGGTCAGTCAGTATACACTACCTTAACACCACCGGCAAATCACAACGGGGCAAACCATAATCGAAGTCGCTTTCTTTTCTTTTGTGTCGCCACATATCTTGGTACCTATGGTTTCAATGTGATTTGCTACCAACCCAAACCAATTAATGCGTACACTATGTTTGATGTTGCAGCAACTACCTGGACCCAGGTATCCGGGTCTGGAGGGTGAAAAGCGCCGCGTACTGGTAAAGCTACCTAGTGAGTTAGGTTTAATTCCTGACAGCGCTATTGGTATTCGCTAGATAGCTCATTTCCGCGCTGGCAATAAATGTAGTGCAGCCCAATCATTGCCGATTTGAGCGGAAGCGAGGTATGACAGCAAACCGCCAAACCTATCTCATCCTTATTATTCATGCCCATGGACACACAAATATGGGTTCACTAGGTTTGTTGAGCTCATAACTCCGCAAATTTGATGATGCATGGTTCCCGGTGGGTGACAAGATGAGGCAGGTGTCCAAGACCTGAGCATGTGGTAACGCTCCTGGACTCTCAACAAGATTCCATCTCCACACTACTCTATAATAGGAAAGGCAAGTTGACCACGATGGTAATACAAGAGAAAGTAAAAGCGAAGCAAAGAATAAACTTTATCATTAGAATGAAATAACCCCCTCCGCGAGCCCTCCCCCCCCCCCCCCTGGACTCCAACGGTATGAAGGGATAGAGATCGGTTTTATATCGAGAAGGACTTTTCCACACCATGAATAAGCGAGTCGACTTGGCGCAGCAGCCGAACGCCGCGCGTCTGTTCTCGGACCTGATGCCAGATAGCCTTGTCTAGATCGCAGAAGCAAACAAAAGAAGACTTGTCACAACGATATGAACCTGGGCCGTAATCCCCGCTCCGGGGCACACCCGGGGGCATCTTACTTTTGTTCGCAGTAGGTGGTCCTCTCGTTGGTTCTGTGGATCCCGCTTGTTTTGATCGGTACCAGGGTGAATCAAGCATTTCGTATTACGCACAGATGAACACAAGATAGCGTGATTGAGAAAAAATGATCCATCATGTTGAAACTGTCGTGTCAGGCGCTGTGTAGCTATCATGCCTCTGTGATGTACTGTACAGTCTAAAAAGACGGGGTATCTTCTATCGATCTGGTCCCAGCCCAGCGCGCCGAATAAGGAATAGCTGAACCCCTCAGAAAAAAAAACCTCTCCTAAAAGCGCAGTGCAAGTTATTGCGCATGCGCGACAACTAGGGCCATAGGAAATGCCGCCGAAGGAAAACAAAACAATGTCCAGATAGGACTGATCCAAATCCGATGAGTACAAGCCTTAACCGCACTTGTAAGGGGTCCCCGCGAGGGGTTTACAAGTTAAAATCCGGTAGAAAAAGAAATGTAACAGAAACCCCAAATGTCTATATGCGATTTGTTCCTTTTCCCAGCCAGACCCAAATTTTCCACCCATTCCTGAGCCAAATCATGGTTGCATTGCAAGATGACGCCGAACCGAGATTAAAAAAAGATAGTGGTAAAGGTGAACACCAAGATAGGGCTCGTGGCAGTAACCAGAGCGCTCTCAGTAGTGATAATAAAGTCTCGAGGGTCGATGTCAGCGTAAACAGCTAGACAGGTCGATGCGACGTCGTGAATCGCAGCCTCATATCGATCAGTGTTGAGATGCGCGCCTTGGGTGGCTTTGAATGAGGCTAAATGCGATCCACGCTTGTAGTGGCTGGATGTGGTACGAAAGTCAAATGCCTGAAAGCTCCCTGATTCTGAAAACCATGGACCGTCTAATAACGCCGGCTCTGAAGTGAAAACCCCCAAACAATGCAAAGTGACCGCAGTGCAGCACACGGCGATGGATATTCCGTAGGTGCACTTCGACGTTGAGGATGCTGGATTAAAAGGTTGTGTCAAAAGAGAACGGCTAGAGCTGAAAGTTGGGGCTCGCAGTGTTGTACAATGAGAGGTGCATGCGCAAATTCGGATGTGCGAAACCCGCTGAATCGGCTACCCAACCACGCATTGTGTGCGCATTGTTGCCACGTCAAAAAGCATCAGTCTCAGAACGTAACCAATGCGCGGTTTTTGCATGTTTCGACAATCTCGAAGTCTCTTATTGCGGCTTAGGGCGTGGAGGCGGCTTAGGAACACCGGTTGTATCGTAGGCGCCGCGGCCCATATTCAGCATTGGCGATTCTCTGGCACACATGGTGATTTTTTGGGGCCTTTCCTTATGTTGAACGACTATTTCAAAACTCAATGTCAGCACATACATGTATAGATATATAAATATATAGATATATCAAGGGGGTGACTGCCAAGCAAGCCACCAGGCTGGTATTCGATATGAGTGGTTACTAATTCCATGCCCTTGGTAAGGCAACAGGGAATAATAGAAATCCAAAGATATGTATAGAGATGATGGATGCGCGTCTGACTCACTCTTTACGGACCGGGTCCAGCGGCAGAATAGTAGCGACCGAAAAAAGGAATGCAGTAGTAAGATTCGGGAGGGGATTGGGTGAGAGAGTCGTGGCGATGATACCACAGGCTGGGATTTTGGTCGAATGAGATGAAAGTGTGATCAATCCAGCTCGGGTGTTATTGCGGGTGGGTTCGATAGTATCTGAGGTCAGCACCGAGACGTCCAGCAGATGACGGCAGGATATGTTATATATATATCGCAGTAATTCCGTGTGTTGCAGTGCAGGATGGGGTATAGATGATTTTGGAAGTTCAAGCGAAGGCTGGTAAGCGGCGGTTCACTTGCAACACCGAAGCTGAAGCGCAGTCGAGACAGGCAGAGAATATTCTGTGTCTGAAGCCTGATCCTTTTGTCTCTCTAGCGGCGTGCCTGAAAGCTGAAAGCTATCGTCGAAGTGCGGTTGTCGCGCAGGTTTCGGGAAGCTAAAATATTATAGGTTTTGGAAACCGTTGTATTGTTGAATTATAAGCCCGTGTTTCGCGATAATGAGATTGCGAGTGGGTAAGTCTGTATGTATGCGAGGTGCGAACTGAGGCTGGGGTATGCAGGCTGGCGAATCGCTTAAAAGAGATCAGCGTGCTGGAACAGGTAGTACAAGCGCAGATTGCAGCAGCGAGGTTTGCCGACTGAGAGGAATATGTCTCCTTTCCCTATGTTTGTTTCTCTCTTCTCAGGGTCTCAACACAGGAAGAGCAACGGGAATGCAGGCAGGCAATAATATGCAGGACAAAAACCGCAAGGGAGTGAATTACAGCGCGTGGCACTGAGAACCTTAAAGATAGGCGTGTATGAAAGAGGGCAAGAGGGCTGATTATTATACAATGTTGGAGTCGGTTGTGTAGGTAGGTAGGTAGATAGGTAAGGGGAGATGAGCTGAAGATTCTCGAGAATGTCAGGAGTGGAAAGGACCGTTATTTCAACTTATACGGCCCTGTAGACTGGACGAGCTTGTCATGTCAACCAGCAAGCCCGGTTCCTGACTCCTGGGGCGCGAGCTGGGGGTGAGGGAGAGAAAGATGGACCCGACGCAATGCCCTGTAGAGGAGTGTACCTCGCTTTGTTGCCAGGTAGCTATAGTAGGTAGTATAGGTAGGTAGGTACAATACACTAGTGTACGTCTAATAAATAATAGTCAGTGGGAGAGCATCGTCTACAACCTGCCTCTACCTATATCCATATGTACCCGAGTACAGGTTATTAGTAGGAAGGGTACAGCAAGCAACCCTGGCACCAAAGTCCCGCTCGATGACCCGCTTGGTACATTTGGTCTCAAGAGGTACCTGAGCTAGTACGGGCAGAGATCCTGCTCCTACCTGCTACTAGGGTGAGTGTACCTGCAGGTGCCAGCGGTACGGGCTGACTGTGGGTTCCTGCAACTTGCACATGTACCTCCACATGTATCCACCTGCCAAAGGATCCCAGTGAAAGGAGAGAGAAGGGCTGGGAGCTCGGAGACAGAGACCATCCAGAGTGAGCCTAGTGTGCCTAGCTAGGGCCATCATTTACCAGCTCGTCCATCCTCAAGTTTGCCGGATTTAATGAGCAAAAACCAACGATCCAGAACAAGACCCAATGGCCAGGAAACCCTGTTCTAGCGTGCAGCGAGTGCACTGGGAGTCGCAACTATCTGCCCATCTTCTGTTGTGTAGGGACTGTAGTGTGCGCTAGCAACCTGTCTCATGACACCCCGACCTGTGTGTCCTGCTGTAGTGTAGTGTACTTGGTAGGTCGTGTACATACCCCATCCCCGATCGATTTGTAGGTACCTCTTGCCTTGTGCTGTGTGTCGGAGACAGGGACCGGGCCTCCAAGTGCCTGTGTGCGGATTAACGGATTGACGGTCAAGCAAAGCCGCGTGTGTGCGTTGTGCGGGAAACACGCTCGGTAGGTACGTAGGGTACTACATAGTGTACACCGATGCTTGCTTCTTCTGGACCTTGTCCTAAATTAGGTAGCGTGCATTAAGTATACCACCTCGTACCGTATCTCAGCCAGGGCTTAGGTACTGTTACATGCAACTAGCTACTCCTGCTTGGTACCTAACCCAACCTACCACGTTGTCCATTCACTGCATGTAGCCCGCAACAGCAATTGTAGCCAGCTCACCGACGGACGGACGGACAAATACGTAGTTGATGGATGAGATGCGGTGACGGGGAAACTGCCGAAAACTGCTCTGGGGCATCAGGAACAGGAGGAGAGCAAAAGAGGGAGAGAAAAAAACTTCGCAAAACCTAGTCCGGGTCAGTCCCGTACACTGTCGTATTGGAGGTAGGGAGGGATCTTACCTGCTAGTGTAGTCGACGTAAGTAACATAGACTAATACAAGACAGCCTTCAGCCTCACAACCACAGGTATTGTTGTAGTGTATTGTATCTACCTGGTATACCCTCAGCCGTCACCGTGGCCGCGAGCTACCTCCCGGTGGCTGCCACTGGCATTGCCGCGATCAAGGGTCTCTTTGCAGCTTACACTGGTCCACTACTGCGTGGTATTGCGCACAACCCGCATGCCGCAGCTGGAGTTGGTTGATGTCATCATCATCACATAATAATACTACCACAAAACGTCCTCTTTTCCTCGGTCTGGGCTCATAATTATAGATTCTGTGTACCTGCATCTGTTACAACCGCGGTATCTAAAAAGACCATGAAGATGCTGTAACCTGCCACCTACGTGGTGTAGTACTAGCAGTCGTGGCCACCGGCCCCCTCATGTCGCTGTTACGTGCATCCATCAACACGTATGCATCCGTGGTTCGTCTGATGGCTTTTTGCTACTTTTTTTTTTTTTCTTTCTGTGTGTTTCTCCCACCCTCCCCTGTCATCCCTTCCTGCGACCTAAAGTATTTCCAAAGCAGGCATAGCCCACCAAGCCAAGCGAGTGCTATTCCGAGGTCAACCCTCATGGCTCCGGATTGCATTCTTCTTGTGTACCTATGTGTAACTAATAAAGGTATCCCTTATCCTATGCGGTCAACCTTATATGTCGCCAAGTATTTACCTCGATAAGGCAAGGTGTAGCAGACAAACGGTGTGCTATTAGTATTGCCTACCTTACTAACTTCCGTGTCCACACATTCGGTGCGCCTTTGTCGATCGTTTGAGGAGCATGAATATCAAGACTACCTACCTATAGAGCATACCTACATGTACAGCAGAGAATTGTTCGGCAATGGAAGACAGTAGCTCCGAAAGACCCGAGTGCACCGAAGCTGCGCCACTTGGCACAGAAACGAATTAAATTGGAATTATCATGGAGACTAGAATAGCCAACGATAAAATACATGTAGTTAACCCAGGGAGGGCTTCCCGGCGTCAATGCTCCCTGGTCCGGCATTTTCGATGGCTGGTGTCCAGGTCTCGTAACCTGAGTGCCTATAGGTAATATCAGTAACTAGTTTAGGTGCTGTAAATACCTTAGTTCGTAAGATTAGGTCGGCGTTCGTTACTCCATTGCCTCTTTTTTTTTTCTAGTGGAGGCTAACACTCTGAATAAAAAAAAGTGTTAGCGTTCCCATCCCCTCGGCCCCAAGACTACCTAGACTAAACAGGGTCCCTCACTCATATCAAGGGAGATCCTCGAGGCTATATCTTTGTTTGGGACACGTTGGGTCCACCCGGCAATGTTCCCCTTGCACTAGACAGCCTTCTTGTATCGAATTTTTCTCGAATCCCTCTTCACCCATTCTAACACACCTTTGGGTATAGTGGGCTCCTTAGAGCAAACACCCGCTGCCGCGACAACTAGGCTGGCGCCGGCGAGATTAAAGTCGAATCTAGTGGCAGTGGTCATGGATAAACGAGATGACGGCCCGGGCAGAACCGGGCAGCTCCGTCTGTCCTTCCGTCTGTTCGTCTATCTGCCTGTTTGGCTCTGGTTTTGATTCATTCTTATTACCGGTGTGGTGAATTCGTCTGTCAAGAATGACTCGTCGGCTATCGAAAAAGTGATAGGTCTGTTCATTAGCTACGGCATAAGCGAATGGCAGGTTGGTACTCCCACGCGGCCTCTCAGCCGCGTATGGTACTTTTCGAGGCGACGTCCGGAAGTGAGACCTGATTAGAAAATTAGTTGATCGCCTAGCTCTACACATACACTATAATTACGTGTTCTACCACGCTCTGAAGTCCTGTAGGATGTGCATTGTGCATTTCCGTTTCAAGAAACCATTCAGGAAATCCAATATTACACGCCAATAGCGATGATTTGGTAGCGTACCCTGTTCACTAGGCAAACCAACGAATTGAAAGGGTTCAACCCAATGTTAATACCCCCACAACTCATACTTCACCTTACACTAAATCTGAGAGAGGTTATCAGTGTCAATATGGGGAGTCCGGTTCAACGCTCCCAAGGCCATGGGGTACGCTGACGAAGCAAGCCGCGCCAGATGGAACAGAAGAATCAAGAGGGGCCGCAGTAGAGCTCTCCACGTAGGTGTTGTGGTAATTGAGAAACAGGGCGACGGAGTCCCTACCCCAGAGTTTACAAGTCCACTATAGCCGCCAATGCACAGTTGTTACTCACACTGAGCTGTAACCGGGCTGCTAGGCCCGAGAAAATTACAAATACCGAATCATCGACGAATAGACGTGTGTAGCCATGTCGTGGCAGTGGTTGTTGTTACTTGGTGCCTTATGATATCCCATGAGGAGCAATATTGTAGAGGTTGTGTCTGCTTGGAGCCAAGGCGGCACATCACATTTGCTGACGTTCCGACCACCATCGGCTATTCTTAGGCTATCTTTTAGTCTAGGCGTATTAGTGTCTGGCTCACATTCAGTGGCTATCGCGTTGCGGTATGATCTCAGACTGTCGGACCAGCCTATCGGCAACTGGCTTGACTCTGGCTGAAATTAGAGGCATTGGTAGATCGGTGGTGCCGTCAGGCCGGGACAGCCACAACTACATGATTGACCGCATTTCGACCAGTCGGCTGCCATTTCTTGACCCTCGCCGTTTAACTGGTAGGCCACGGGACTTAACACGAATGGCCTCATCACTAAGACTAAGTTTTCCGGGGTTTTGCGCACCCCAATCAAGCGATAAATTAGTGTAGGTATCCGACATGGCTGAAGCGAACGCGCCCTGCGGAATTAAACTACTCGAGGCTTGTCATATCTTAGCCACTCGGGTCCACGCTCGTTGGACGACATCCAACTCGACGAGAAGCCCGAGGACCTGTGACATGATGCCCGAAAATGCGTCCTCGTGTCGACATGATACAGTGATTTATCGTGCTTCCGATTCAGTAAACATCCGGTGTTAAGATCCTGGGGTGCGCCGCAACCGCTAATCAGCTGATCATGCAGCTCGGCACTTCGTACTGCATGGCAATTTAGTGTTAATGTTCAATTACGATATCAGGACGCTATACGGAGTATAGGTCTCGGGTGTTGGTTTACACCCTGGCATAGGTATACCAAAGCCAGAATCAGAACCACTCGTCTCAGCGTCTTCGCGCAAAGTCTCCGCTTCCAAGATCTAGTTGGTGAGGGTGTACGCCGGGCGACGACGCTGGCGACGATGCCATTGGAGTTGGGCGTAGGTTCGCATGACTCAGAAATTCTAAGATAGACGCATGTCCGTTGTTCTGTCAAGACTTGTTTCAGCCCGTAGGCGAATAGTCTGTGAGGGTCGAGTTTCATGCGACCACTTGGGCATTAAACCACCTTGTATGCCATTGTCGCCTAATACCGACGACAACTCACTGGTGACGTCGTGATGCATACACCAAGGCAAACAGAAGTGGGGGGGAGTAGATGACGGAGAAGCAAAAAGGCGCATTCTATGTGTATACGAGTGTCAGGACAACAAACGCAATCATGTGCTAGAGTGGCTGGCAAGGTGAAGCTGGGGTTCTCCAGGCTCTAAAACTCGAGACCATGAGGCATCACTTTTGCGTGGAGCGGGCTTGGCAATATCCATTTCACCTCTCCTCTCGTGCTCGTAGCGAAATACCTAGGTTAGAACACATCGCGAATGGGGACAAATGGCATGGACGAAGTGCCCGTGCGCAGCGTGAGGCGTATCGACATTGCGCATTGATGTGCAGTGTACGGTATGTGTTGTAGGTATACCTACTACCTTAGGTACCTGCTGTATAGGTAGTATGTATACCTCTAGGTAGTGTATCTGCATAGCCCTTTTTTTAGATTAGTGTGCAGACGGAAGGGCAAGTACGTAGAGGGATGCCAAAATGTTCCACCGATCTTCTAGAAGAGCGCTAACAAGAGGACCGGGTAGGGGTAGCGCTATCTACTGCACTTAGGGAGGTACCTATGTGTACAGCACACAATGTAGAAAAAGCGGGTTGTTTCAGATTCGTTTCTTGGATAACCTCCTTTCATGAGTTGTGACAGGGTAGTTACGCCGAGGGAAAGACGGGACTACCTACTTTCCAACATTTGTACTTAATCAGTTGGTCAGTTGGTGCAGCACATCTCGCTTATTTATTGATTCTCTTGGCTGCTCTTGTCCAACACCCTGGCCAGGCTTTCAATTGTGCAGATCAATGCTTGCTTGCCACTTATATAGCCGAAGTGAAGAATTATATGGTCTACAGAAATATCTAAATTACTAGAAGTCTTGTTGGGATCTGAGTTCGGTATACCGAGCGGGTAGTTCGAGTGTGGGTACGGTACACACAATGTATACGTACAAGGCACTCCAGTATAGATGTACATAGACTCAGGTTCTCACTAATCCTCTCTGGTGTATCGCAAAACTCCACCTTATTTGATACGTCAAATTCATCGGTGACAACGAGAAGTACTTCCCAAGGCCGGAAGACAATGCTTTTGTTGGTAGACAAGGGTAAACTATAGGGTAAGGTGTAAAGGAATTGTGCCGGTCTTCATCCGCCGATCCGCTGGTCCGCTATCTCTAGTATCAATACACTACAAGAACCCCTAATATCTACATATAGTGTAAGTTCAGCAAGCCTAAAGAGTCTATGGACTTGAGCTTTTCATACCACGATACAAAGGCTGCGTCTCCATAAGAATGGTCCACTGTCCCGGCTTGTCGGCCACATGGTTATCCACTTCAAACAATGGCTCGTTCGACACTACAGTACACTACCTACATTGCGGTGTATATAGGCCCTACCATGTCGGTTTGCCGATCATGAAGTGCAAATAGCGATGCACTTCTTAGCTTTCCAACTCGAGATAAATAGATCCACACAAAAGCTAAAAGCACCAACGAACAAGACCTGTGCGCAGGTAGGTATCAGCAATCTGCGAACGGTAATAAGATCATAAATGTGAAAATGTCTTTCTAAGGTACCAGATTGGTGAGGATCTCGGATGCTACCCTCCACATGCCATGTATACTACACAGGTAGCCGTGTTGATACTGGCGATTGCCATGGAAGAAAATATGCCGAAGATCCCTAACTATGTCAGCGATAGAACCTAGCACCTACCTAGTCTAGACCGTATTACCGAAAATCATATACATGTGTACATCAGTAGTGTGTAGATCCCAGCGGCCACAAATTTGTCTCCAGGCCGCTACCCAATCAAGCCAAGTATGATTTTACCATTTTGACGTCGTACAAGGCTGAGTGCCTTACACGATGCAGTATACAGGAGTAGTGTAGTGTACATAAGTAAATCAGGGTGGTCGGAAGCAAAAATTTTAAGCTAGGGTTGATGGCTTCAGAGTCGACCTAGCAACCATGTGGCAATTTGAGAGCGACAACCCCTGTCGATCCCAAACAGCATCCGACATGGTCCCAGAGCCTCAACAAAACCCAACAGAGCTTGCATATTTTCAGGGGCAGGCCTGTTTCTCTGGCGATCTTAAGAATGGATCGAGCATAGTGTGTGTAGTGTACCAAGTAATACACTGCCCTCTGGTAATACCAAGAGTTCGTGGCGTTACAGGCCTAGCGTTTCGGCATCTAGTTGCTTCGACCAGTTTGTGAGCTTCATAATGGGAATACTTGCATTATTGGTGACTCCCAGCCGGTGCGCTAGGCTTAAACAGTTGAAGGGTAGAAGATGTCCGTATTGAGATGATGAGAGATGTTAGGGGCTGCGTTTGTCACAAAACGACTTTTATGGCGTTCTATGAACAATATAATGGCAATAAATAGAACTACACATTGCTATTACTTACTGCGTATGTTGTTTTATTTGTCATCGAGAGTCATTATTTCATGCGACAGCCTTTATGATCATATTTGGAACATCAATCTGACAACAACCATGGGATGAGGCTGCTTATGACCAGCTCTAAGGTCCCGATATCAAGTCCTACACTAAGAGGCGAAGACAGTACCCAATATCTCGGGTCATAGTTTTTCCTTGATTAACTCATGCGATTCTGCTACTCATAATAGTGCACTTTTATTTCGAGAGTTAAGACATGTTTGAGTTTGAGCCTCAACTTTTTCACACTGCCGTATTGTTGCTCGAAACCCAACCCATCCCTCATTATAAATCCCTAGAACTGTTTACTATATACAATGCTGGTGTCAGCTATATTGATTTTTTTTCTCGTCCTAGTCCTCTTAGGGAGGTTCAGCGGTGATGCGGTTCATGACGGCACTCATAAAACCGACTAGACCAAGGATAAAGTAATTTTCAATAATCTTTCCCCTTGGCGCAGTGGATTCCAACGTGTGCTACGGCTCCACCATATCCAGAATGTTGGGTCGTTGGTGAGCCGATTTTAGAGAGCAAGGGCTAGTAGCAAACATCGATTGTGTGTTGCGTCTATGTATCCTCTCGACTGCTTGAAATCTACCCAGAAGTGTTTGCGAAGAAAATAAAGATAGAGTATACTCAGGTTGTTATCGATAGATAGAACACCGTATAAGGTGTTCTTAAGAGCTTGATATACAGTTGTCTCTAAATTCATCTCTTCGAAACGGCAATTACACTAGGTAGTGAGCACTGAGAGTATGAAGCATGCAGCTCCCATTGACCCTGTAATGGTGGAGTCTTATCAAACTACGAAATGGCACTCCTCTGGTCAGACCCACCTGAGAATTCCAGAATGTTTCCCCATCTGTTATAGTCTACACTATTCTGCCAGCGAGATGGGGCCTCATATCAAAAAGATTGAAGGGGCAGTTTAAGTTCTTGTACATGGACACAAGCAAAAGAAAGAAAAGAACGAATATTTTGCTACAAAAGCATACAGGTTGCAGGCGCAACTATGAATACCATCCACACTGTCTTCGCAAGTCATAAATACCACGACATTGAAGGAACTCATTAATCTTTTAACCCCTTGTCATGGCCAAGGCTTCTGGTGCCCGGCTCACCAGGGTAACCAAACGAGCCTACAAGGATATAACATATCCTTGCTAGCTCAAGAGGCTTGATCTCTCGTTCCGGGGAAAGGTTCCGTCTGATGGTTGCTTGGGATTTTTATTACGGTATTTTGAGTTGTTTACAGATAGAAAAATTTTCCTGTCTCAGAGCCGGAAAGCGAAATATTTTCAAGCTCAGACCAGCTGGATCATTTACCTTGTCAATTATCAAGGTAGGGATTGCGCAATATCCATTATTAGCAAGCTGCACTACACTATGATCGAGTACTGGTACTGGCGCGTATCCCGTGGATCGCGCATAACCGCGAGACAGACCCGCACGCTGAGGCTCTCACGGCCGAGCCGTTCAATAGCATTGTACATTATCGCAAATTACATACACGCATGCGTGTATCTGAGTCATAAACATGACTTCACAACACTTTTCGTGGATTACAGTAGCTAGCAAACCCTGTGAATCTCATTCAGAGTCCCGATTTTCACCGAAAGTACCCAAACGAGGAGGTTCCCCGGTGCTGTCGCTCGGACATCCCTTCATATCGTCGTGTAGTCGAATCGCCCTCTGCACACTAAACCCTTTGTCACCGTGTGGCTTTGCGCTTAACTTCTTCCACCCCAAATTCCCGATCGGCTGGCTTAGGATAGATTTGCCGCCATTGTCGGCCCACTGGTACTACTTCCCCGTCGTGCGACGAGGCGAGGGGGTTTGCTGTCACTTATTGTTTCAAGGTCCGAGCCATCCGTGTTCTCACTTTGGTTAGGACCTCAAAACGGCTGCTGACTCAGGTTCTACTATCTTGCAAGCTGGCGGCGCCACGTGGCAAATTCTAGTTGCTGCTGAGGGTATAGATGCTTTAACCAATCAATAACTAGTAGGATCATCTGAAGGGGCCGCACTCCGGGTAGCCTGCACTATTCAAACTATAGTCCAGACTAAAGCGTCCCCGTAAATCCATCGTCGTCAGCTAGCCACTTACTTCTTTTTCTCAGCGGGCTTCCTTACCAAAAAGGCTTCAAGCACTGCCGATTTCCAGTCTGAGCATGTAGGAATACAGTAAGCGAGAGAGGATGTTGCAATTGTCTCAGATATAATAGCCGCGAGTGTGCTTTAATAAAAAGGTGTTTCATTTTATAATTAGACCTTCACCAACTGGCCTAGAAATTTGCAAAGGAGAACAATGCATGTATAGCACTAAGAGGATCAATTAGTATAAATCTAGTGGCAATGAATAGGATGATAGTTGGGCCAGAACATCGCAGCCACAAGAAAACAAACAAAGCAAAACACACAATACCAGGGACCAAACAACTACTAATCTAGTGGTATCTAGCTTGACCTCTAGCGGAACGGACGGAACCTCGCGTTTTCTAGATCCTCTAGTCAAATGCGAGGCAAATTGTCTATATATTCTGCGTGGTGGTGGAAAACCAACAGGAAGCAAATACATTATTATAGTTACCCAACACCAACTATCTGTCCTGCACGACATCAGCTTAACTATTGCCCCGGAGTCTTGACGTAAATGAACAAGCCCGTTCATTCTAACTTTGGTCTACCCGTATCATGTGACTACTGGAACAATGAGAGTTTTTATATGTTGTTAGCAGACACTGCCAGTGTAGGGGCAATTCAAGGCCCTTTGCGCAATAACTTATGTTCACAATACACCCAGCCTAACAGCCTCTCAGACTATGGCAGAGGAAAATAGGTTTAAAACATTTATCTATATGGCATTATCCTTAGAACTATGCCACCTCAATGAAGACAGAGCCAAATATGTATTCGAGAGTGAATGACATGCTTAAAGTGTTTACATATGCCCGAAGCGAACTCGCTCATACAAACTCCAGATCAATAAGAACACATCACTCCAAACTTAATTCAAGAGGCTAACCCCCAGACTATATCCACCCTATAACAACCTTGAAGCTTCTAACTACTATACTTTCTTGGTGATATACTCTCGAAACGGGTGACTGATTACAGGATGTCTATTTCGTTGCATAGCGAGGTAGGAACCAAACGGTAAGTAATTTTATAACTTGTTGATACGAAGGGCATCATAAATTAATTCCCAACTGCAACTACCGAGAATCTTGTTTAAAGTACCCAGACATACCACACGTTAAAGCTCAGTAACCCTATGCCCATTTCGTCACATTTCTACCAATAAGACCTCAGCTAACATGTTCGTGACATATCCTCGAAGGCATTGGAGCCGCGCATGGTGATGGTACGCCGTATGCACTCAACGAAGTCCAGACTGAATATTGACTGTAACAGGGCAAGAATTCAGGCTAGCCTAAACTGTACACCCTTAGTTCATTTGTAAGTTGTGGCAGTGTTTCAATGAAATATCGACAACCATATTATGGTATAGAAGTAGAGTGGCTTTTGATTTCGAGATGAATATATCTTCTTAGTAGCTCTTTGGGATTTTGAACTCTGGCTTCATAGGTAGTGTTGGCCCGATAGAAGGTATTAGGGAAGTAAAAATCTAGGCAATGTAGGCTGGAATTTAAATAGAGCAAGTAATTTGTGTGTTTCGGGGGGTTGAGGTTAGTTACTTCATCTGCTGAAATCGCAGAAATATCTTGTACTACCTATAAGCACCTCCTCATGGGCGAAACGGACAGACAGCCAAGCCACTACCGACTACGCCACACTCGGTCTCCTCCACGCCCCGCAAAGACAGAGCAACGTCACTGGTCCCCCACACCTCCCACACATCACCACCGTCTCAGGGCGGTGCAGCTTTAAAGCTCCATACGAACAATAAGCCTTGCATTCAGTTCCCGATCAATTGCCTCAGGACCTTCTTCCCTCCCGGCGACAAACACACCGCCGCTAGAGCATCGACTCTCTCTGGCCCCCAAGAGCCCGGGTCTCACGCCCAGCCTCCGTCCTCTTGCATCGACCCCAACATCGTCTCTCTCATCCCTTACCGCCTCCTCGCGAGTTCGAGCACGAGCACGGGCGACCCCCAGCCCCGTTCATAATAGCAACGACATGTCTATAATCCAGCAGCACACATCATCGTCGCTTAGCGACGCCTGGCGCACCATCAACATTGATGCGCTAGACCCCGACTCGTCACAGAACTTCGATACCGAGACTCTGCACCCGCCATTACCCGAGGCCAGCGAGGCCGACGTGCGAGGGCTCAACGGCCAGGTCCGCCAGCTGCTACGGGGCGGTGATGCCGAGGGCGCGTTGCGCGGGTGTCTAGAGAACCCTGTTTACAACGGCAGTGAGGTGGCAAAGGTACGTTTGGCCCTTATGTTTCGGCGTGCGCGCGTGCGGGCATAGCGAGTGCAACGGTGGAAAAGCGGTGAGCATACACATGTGCATATTAAGTGTGGCGTGGCAGAAGCGGTGTACTTGGGAGACATCGAGACGATGGGTCATGCCGAAAGCAGGCTTAGGGGATGGGGTTGATGGCACTAGGTACCTATAATAGAAGCATGCTGACGATGTAATACAGGACGCACATCTACAGACCGTCATCGAGGTCCTGCAATCCATCAAAGCAAGTGAGATGACGCCGATGCTGCAGCGGATTTACGACTCAGAGGGTGGTAGTGAGCTGGTGGATGTATTGATGAAGTACCTGTGAGTCCGCCGCCTAGTCCACCCGGCTGTACGGATATACAACGCACACCTACTAACCCGATGGATTAGATACAAAGGTATGGCGGGTGGCAATGCGTCCAGTGGAGGTCTCCGAACGCCCACACGAAACCTCACACCCCAGGCCACGGGGTTTAGTCAGATTGGAGCTAGACCCGGCTCAACAAATGAGTCAACAGGTGCGGGTATGAGTGTGCTGCTGAGCTGGCACGAGAAAGTTGTCGACGTTGCTGGACTGGGGTCGATACAACGCTGCATGACCGACTGGCGCAAGGTATGAAGTAGTTGATCGTGCTAGATGCCGACGGTTTCAAAGGATCATGGTCATAAGACGGTTTCCCCGTGAATACGTGGTCCTCTATAATACACTAGGTTATAGGGGTATCTCGAGCTACCATCGGTAAGGGAGAAATACGTCAAAACTCTAGGGAAAGTCAGAGTACAATGGTAATAACCGTGACCAGACTGATCATACGGGAGTCGTGTGATTACCGAATAGCTACGTTGCTTAGTGGTTTCTGCGTAGTCGATAGTATGTCCGACTACCCAGCTACATGGCAGTCTCAAACCCTTTGTAGCATCTGGCACTGCCGTAGCTAACTTGCTTGAGCTACCATGATCCTCCCTCCGCTGTCTTGTGCACCAAGGGGTGCCATTTTTGATATGTATTTTGTGTACACCATGGCTTGTATCTGGAGTCAGCCTCTCACAACTGGGACGATAATAGTGCAAGTAGAAGAAACTCTCCTAGTATTCATCTTTCAATTCCCTAACCTGCAACTATTCTTCATTACAAGTTAGTTCAATTTCCTAACTCTGGGGAACATCTCGTGGCTCATTGTCTCTAGTCCGACATAAGCACACCCCTTTTCTATCGCGCGTATGAAGACATGTCTGTCCATGTCCCTTAGCCTTACGTTCTGGAACACAACAGCATAATGTTTGTATTTATCGCGGCCCAGGCAGGGCGGCCGGGATGAAAGGAGACGCTAAAGACGGCGGTGGCCTGCAGAAAGTACAGGAGAAAAAAAAAGTCTCGCTAGGGCTTCTATCACGTGCTTCTATAGTCGAGAATATAAGGCTGAGGGATCCGGACTGACGTGATTGTATATTCGAAATTGCGGTGTTTGGCGGTACGCTGGCCTTTGCGAAGACCATCGACGTATCTATCTATGGCATAATTGTGCGCCAGAGGCATCAGAACCGTCAGTTCAGGTGATTCTGCTCTAGGCTTCGAGGACGATATTCTTGATAGGTGGGGGGTAGTGTCTGCCTTCGGCTCAATGCCTCGAATATCTCAGATGAGTGTCCTGAGTTTTTTATGGCCTATAATTGGTGAAGTTCCCGCTGAGTTTGATTGATACCAATAGTTATCTGACACTTATTTGGTTCTTGAGATCTATATGTAAGTAAAGGTGATGATGAGAGTAGAATATTTTTATACGAAAATCGCACATACACACACACACACAGAGAGAGAGAGACACACACACACACACACATATCTATATGTATATATCTATAATGCAATGGGATACCACAGTATAGTACAATGAAGAAGGCCAACAGGATGTTGCGATGCCTAGAGCTGGAGTGGTATAGAAGACCCCAAAATGGTGTCATGAGAATGGCAGTAACTGATTATGCCGGTTGATACAAGAGGCGAACGATCTGGCACAACGCCTCTGCCTACTGGGCTCAAACCGGAAGAGTTGGGGTCAACACTCTGTATAGAACAGACGGTTGAGGATTTGATGAAACTCTATTTGTTCTCTAATATATCTTTCAAGCTGGCCTCGCCACTTCCACGAGGCAGCGGCTGGGCTTGGTCTTTGGATTCTTTCCATCCAATCATATGAATCATACGAAACGTTGCTGGTAATGTCCCATCCTGATTCCCATGAAGCTCACGATATATCGCATCTGTAGCTAACAGCACATCCCTCTGAATCGGTCCCATTTCTCTACCGAGAACGGCGTTGTTCTCACCCATTGCCTGTAAATCCTTCATGAGGGCAAAACTATCGGGATAATCGACGATGATGTCCTCCACATCCACCGTCAACATCTTGAAGCCCGCTCTCTGAAGCAGTCCGCCAACGTCACGTACATTAGCCAGTGGCGAGACATGGGGCGAGATACCGCCTCGCCTCTCCTGTTCGGCCAGCTGGAGCGACGTTCGGAGCTCGTAGAGGGTATCTCCCCCGAACATGGCGCCGATGAAGGCGCAATCTGGCTTCAGGACGTTGTTGATTTGCGCGAGCACGCCGGGGAGATCATTGATCCAGTGCATGCTCAGAGAGCTCAGAACCAGATCGAACGAGTTGGCATCGTAGGGCAAAGTCTCCTCGTCCAGGAGAACCTGTCTCGCCATGTTGATTTGCTTGTTGAACTCGAGGTCGGCATCGCGGTAGAGCATGCTCTCGGAGGAATCAACAGCTAGCAGATGGCCTATCTTGTTCGCAACGGGATCTGAAACGGGTGTTTCCGGGTTCGGGTCGGGGTTCTCGCGCGTCAGGGCCCGGGCAATGTTGCACGAATTGGCACCGAAGTCGAGCACTCGAGGGTATTCGCGTTTGATGTCCTGAAGATGGTGGCAGATTAGCATGGAGCGAGGCAAGAAAACCGGGCATGGGCCAGAACCCACCAGCAATCTCTCGCAAACACGGATCGCAACTTCGTCTTTCAGATAGTCAGCGACCCGGCTGTTCTTGACATCGTGGGAAGCGCGCTCCTTCTGCAGCCATTTTGTGTGGCGGTTGAAGACTTGGTGGATGGGCGGCGTCGCGGCCGGGAAGGCGTACGACCGACGAGTCGAGCGCGCAAGGAACGGCGATACGGGATAGTCAGAGATGTGTCGGCATCTTCGGATCGTTCGGCGCGCCGCGGAATCCATCCTCCTAAGCTCCGTGGACAGTTGTCACATAATGATCACAACGGTCTTGCACAAGTGCAGCTTTGGATCTACAGTATGAGGTAGCTGGGTATTGTCGTGACGTCGGAGCTATTTATGAGCACCCCTGTCAGACGCTATCTCAGTACCTCCATTACACATTACACAGACAGTGGACCCGAGGAACTGGTGGCTTTCCCTTCAATTACCTACCGACTCTTCAATACACCCGCCTATCGATCATTCATTGAAGTAGGTAGGTCGGTGGTAGGTACGCCAGGTGTGGTCGCATGCTGTGTTGAAAGGTAGGCAGGCCGATAGGGTAGGTACCTTAGTGTAGGCAGAGGGAGTGATGCTGTGTGCACATCTCATCATTGAGGATACCTAGATGTACAGGTGTTCCTTACCTGAGGACTAACAGCAGGCGTTGAGGCGCTTCATTATATACATAAAACGCTCCCGTACTCCCGTCTGAGCGCCCTGCAATGCACACAACCCTGCCTTACAGCACCTGCCTACATACACTATATGTACACCAAGTACATAGCGTAGGGTAAATTAGGTACCTCAGGTAGGTACTCCGCACTCTGCACTCTGCACAGTAGCTGAAGCTGTCTGATACACGGAGCCACCCATTCGAACTGGCCCTTTTGGCCTTTGGTTTTAGACCCCAGACAGTACCTACCCAGACAAGAAGGTCCCGAGGTGCTTGCTCTCTGTCCATCGCTTGCCCTCCACAGAAAGGAATCCCCAATAAGCTTTATCCTTTATCGTTCCTGCGCCTATCTTCGAGCATCTCGCATCTCGCATCTTGCATCTCCCGCTGACCACGGTCCAGCCCTCGTGCTTCTCGACCACCACCCTCTCCGAGTAGACCGACCCAATTGCCCGCTCACCACAGGCACACCCGCTTTTTGCTGCCGAAGACCACCAACCCCTGCCCCTGACCCCTTCGAGACGTCCGGCCTTCACTCCGCGAACGAACACGACTGGCTCGGCGGGCATCGGCTTGATCATGTTGGTGGACTGACCTGGCCTGCCATGAGAGCCGCAACTTCGAGCGCGCTTTCTGGACCTCTCGGGATTGGACGACAAAGACCTCCTCGACACTTTTACGCTCACGATAACTATATCTCCAATTCGGAGTGGCGGTGTGTTGGTTGGTGAACGCGAGTGTGGGATATCAATCCGGCCTTTAGAAATCGACTCCATCGCATACGCAGACATCGCAGACATCGCAGACATCGCATCTTCGCCATGGCTTCCTCGGCGGCATCCGGCTTCCTCGGCCGGTCGAGTAACAACAATTCCAACATGCGTGGTCTTGTCCAATTCATCGCTGATCTCAGAAATGCGCGGGCAAGGGATTTGGAGGAGAAGAGAATCAACAAGGAGCTGGCAAATATTCGGTTCGTGCTAATACCTGTTGCTATAATCCTAGACATTGGGTCGCTGACATATTCCTCTCACACGCAGCCAAAAGTTCAAGGGTGGGTTCTGGCCGTGTACCACGCTTTTCGGGATGCGCATGCTAACCTTCTACATTTAGATGGCAACTTAAATGGCTACCACAAGAAGAAGTATGTTTGCAAGGTATTTCTACCCTCGCGCCCACAGGAGCGCTCTTGTTCTAATCTTGATAGCTCTTGTATATTTACATCCTGGGTTGGAATGTCGACTTTGGACACCTCGAAGCCGTCAATCTCATCTCGGCGAACAAATATTCCGAGAAACAGATAGGGTATCTAGCAATGACGTTGTTCCTTCACGAGAAGCATGAGCTGCTGCATTTAGTCGTCAATAGCATACGAAAGGACCTCCTGGACCATAACGAACTGTTCAACTGTCTGGCTTTACATGCGATTGCAAACGTGGGAGGTAGGGAGATGGGAGAAGCTTTGAGCGGCGAAGTCCACAGGCTTTTGATCTCGCCGTACGTCGTTGTTTTCCACACCTCCGGACACCCACTAACGGGAATTATAGCACATCCAAAGCTTTCGTCAAGAAAAAAGCTGCGCTCACTCTTCTTCGTCTTTACCGGAAACACTCAGATATAATCCAGCCCCAGTGGGCAGAACGCATAATATCGCTGATGGATGATGGGGATCTTGGCGTCGCTTTGTCAGTGACATCTCTGGTGATGGCTGTCGCCCAAGACAACCCCGATCAGTACAAGGGCGCATATGTGAAGGCGGCTGCGCGGCTGAAGCGAATAGTTGTCGACGGCGATTACACAAATGACTACTTGTACTACAAGGTTCCCTGTCCCTGGATCCAGGTCAAACTGCTTCGTCTACTACAATATTTTTCGCCTTCCGGTACGTAACATCTCGACATCTTTGCGAGGGTTGCTAACATGGGGCTTAGAGGACAGCCATGTCCGTGAGATGATTAGAGAGTCTCTACAAAAGATTTTGAACTTGGCTATGGAGTCAAATAAGAACGTGCAGCAGAATAATGCTCAGAATGCCGTCCTATTCGAAGCGATCAACCTCATCATTCACCTAGATACGGAGCATGCTTTGATGAAGCAGATATCGTCCCGCCTGGGCCGTTTTATCACTTCTCGGGAGACGAACGTTCGATATCTTGGTCTAGAGGCCATGACACATCTTGCCGCTCGCGCTGAGAATCTGGGTCCTATCAAGCAGCACCAAGAGGTTATTTTGGGCTCACTGAAAGATAGGGATATTAGCGTACGTAGGAAGGGGCTCGACTTGCTATATAGTATGTGCGACTCGACCAACTCTGGACCGATCGTAGCGGAGCTACTCCAGTATCTCCAAAATGCGGATTTCGCTATACGCGAAGAAATGGCGTTAAAGATTGCAATCTTGACGGAAAAATACGCCACCGACATTCAGTGGTATATCAATGTTTCGCTGCGACTCGTGGCTGTTGCGGGCGATCATTTGAGCGACGAGGTCTGGCAACGTGTTATCCAGATTGTGACGAACAACGAGGAGTTACAGGTATACGCGGCACAGAATACCTTGCAACATGTAAAGCAAGACCATTGTCATGAGACATTGGTGAAGATTGGTGCATATATTTTGGGTGAGTTCGGCCACTTGATCGCGGAGGAGAAAGGCTGTAGCCCGATCGAGCAATTCATGGCGTTGTCCGGAAAACTACCTGCTTGTTCCTCGAGCACGCGTGCGATGATCCTATCTTCATTCATCAAATTCGTCAACCTATTTCCCGAAATTAAACCTCAACTCCTTCACATCTTCGAGATATACTCCCATACCTTAGATTCCGAGCTTCAACAACGAGCATGTGAATACTTGACTCTGGCAAGTCTTCCCACTGACGACCTCCTGCGAACCGTGTGCGACGAGATGCCACCTTTCCCCGAACGACAGTCTGCGCTATTATCTAGGCTCCATTCGAAGCATGCCGGTACAAGCGATAAGCGAACCTGGGTGGTAGGCGGCAAAGACGCGAACGTTGACAGCTCAGAGTTGAATATGACTAAGCACCCAGGCCTCAAGAGAGCCTTCAGCTCAAACTTGATGCCAAATGGCGATGGCGCTGCTAACGGCACCGCCAACGGTACCAATGGCCACTCTAATGATCTTGCTGGGCTTGATATGAACGCTGGACCAGCCGCTGAAAAGCTATTGAAGGCGCCGAATTTAGCGAGTGCTGCTCACTTGTCTCCCGGTTGGGAACCTGGGTATAACAAGCTGCTTCTCAAAGCCGACGGTATCCTTTTCGAAGATGGACAGCTCCAAGTAGGAGTCAGATCAGAATATCGTGGCCAAATGGCCTGCCTTATTCTATATTTTCTAAATAAGACACCGGCCACCATCAGCTCCTTCACGACGACGTTAGACTTGGATGATAGCGAGAGGGCTAATCTGACTTGGGATGTTAAGAGTTTGCCGGAGAGCAGTATTCCTCAAGGAGGGCAAGCGAGACAGGTCATTATGTTTGAGTCCAAGAAGGTTTTCAGCAAGAGCCCGACTGTCAGAATTAGCTACCTTGCGGGGGCCCTCCAGGCGCTGACATTAAAGCTGCCCCTGACGGCGCACAAATTCATGGACCCGGCTGAGTTGTCAGCTGACGATTTCTTCAAGAGGTGGAAGCAAATCGGCGGTGCGCCCCGGGAAGCTCAGGCGATAATTGGGCTTGTGAGCGGAAAGGAAGCGACCCGAGAGATTCACGAGGTGTTTGTTCGCAAGGTAATCCAAGGGTTTCGATGGGGGATTCTGGGAGGAGTTGATCCAAACACGAAAAACTTTGTTGGTGCAAGTGTTTTGCATACCGCTGAAGGTGGCAAGTTCGGCTGCTTGCTAAGGTTAGAGCCGAACTACACGTCTCAGGTATGTCTTGCCGCGAAAGATAACACAGCTGATGCCCGCTAACACATCACAGATGGTCCGGCTCACTATCAGAGCTACAGATGAGAGCGTGCCTGCTGTGCTACTCAAGATGATGGAGCAAAGGATATCTGCGGGTGTCTCAAAGCCACCCTTGATTCAGGAAGGGCCTACACGAAGGGAGATCACGGATGCTTTTAGTAATGTGTTGGTGACATAGGCGCCCCACGGTAGTTTGAACATAAATAGCCAGTGTACAAACGAACAAACATGCTTCATAATGCAGCCTCGGAATCAATGGGTTTTGATGGGGTAATAATCCAGATATATTTTGCTGGCAGCATAGTTCCTTACTGACACAAGTCGGTGGCTTGACTTCTACGTTGTGATCGCGTCGGCCGAGGAATACACGATACAGCCAGGTCAGTTGTATGAAAACAAGTGTATATATAGACTTATATGGTATGCTCCTATGCTGAAGAAGCTTATCTACATCTAGGTCAAGGTCAAATAGGTGAGCCGTGGTTGCTTGCGAGGGAACAACTATGTTATGTACCTACCTAGGTAAGGTCTTGCTTGGTCCTACCGATATTGAGGCTTACAGCATGCTTGGCCTAAGGAAAGGAGGTACCGTGCATTCCTTCGGCTGCCTGCAGGCGAGTTTTGACTCCTGTACGCAACGTAGTTGCTCGCTTCGTATAAGTCAACATATCTCAGATGAGTTGTCCGGGTGACCCTCAAGTCAAGTCCAGCCTCGGAACAACCATGGGTACCTAACTCGCATTCAGGTACCTCAAGGTGTATGTAGGTACTGTTTATTACCCACCATGCAACTCTTATTATATTAGCCTACCCACCTAACTCCTTACCTCACCCATCGATTGCCCGGCTGCCCAACTCTTGCGCCAAATTGTGTACAGGTTTGAACGACATACACAATACACGGGCAGCTATCCCTCAACCCCTACGAAATGCATTAGTATTTTATTGCTCCCTTCTAGGCCTCCTTAGACGGCAACAATATGGCAAGCTCACGCCCACCAACGCCTTATTCACTTGGCCGGTTCCGCCGCGACAGCTCCCGCGACTCTCAAGATGAAATCCGATCACCACAGGCATTTCTTTCGCCAGACTCCCCGAAACAAGCCTCGTTGAAACCAGAATCTCCGTCTCGCCGAGTCCTCTTTGACTACCAGCATGTGTTGTTCCTTTGCAGAAAATCTGTAACACCACTATCATCCCTCATCCGGCAGAAGACTCCTCCCGAGCCCATTGCCGAACCTGTTACCAACCCGGATGCTCAACCAAAGTCTATCATGTCCTTAAAGCTTGACCACTTGAGGGATAAGTGGCATGGTATGTCTCTACACCAGAACCCTTGCCGATTGCACGCAACGCTAATACAATCCTAACGTCCAGACCTCAAGACCAGGACCTCCCCTGCGGTGTTTCATTATGCCGGCTACATTTTTCTCGTCATCGTTCTTACCATTCTTGGTTGTCTCATAGGTCAGTGTCTATCTTCATGGCGCTCAATATTTTTCTCCAAATATTAATTTTCCTGTAGTTAGCTGGTATGGCCTATCGAACGACACCCTCGCCCATGAAACGGTCACCATCGAGCCTACCCAGAGGACGCCCATGGCCATAGACTATCACGAGTCCTTCTGGCCGATCCAGACTTCAACTGAAGGCCAACCGGATATTCGAGCTCAGAGGGGTACGTCTTCTTTTGCTTCGTTTTTCTTCTTCCCGAAAAGGAGGCGTGCACATGCTGACTAGTAGCTAACGCACTTCAAGATGTTACGAAAGAATCCATTGTTCCCGCTACTCATCCGTTTACGACAGAATCAAGCCCCATGACATCCCTAGACGAACTCGAGGACATTACCGGCGTGACGACTGTAATTGTCACTGTCACGAGTGTTATCACAGACGCGGCGCCGAAGACGTTGACGACCACTGTATTCCTATTTACGTGTATCGACACCATAGACTCGCGATGCTCTACAACCGAAGACATCATGACCGGCATCATGTACTGCTCCTTCACGGGGCGCCGAAACATCTACACCTTGTGCCCACTTGTACATACCAGTTCCCCAGCCATGCTGACAGGCGCACCAGTCGCGGTCTCTTCCGGGACACCGAGGATGAAGAATTCGTTCAGCGCGGTCCGACTTGCCGTCGTATCTCTCTGGAACTCCATCCCCGCCCTGGGAAGCGTGATGCAGGCAAGAGATCACGGCAGATGCGCTTGCGACTGCGCCGGGACGAAGAAGAAGTTGGACGCCGCGACGGAGCTCATACGCATGCAGCAAAGGCTTCTCGATAGCCAGCGGACCATGATCCACGAGCACAGAAAGGGCCTTTTCACGGTGTTGGAGACATTGGCCAACATGACGGCTGCGAGGGTCGGCGGAAAGACGCCTCGCGATACACCCCTGGATCTGAATATTTGACTCTTTGGACCGCGGCCCGCTGAGCATGGTGATCATGCCGGAGGGTGGTTGGATGATGTGTAAACAAACATCAGGTTTAGCTGACGGATTTGGCGTGAAACCAGCGGACAGGGAGAAGAAAATGGGACTGCTGTGTGTGCTGGACTAGTCAATGGATACGGAAGCTTGTTGGGGTATATCTAATCCGTTTGTTCGTCCTAGTCATGTTTTGTTCCGCCGCGCTTTTGCGGGCGAACATGGTGGGCCCATTCTCATTTTCCAATCGCCGAGGAAGGCTGTCCAGTCTATTTTTTCTAGGTACGGGCATTGTGATGCGCGGCTCTATCTAGTGATCTGACCTCGGTGCTGGATGGTGTCGAAAAGTCAGTTGTAACACAATTGCGGTAAACCCGAGGGATTGGACCGAGCCATCGAGCCAGGGGATAGGAAGACTTGGTATTTCCTTGAAATAAACCATTCTCCTTACATTTCCAACGTCGAATATAAATGCTTACGTTACACCATAATGTCTGTTGGTAGGTATTTAGGCGATGGTCAACACCAGCACTTATAGATATAGTGTGGTCACTGTGTATACACTGTATGGACACCTCAAACCCGTAGCATTTCTCTTCCAGGTAGGTAGTTCTTTCAGCACGGTGAGGTCTCCGCTCCCAACCGCCATGGTATCTCGACATCGCGGGCTGGCAACCGTTCGTACAGCAGGTTTCTTGATGGCGCGATAATGACAGACGTCGGAGAAATGAAGATTGACCCCTCCAGAGCCGCAACGCTCGCCTCGCAGATCAGAGGCGTGAGCGAGCGCATAGCCGCCGTGGCCAAGGACCGCAGCGTGAGTGGACTTCTTGCTTGGTTGACATGGCGAGCATGTGCTGAAATGCAGAAATCAGGTCCGTCTGGTCGCTGTCTCGAAGCTGAAGCCCGCCAACGACGTCTTGGCTCTCGTCCAGCCGCAGGGATCGGGAGTTGAGCCGCAGCTGCACTTTGGCGAGAATTATGCGCAGGAACTGGCCCAGAAGGCTGAGTTGCTGCCCAGGAACATCCGATGGCATTTCATCGGTGGTCTGCAGTCTGGTGAGTGAGAGATGTCGTTGACGATGCCCGGGATATCGGCTTTGGAGAGCTTGTTGCATGATATCTGCCGAGTGGCAGATCACTCACTCTCTTCCCGGACGTCTCTACGTGGGAGCCCCGTTTCTTGCGAAAGACCCAGCACCAATGCTGATCTCATCCCCATTCGCTGCGTTTTCATGAATCACTCCATCTCTCACGCAACCATCTACGCCTACCTACTACGTACTGATCAAGTCCACAGGCCACTGCAAAAACCTCGCCAAGATCCCTAACCTCTGGTGCGTGTCGAGCGTGGACACGTTGAAAAAGGCACAACTACTAGACCGCTACCGGGGAGAATTCATATCGGCATTCTCTTCTTCTTCTTCTTCTTCCTCTCCCTCTTCTCCCGAATCCGCACCGGAAAAGCTCAACATCCACGTGCAAGTCAACACATCAGGAGAAGCCTCGAAGTCGGGGTGTGCGCCGGGCCCCGCGACCGTGGAGCTGTGCCGCGCCGTCGAGGCCGCGCCGCACTTACATCTCCTCGGCTTGATGACCATCGGGGCCATCGCGCGCTCCGCCGCCACGACGCCGGAGAACGAGAACGAGGATTTCCTCGCGCTGAGGGAGCAGCGCGACTTGGTCTCCAAGGAACTTGGACTGGAACCGGGCAGGACGCTCGAGCTTAGTATGGGCATGAGCGAGGACTTTGAGGGAGCTATTGCTATCGGGAGCGACGAGGTGAGAGTTGGTAGTACGATTTTTGGCACGCGGCCTAGCAAGGCCGAGGCTAAGATTAGGGAGTAAGGGGATGGGACGGGGTGAATAAAGGAATGTGGATTGCTCAGAAGCGAAGTGAGGAGGTTAAGAGACACATCTTTCTCAAACAGGGTGAAGAGTACGAGACGTAGGGCTGACTCGCTATTTGTTATTATGGCTAGCCTGAGTCCCGAGTTGCGCATGAATCAGATTACAAATCCCTCAGACGTAGTCAAATTACTAACTAGTGATATGTTGGAATATGCCGCTTGCTTTAGATGCACATCACGCATAGGTGTTTATTCAATGGTTCCCCTGGACTAGTTGTTACGCAGCCAATCCCTTCTATCTTAGTATTTTCCAAGTTTCTCGTCAGGAGCGGAGGCCAGTCATTCCTGGGCAACGACAGGCACGACTACATTCTTCCATAGCTCCCGTTTCTGCTCATCGGAGCTGTTTACCCACTCCCTTTCGACGTCGGCGTATTCGTCCCACCAGAGCTTATGTGTGCTCTCGATGCGGTCGTTATTGTAGGTGCGGCTCTTCCAGGGCTTGTTGAGGATATAGTGTAGAATCCTCACGTCCTCGTCCCGCCATAGCGAGGCATGGCAGTCGCGCATGGGCTTCAGCGCATTGTATATGTAGGGCAGCGGCTTCCACTTGCCTCGGTAGATGATGGCGAGGAGATCCTGGTCGAAGAATAACATGTCGGGCACGTCAGGATGTGTGTTCATGGCGTCAATTAAGGCATCATATTGCTGCGTCGATGGCCGCAATACGACCGTGCCGCTGTTGAGTAGATGGTGGTTATTGGGATCCGATTCTGTGATAGGCGCCGGCTCGCCTGTCTCCTGGTTTGCCGCGGTGAAAGCACAGTTCTCAGGGATCCTGTTGTGCACGTAATGTTAACTTGTAGCCGAATACGGAAGGGCGGGAAGGGGAAGCAGGTAACCAACCAATCCTTGCTATAATGTGGAAGCTTGCGCGGGTTGCAAGTGCAAGCGTGAGTGCTAGCTATCCAGCCATCTGGGAGTTCCACCTCCATCATGTAGTCGATATTCTGAAGAATGATCTGGTCGCTGTCAAGGAGCACGACGCGCTACACACCGCAAACACCAACGCCCCATTAGTACTATTGCCGGTATCGCACAGTTTTTAGGTGGTGTACTGGACCGGCGCATTGTCGAATCCTCGACAACTGAGTTCTGAACGAATGCGCCGGATGAGAAAGCAGCAAAGCACAACGGATACGCGAGCACAGCGAATCACTCACGACAACCTACCTCGTATTCGGTGAACGACCACGGCGCCAGCTTCTCCCACGTGCCGCGGTTGACCTTGCCATCGCGCGGGGCAGGCTCGATCTTGTCAACGACAATGGTGGGGATGCCGGCGGCGGCAAAGGCGCGCATGTATTCTTCGTCACGCTCGACATCGCGCGTAACCATGACCTTGAGCTGGTACCGACTGCGTGACCGGCGCAGCGAGTGGTCCAGCACCAGCAAGCCACCGAAGTATGCGCGGTTGGTCAGCAGCGTTGTCCATATCTTGGTGGGGTCGTACTGTGGTTGCTGCCCCTCGCCGTGAGCTGAGATTGTCGTCATGTTCGCCGGGATTTGGAGGCAGAGGGGGAATTGGAAAACCGAGGGACTCCTGAGATGCTCGCAAATACCTCTCTGGTCTTCTATCGCTGTGCCAAGAACACACGAAAACAATGCAACCAGAAAAAGGAGGGGAATCATCGAGCAACCTGTGTGGAATCTCGACATGGCCACGACTCGGGGTGGTCAGGTAATCTTGTCTTAGTTGATGATCGGCCGTTTTCGCTCCCTTGGAGAATGAATGTACACTTATACCTACTGATATGTCCTCGATATTGATAAGCTGCCGGCATCTCACCAGTTGACGCCATCGATTAGCAGGTCTTATCCACCACACGGCTTGCAACGTGCACGCCACAGTCGCTCAACAGCCGCTCGATTGGTTGTGTGGTGGGAGAGGCGACGAGATCGGCCGACGAGGACAACCCCACCATTGGATCTAAGGTTATTAGTAGGTACATGGCGATATCCTATACCTTAGTACTGTTAGGAGTGTACGTAGGTAGTATCCCATCTCGGCGTTGTTCGCAGGTGAGCATTTGTGGAACGTGAGAGGGTGGCCGATCCGTCTTCTGTGACAGATGACAGACAATTTGGCGTGTCTCCTATTGCTAACGAAACAAACATGATATGTAATCTGTACTCTGTCTTGCAGATGCAACGCATGAAAAGTATCAAATAATATCAGCTTGGAACTACCTACTTGGCCTGCTTACACCTTAGGTACCCAAGTGGAGGTACCTTTTTGGGGCAGAACCTTAAGATCTCTGGAGATACCTAAGGTATCTAAATCTTGCGTGCATATGTATGCAGCAATCCTGACCCCAAAGTCGAAAATGCTACTGCACCTTGATAAGCGATAAGCCCTGGACTGTATGTCTATCGATAAGACAAATTATTTATAGTAGGTACTTATCAGAGGTGAGTTTGAATAGAAGGAGTAATCATTGAATACCATTATTCAATGGCAACGACGATAGGTCTCATTCTGCCGCAGCAGTCAAAGAGCAACCTTCGCCGGGGACCCTTCGAGAGCGATGCTTGAGATCTTGCTCTACACATCACCTGTACACTAGGAGATACCTAGCTTCTGCAAGATTGCCAAGATTGCTGCTGCATCCATCGCAACACCTCTCCTGTCTCGAACCGGCATCCTCGCAAACCGAGACTCTGCGTATCCAACCAAGGTTTCCCTTGCTTCCCTCGCTTGTTCTACACTTGTACCTTGAGCATTCGGAGCAGGTAAATTTGCTTAATTTGGTCCCATGGGCATGGACCCACGGAAACGGTGATACGATCGTTGCTCCTCGTCACTAGCTGTGGCCGCAAACTCCGATCCTCACTCACGACGCATCGCACTCGACCACTAGCATGGCGGATCCATTGTTAACTTCGCTTTGTACTATTTGTCGCATCCAGCCACCAAGATACAAATGTCCACGATGTTCAGCGAGGACCTGCTCATTATCCTGCGTCAAAAAACACAAAACTTGGTCCTCATGCAATGGCGAACGCGATCCTACCGTCTTTGTCTCCCTCGACAAGCTTAAAACCGATGCTGGAATTGACCATGACTATAACTTCCTCACCAGCATCGAGAGATCCGTCGAACGAGCCGAGCGTATATTACGAGAAGACAGGGACATCCTACCCCAAGAGCGCCCTCAACCCCCACCACAAAAAAAGACACGCTTCAACAAAGGTCAAAGCCGAGGCAGGACTACTGTTGATGATGGAACCAAGAAATGGGACAAATACGCAATATACAGATTACGTGAGCTCGGAATAAATGTGTTATCAGTGCCTTATGGCATGACACGCTTGAAGGAGAATAAAACTAGCTGGAATAGGCGAACTAAAACGATCAATTGGCAAGTGGAATGGTTGTTCTTCAACACAAGGGGTTGTACTGCCACGGATGGCCAACCGTCACCCAAACGTGTGTTACGTAAGACCCTCGACGAGACGCCACTCCACATTGCTTTCGTCGAGGCATTGGAGTATGACCGGCAACGACAACTGACTGATCATGAGCGAGCTGAAGAGAAGATGCTCCGAAAACAGCAAGTGTTTGGGCAGAGGCCCCAAGACTCAGCAAGCACGTGGCAAAATTCGTCATACCCAATCCAAAATCATACTGACAGCTCCTGGAGCAACTCAACAGATGTGGACGGTCTTTACGCACCAAAGAACAAGTATCGCTTCTTTTTACTTCGGCCAAGGAATCAACCCAGGGCACCCCAGAGGCTGGTGCCACTAGATGCATCAGAAGGTCTTGCTAGTCTTCTTTCTGGCCAAGAAATTGTCGAATTTCCGACAATCTATGTATTGCCGGCCAGTGCTACAGGTTTAGGGGAGGGGTATATAATAGAAGAAAAGGGCCAAAAGAAATTGTTAAAAAAGCGGAAGGCAGTAGCGCTTGTTGATTACGGGTCAGGTGCGGAATCGTCCGAGGAAGAGGAGGACGGTCAGATTATGGAACAAGATGCTGGTGAGGCAGATACTTCGGGTGATACTACGAGTAGCTCTGGATCCGATACCGACATGTCTGACTAGCCTATCACCTACAATATGCCTACTGAACTACCGGTACGCTACGGTTCATGGTTGTGATTGCACTCCAAACCCAGCCCCTCCCTCGGAAGATTGCAGAACACTGTATTTTTCCGTGGGCCAATAGGACAGATTGAGCTTGCAGAGTTACCATACTGTGGTGGCACCTTAGGTAGTAGATGCCATTGCAACATCAAACACGATGAGAGTACCTATGTGTACTCGAACAGATTCACCACATACCTCTAAGTACCTACTATTAGCATGTGCTGCGTATCCGGACACTTACCGACAGATGTACTTAGGTAGCTTGATACTTGATACTAGGTACCTACATAGGTACCTATAGGCATGTGTCCTTGAGTACATGCCCGGTACATACCTTACAGATACATATGTCCTGACAAATGCATGTACCCATATAGAAAAACGGGTTAAGCTACCTACATAACCCACCTAAGTGATACAGGTTTGCAAGAGGTACCTAGGTACCTAACCTACATACCTAACCTAACGGATCCTTTGAACAATTTCTGCCGGGCGGTGAGGCCAAGGCAGTTGCCACGCTAGTCTCGCACTAGTGCCACAATTTGAATGGCTGGTGCCTTTGGATATTTCAGCCTTCTTTCTCCTCTGCCGTCTGCCATCAGCTTTTCATCTCGCACATTTCTATTCCAGCACATGCCTCTCGCGACCCTCGACCTCCACTGGTGCTTGCGCCCTCTTCAGCCCCGGTTGTGAAGCTATCTATGCTTGATTACGTCTTCCATTTCCTACCTTCTATTTCCTGCCCGCGCTTGATGCGCACAACACACTAGCCATGTCCGAATTCCTTGGGTATGTGTGTGCTGGCGTGTCATCACCACTCCTCAAACTAGCGTTACTAATGTGTGTCCCGACATAAGCTCGCGGATATCCCTGATATCGAAGAGCGATATTCGGTAAGCGCCTCGAACGACGGCCACCCTACCATACTCCTGTTGACTTGCCCCGACAAAGCTATTCCGGTATTCTCCACGAGATAAATAGTGAGGAGTCTACCGTCTCGCTCGAAAGTGTCAAGTCCTACGGCACCGAAGGCCGGCGAGGAAACCCATCAGACGAGGTGGCGGCCTCGGAGCAGATCTACGAGTACATCGTTTTTCGAGGCAGCGACGTGAAAGACCTCCGTATTGAGCAAGCCCCGGCTGCCCCCAAGGAGAACCAACCTCCCCCGGTCCCTAATGATCCTGCCATTGTCGGCGTAAGTCCCCTTCAGCTCCGGACATGCCTAGCAAAGAGCAAATGCCAATCCTTTATGATGAAATATTTCGGATGTAAACACTAGTTTACTGAATTGCGCAAACAACCCCGTGTTGATATTTCCGTTGCCTTCCTTCTGATCTACCCTGGACTTAGGCCTTTGTTGAGCGTATTGTGTTACTTCAGCTGCGACAATTTGCTAACAATCAACCTGGGTCTGTAGGCACGCACCCGTCCGGTCAGGGCAGTTGCTCCTGGTCCACCCAGCCAAGTCCCAGGACATGCTGGCTTCGACCAGAACCCGTATCCGCCAAACTACTATCCTCCGCCTCCGGGGCAATGGGGACGTGGTGCTCCTGGGCCTGGTCCGGGGCCAGGCCAAGGTTTCAATGGAATGCCCTACCCACCGCCTCCTGGGTGGTATCCTCACAGTCAAGGATTCCCTCCTGGTGGTCCAGGCCCCTGGAACGGCTTCGGATACCCTCCAGGACCCCAAGGGCCTCCTGGTACGCCTGGCCAGGGCATGAGAACAACCCCACAGCAAGACAATAAGCCAACACCCATTGGTGCTGGTGCCGACAAGCAAAAACCGGTTGGTATTCCCGCGGTTGAGTTGCCTACGGAATCTAAGACTTTGGGACAGCCTTCATCGCAGCCTGTCTCGAAAGATGCAGCGCCTACCCCTCCTATTGAGTCGAAGCCTACTGCTGCAGAAGTAAAGGCTACCGCAGACTCGCTTTCTACAAATAAGCCCACGACGAACAATACCGAACCGAAGAGTGTTCCGACTGGCCCTAAAAGCAGCCGTATCACTCCTGCTGTACCGATCCCTGCAGCTATCCTCTCGAGGTCTGGTCCTCAAGCTGTAGCTGCTACTGCATCTGTTAAACCGGCAGTTGAGCAATCTAATGCACCTCCGAGTGCTGCCGCTTTGAGGGATGCTACACAAGCTGCGAAGGCAGCAGTCGCTGTGGCTATGGCTAAATTGGATAATCCCAATGCCACCGTGGGCAACACTCTAAATACAACAAACAATGCCATGGATAACCTCACGACGAAAGTGAATGAGATGAGAGTCAATGCTCCGAGAGGGGGTTCAGCTAGGGGACGTAGTCGTGGAGGTCGGGGCGGCCACCAGTCCAAAATTGAGGTTCCTGATGCCGACTTCGATTTTCAGACGGCCAACGCCAAGTTCAATAAGCAAGAACTCGCAAAACAAGCTACCAGTGGCTCACCTGTGGGTGACGCTCCTAACGGTGATGCTCCTTCAACCCCAGAGCCCGAAGACGGTGCTTACAATAAAACTAAGTCATTCTTCGATAATATTAGCAGTGAGGCTAAAGAGCGAGCGGAGAATGGCGGTCAAAAACCTGGTGGGCGAGAGTGGCGCGGAGAAGAGCAGCGCAAGAATATGGAAACCTTTGGCCAAGGAAGTGTCGATGGTGGCTACCGTGGTCCCTACCGTGGCCGGGGTCGTGGTCGTGGACGCGGCAGCATGCGTGGCCGTGGTGGACCTCGAGGCCGGGGCGGCTTTAGCCAACCCAACCCGTCGCAGTAACCGTTAGCCAGTCTCGGCATTCCCAAAACTGAGGACCCTGGGCTTTTTGTTTCTGCCTCGGGCCTTCCTTTTCACATACTATGATTTCCGAGACACGAGTTTCCGATAACGAGTTATCTCTCGGCTTATAAGAGCCCGTCGTGGAACAACACGACCGTCTCAGTGTCTCCCCTTCACTCTCGAAGCTATGGGACTTGGTTCGTTATCCTGGGAAGAAGTAACGATATTCTCTCCCGCGATAATTGTCCAGCTGTATTAGTATGATCGTCGCACAGTTTCGTTTTCATTTTCATGGTCAGGAGTCGGTTCTCAAGCGAGCGGATTCTACAATATCTTAATAGCCAACACAGCGGCTTCGGCGGTTGAGACAAAATTGGTGTAGTGGTCATGGCCACGGCGTTAGGTATCGTCTTTTCTAGCATGATTCCGAGTACAATCTACGTGCATATTGAAATGGCGTAGCAGAGGCTGGTTTGACCTGAGGAATTTCTTGGGTGGAATCAAGGAGATGCAGTGGAATGGGCTAATCCGCATTGCATGAAAGAAGGGGTGATGCGCAACTATCTTATGTCTTGATGACACTAAAACGGTTTAAAAAATTGACGTCGGGCTTGGAATCAAGGATACACATATGCTATGGCTCGCGAATTAAGATGAAGCTTCTTCAAGCCGTGCGATAATACATATGCATCAAGCCTGTTTTATTGCCCCGACCACATTTGCTCAGTGACGCCCTTGAAATTGCCACGCTTCTAATCCAGAACATCTATATCTCGGGATACACGTCGCTAAAATACAATCAGTACCTAGAATTTACTCGCGCCGTCACTCCGATCACCGCAAACATTGATAAAAACAAGGCGTGAGGGACAAGGGCGAACTTACGTCCTTCGAATCAATGGCATCTTCTCCCTAACGCGTTCCCACTCTTCTAGGTTAATTTCGACGACACCCAGCTCGCCCACGGCACCGTCCTCGACGGCATCGGCGCTATCCTCGCCATCCCAGTCCGGACGCACGCCCTTCATCCCCAGAATTACACGGCCCCAGGGATCGATGACGGTGCTGTGGCCGTAGGAGACGCGGGGCTTCTTCTTCTTCTCGCTACCGCCCTCGGGAGAAGAAGAAGAAGAAGAAGAAGAAGAAGAAGAAGAAGAAGAAGCATCGACGTTGTGCGGGCCGACCTGGGCGGCGGCTATGACGCTGTTATAACGCTGGAGTTAATAATGTCCACTTATAGTAAGAATTGGTCAGGGTTTCGGGAGCTTGCAGGAGTAGCAGGAGCAGAAAATTGCCCGTCAAGGCAATTTAGGGGCTCTGAGACATGCCAAAAGGGGGAATAAAAAGACTCCAGGGGACTAACTAGCTCTGCGTCTCGATGGCGCGCGCGCGCAGCAGGACTTCCCAGTGGGCGCGGCCGGTCGGGACCGTGAAGGCCGAGGGGTACAGGAGGACCTGGGCCGGGCCGCCGCCGCCGTCGCCTCGGTGAGAATGCGTCAGATGGAGCGCGGGCTCGGGGAATCGGAGGTCGAAGCAGATCAGGCTGCCCAGGCGTCCGACGGGCGACGGGATCGGCGGGAGCAGACATGCCCCCGCCTGGGTGCTGGCGGATTCGCGCAGCGTCGCGTAGTCGAAGAGATGCAGCTTGTCGTAGGAGCCCGAGGGGTGGATCGTCCCGTCCGGCGTTATGTAGATTGTGCGGTTGTAGAGCTTTGTCGTGGTTGGTGTGTCGGAGACGCCGTCCTCGTCGGAGCGCGGGATGGATGGTGATGGTGATGATGCATCATTGACGGGATTGGCTGGTGGAGTCGTGGTCGGTGGTGCCGATGGCTTCACGGTCACCGGCACGTGGATCCCTACGTGCACGGCGATGGAGTGCCGGGCTGCTGCCGCCTGGAGACCTGTTACGAAGGGAGAGCTGGCTACGGGACGCGCGAGGGATAGGGATTCTTGGGCTGACGTCCCGATGTAGTCGGACGCTTCTGGTAGGAAGAGAATCTGAATAGTTGGATCTTATCAGCTCTTCTCTTCTCTTCCCTTGTTGCGATATTCGGATAAGACGGTGATAGGAAATCCGGTAAGAGTAGGTATATTGTTGTGTCTTCGTCTTCACCGAGTCATGTATCTATATAATCTTGGCACTCGAATGCAAGCACTCGGCAACGTCTCACGGAACGTGAGAGAGGCTTCATTTATCGCCGTTCTGCCGCTCTGAAGACTTGACTGAAAACGAGTCTTCGAATGCAGAGACCTGGATACTGTCATGGCGATAACTGGAGGAGGCACCCAGCTTCATGACCTTTCCCAGCGACGGGCCCAGCACCCGAAAAAATGGGAATTCCTCTCTCATGACAACGGACAGGCAGACGAGGAGATTGCTCTTTACCTTAGCGCCAGCGTTGGCAGCCCGGCCCACGAGCTTCACGCACTGGGCCAGATTCGACGCCATCGAGTTGGACGAGCATATCTGTCCGATGGCCTGGGCGATCGCAAGGATCCAAATCGAATTAGCCTCCATTATTACTCTTCATAATTCAACTTTATATATCTCGAGCCATGTTTTTTTTTTTTTTTTTTTTTCACTTGAGGGAACCTACCGCCTTAGCCATCCTGACGACTTACTTATTATATCGATCAGGTGTTCTCGTAGAATGAGTCCTGCCGTGGGATGAGATACCGCCAAATGAGGGACTAAATCAGGAATGAACTGATTAATAAAGAAAAAAAAATGGATCACTACGTTCTCCGAGTACTAGATAGTTTGCACCCGTGTGTTGACCAAGTCTTTTCGCGTTGCAGGTGAAGCTCTATCTACGCATAGATAAAGTAACTCGGGATGCCGGCAGATGTATCCGAATTAGGTGGACAACGGGACATACAGGTATTGTTACCACCTTTTTTTAACACCCGCCAAATCGGGTTTAGCGTGTTTACTTCCCCAGGCTGTTGATGCATATATCAAAGTGCAAACTGCAGAGGGAAGATGTTGGTTCACAGTGAAAGGGGTATAGGTAGTTCGAATCGTGTTAGCACCAGTCCTAGACTTTGGTGGTCATGTTATATCGTAGCAAGCGGGCCAAGGATGTTATGGAAAAAATAGAGAGAATGAACATGCAACCATCGTAGTACCTGTTCATCGCCACCTCTTTCTCTACTGCCTCTTTCCACCGACGCTTCACGTTACCACAAAGCCCTTCGCGCGTTGGTGAGTCCAGCGCAAAGCTGGTCATTCTCTCCCATTTCGGGTCGAAGGGCAAAGAGCAGCTGCCTAGATCATGGTATGTTATATACCTAACAGCGAAGCTGACTAGAAAATGGTCCCACGCGATTATAACGTCCCAGTCAGTCTCACAAAACCCGCAAGATCCCGTACTCCGGCAAGAGGTCACAGATATTCTTGCAAAAAGTCGAGGGATGCCTGCAGGTATGCCGGCATGGAACGGGTGGTTGCTATCGCAATGGTGGCACATCGGAGTACTTGTTCCGGCGATGAGCTTCCATAGAGTCTTGTCATCAACCTGTCCTTCCTCCAGTATCTTCAAATAGGTCGTTTGCGTACATGATAAAAGCAGGTCATCACCGACCCATCTGGCTGTCTGCCAATTTGTGAAATACTTCTCTAACTGCCCGTCCACGAGTTTTACGCGGGTTGTTGGTCCCATTGCCTCGTGAGACAGACACCACAGGGGCACACCATGTCCGGGGCCAAACAGTCGGTAGTTTCTGACAAGCCGGGTTTGTTCATAATTTATTATTGCCCAGTGGCGTGAACGAGTCATGGGCGAGAAATATGAGAATTGGCCACTTGGTGCCTTTTGATAGGGCGTTTTGAAAGCTATCTGGCCGTCGCCGTCGAAGGGCACCAGTTTGTTCGAATAGGGGCGATAGACCAGCCCTGGAACGTCTTTCTCTAGCCTCATTAGAAGTATCTGTTTCGCGTGCGAATTGAGCTGCATTATTTTTCTGGCATCTTTACGAGCGCGTAATATGGAAAATATGGCTTTGCAGGCCAAGGCAAAGCATACCGCATCGGCACTCGCAAGATGATCCAAGACAAGGAGGATGATCTCGACGGGAAGGTTTGTTAAGCACGATACGTCCTGTGGAGCTTTAATCGTGTCGTCTTTTTGGAGGAGGTGAAAAAATAAAAGCGAGGAGGAGTGCAACTTTCCCAATAAACTGTAGGCCGTGTTGCTCATTGTTGCGGTTCTTGTTGCCGGCATCCTGGTAGAGGACTTCAGGTGTTGTTATTGTGGAAAGGAAATGAAAAAGTAGAGGCCCGAAAGTACACAGAATGGGCGGATAAGAGCATACCTACTTAAGTGCCTCTTAGGTACCTAGGTAGTTACAGTCGTCCACTGTGCTTCTACTGTGTCGACACCTCTTCTGTACAAACTACCTAGGTAGTATCCGATCGCTGTGCCTCCGTTCGGGGTTTCCAGTGCCTTACAATGAAACCCGTTCCTTTTCAGTTCCTGTAACCTATCGGAGTGGGAATCATGTTGTCGAGGAAATAGAATAGGCAGGTACCGGTAATTGACTTGGTTGATAGTTCCGTTTGCTACGGTGTATGCAAGGCAAGACTACCTACCTGGTACTTGCACGGGAAAACCCCCTGTATAGCGGGTCCAGAAAGCCGGGCATCCCCAGTAGTGCGGGTACTCGACAAGGTAGTGTCCAGCTTACAAGTTATTAGATCATCATCATCGGCTTCATCAGATCAGGTCGGGTCGGGGCTCTCCAATCTCGAGGTTAACTCCGGCAAATCTAATGATACTATGAAAACACTCTCCATACTCCAATGCACTCCTCGTCAGCTGAACGAGCAGCACCAGAAACAAACACCTTCGCGTAGGCTTACAGGACTCAGAGCAGACTTCACATATATCACAGCATGCATGCCTCAAGATCCAGGTTTTGGTTTTGCTTATTATATTTCTGCATTGGCCATGTGTTTGCATACATTCTAATTTTATCATAGAATAGAAAATGCAGCGCTGCAGCCCCGGCCGGGTGAGTGACTGTGCCGAGTCCTCGTGAGCTTGCGGCGGTCGAAGGCCAATTCGTAGTAGATCATCGCTGGGCGTTCTTTTTAGCCACTCTGGGAAAGTGCCTGGCATAACTATGTGCTCTCGCTCATCGGTCCCCTTGACGGCGAGAAAAGCGAGAAAAATCAACACGCAGAAGCCCAAGAACCCTACCCCCATATGCCCCGTGGTGTCAACGCCTGGCTGAATGAGAAGAAACAGATATTCAATACAGTTTAGCAAGATATGCGGGCCGTGTGCCGTGTGCAGTGTGCTCCATTTGTGGAGTTGATGGTTGTTTCACGGTCAGGGCCAGTGGTAGAACCAGTTGTTGAGATGACTAGAGTCCCTTCATATTTGGGTCCCTCGCCTGAGAAGAGCATCTCTGTCGTTATGACTTCTCCGTGGTTATTTTGTCGCCAGCGTCTGATTTGTCAACCTTGTCATAGGCTATTTGTAAGCTTCGCGGGTCCAACCCCCGGTCTTCGAGAACGACGATCCAATCTCGCAGTTGGATATTCTTGCCCTTCTCCGAGTCCTCGCGAAACTGTCCTAGATATGCAACTCCGGCCCTGGTGAGAGGGCCGCGTCCAGCTTTAGTAGCGGAGCTACCGGCCCCAGAAGGAACCCCGGAAGTACCCTGAGACCTAGGAGTGCTAGCCCCACTGCCAGCACCAGAATTCATCCACGAATATTTTTTCTTTTTCCCTCCGGTGAATATGCTGAGTGTTGCGTTTACCGTTGTCCCGCTGCTACTTTCTGCCGCCTTCGCTGCCGCCTTCTTGCCTTCTTTCTTGGACAACGCCTTGGCATCTCCCCCGTCGGGTGCGATAGAACCTGGAGTACCAGGGGCGGCGGACCCGCTTCGTGAACCAGCCTCTGCTCCCTCCTTATCCTTCTCGGCTGATTTCTCGAGCCTCTTCTGCCGTTTCCTTAAGCGACCTTCTTCTGCGCTCTGCGACCGCTTCCCGAATTCAAGTAGACTCTCAATGAGATAATTTGGCGTAGGTGCCTCGGAGACTGGTGTAGGCAGTCCGTTGTTAATTTCTTCTAATGGCCCTAGAAAACGTGTCAACCAACATAAGCTCACGCGTCCATCATAATGCTTTCATACGCTTGAGTAGATTGGTGCGAGGGCTAACTGCACTCTCTGTCCCTATTCGCGTGCCCTCAGAAAGTACACCATTCACTTTTTGTGAGGGTGATGCCGCCGCGTCAGCCCATTCAGTAGGGACAGTACCATGTGAGCTCCTCTGGCGCGTTTCGGCAATTTTATTTGCCTCGCTGAGTAAGTCTCGTAGACGCTCCTTTGTCCCTATCGACAGCAGCGCGATCTGGTCGACCAAAAATGAATCCTTGGGAATAAATGATCCCAATGTCTTAACCATTGTGCTTGTGCCGTCTGCGTCGGATTGAAATACTATCTTCAACTCGGGCTTAGGAAACTCGGGAGGCTGAGAGAATTTCCCGAAATACTGGCTCTTGCCATCTGGCTTAATGTCCACATTGAGACTGAGACCGAATTTTTGGGCTACATCATGTATCCGCTTATGAAGGACGCCCGGTTCTAACAAGTTGTGGCGCATTTCCTGACTTCGCGTTACAGCCAACCTATGGGCTGCCTCGTTCCAGGCACGGTCAGCCTGGAGAGCGGCGTACTCTTCTTGAGATTTAGCATCGTTGGGCTCGGGCGGTTGATTGGCCGGGCCAGCTCCGTAGAAACTATCCTTTCCGCCGGCAGGCAGGTGTGAAAACCCTGTTCTCGTTTCTAGGTTATTCATGTATTCTGCCTCTTCATCCAGATCGATACCAGTGCCCATCAGCATATCATTCATCTCATACACCATGCCCTTCGAAGGGACGGGCCGCGTTGGTTGCCTGGCCACGTCGTTCGCAGCTTGAAAAGAGGCGGAGGAATGGATCGCTGGCGGTCCCATATTGCCAGCTGCTGGCATATTGTTTGAAGGGTTCATTGGCGCAAGCTGGGCTTGGGAGTATTGTGATTGAGTATGGTTAGTAGTGGGAGTAAGAGTTTGGTGTGGCGACTGAGGAGATTGAGAAGATTGAAAAGATTGGTGCAACGGCTGAACAGGCAGTTGCGAAGGCGTAGGTATGGGACTTTGTGTCATCGACGCAAAGCGGCCGTTTAGTTGGTGTGAGGAATTGTATTGGCTGTGGGGGGCCTGAGCAGAAGCAGCAGCGGTACTTGCCATATTTACTGGGAGAGCCGGTGATGGTAGGCCTGTTGCTGTCGGTGTTGCGGCCCCAGATGTTGGACTTGCAGCATAGGGTGTTGAGTTGCCATATGGCGAATTCGGCTGCGGATGCGGAAGTGCGGAAGACATCTTGGGTCGCTTGGACGGAGGCAACGAGAAGCCGCCGGCCACTGTGGCGTTGTTCGGAGATGGTGAGGATGCTTGAGGCGACGAAAACTGCCTCTGAGCAAGGCTCGACTGAGGATGCGACATGGCGACTGAGCGATGACGGGTGGATGGAATCAATCGGCGTCGCGTTGCACGCTGTTGCGGTGGACGATAAAGGCCGGTGCGGTTAGGGACCGGGAGAAGCGCAAGAATCCAGAGGCAGGAGCACAGCCTCAAGGCTCGAAGCCCGTGGAGGAGAGCGTCGGAGCAGTCACCACGACTGGACAGGCACAGGCTCACGGCCTGTCACGCTGGACTGGACAACACCCATCCGACAGCAACGAGGAGTGCCGCAGCAGCGTACGGTTCTCGCTCTCGCCGACCGAATCATGCAACGACTAGTTATCTGCGTGTCGGAACCCAGACGGCAGGTAAGGCAATCGGCGACGCGAAGAGCGGTTGGCGCGGGGTGGCGCGCAACAGGTTACGATGGTATTCGGCGGTGGCGATGTTGGATGTAGAGGTGAGGAGCACGCTGGTTCTGGCACGCCGCTAGGTTCATAGAGAAAGCTCCCCCGATTGGAAATCTTTGGTGTAGTAGTGCACGGACCTTATCGCGCCTTGGAGCCTCTTGCGACGTGACCCCAACTCTGCTGCACCTGCACCTCTAACCGAAATAGTAGGAGGTACCTAGGATTAGGTAGGTTAGGTAGATACTTAGGGAGTCTCCAAGACTGCAAGGCTAGGTAGTCTAGTGACCAGGAGAAGGAGGTGCCTAGGCAGGTACCCACCTCAATCTGTAGTGCCTACCTTATGTATGGATTACATAATGGGAGGCATATAGTTACCTAGGTACCTCGGGACTGATATAGTCTCCACTTTAATACAGTTCATTATCCACATGGATGCAGTTCCTGGGGGCACTGGGTACCATCTCCCACAGGCGCCTGCACCAGCCTGTAAGGTATTTACTTATGTATCCAGGGTCTTACACCTCTGGGCACAGGTCCACGGTATTTTTATGTAGTAAGTAAGGTTATGTAACAAAGTAGGTACTTGAATTAAAGGACTTCCCAAACGCGTCTGTTCAGGATTTCGACAGGCATGTCAGTCAGCCTTGTCGATTTCACTACAACAATCATTCTACTGCGTCCTTGTCAGCTTTGTTGTCAAGCATCAACCAATTCTTCCACCTTAAGATGCACTAGAAAATGCGCCGATTCCACTGCCAGCTTTGTTAAAGTTTACGACCCGAATCCGACCGCCGCAACACGACCGCCCCGTTCTATGTCTATCGAGACCTGCTTCTGCTGACCGTCAATTCTCAGTCATCGGTAGATGGGCTAGCAAGGAGAGGGGAACACGATGGCGTCCAAGCGCAAAGCGTCGGCAATGGCCGTGTCCGCTTCGGAAGAACCTGTCGACCCATCCGACGAGCTGATGTTTCTCTGCCTGGGTGGCGGAAACGAGGTTGGACGATCCTGTCACATCATCCAATACAAGGGGAAGACGGTCATGGTACGTTCTCGCTATCCGGTGGCTGAGTTGGAGTGAGGCACGGAGCTAATGCCTGCGCTTGAAGCTGGATGCTGGTCAGCACCCGGCCTACGACGGCCTCGCCTCGCTCCCGTTCTTTGACGATTTCGATCTCAGCACTGTCGACGTGCTTCTTATCAGCCAGTAAGTATCCCAAGCGTATTTCCTCTGTAGTTGTAAAGAGTCCTTGGCGCTATCGGTTGCAATCAAGGGAGAACATCCAGTCTACTCGCACCTAAAAGGGGACCATGCGCGCGTGACCAAGTTTTGTGCATGGCTATCTAAGCATCTCCTTCATGTATCCCGTATCCAGCTATCAATACAAACTCTCTGTTCATCTCTCAACCGATAGTAGCCCTCATGACCGTGAAGACAATGCTCTGATCTCCATGACCCTTGTACCGTGGAGAATTCGATCAAGTTTATGCTAACGAGGCTCCAAGTTTTCACGTTGACCATGCTGCGTCTCTTCCCTATGTCTTGACCAAAACCAACTTTAGAGGCAGGGTCTTTATGACCCATCCCACCAAGGCCATCTACAAGTGGCTGATCCAAGACAGCATAAGAGTTGGCAACACGTCGTCACATTCAGCCTCACAGCCCGTCTACACTGAACAAGACCACATCAACAGTTTTCCCCAGATCGAGGCCATTGACTACCACACTACTCATACAATTTCATCCATCCGTATTACCCCTTACCCTGCTGGTCATGTGTTAGGTGCCGCTATGTTCTTGATTGAGATTGCCGGTCTCAACATCTTATTTACCGGAGACTACTCCAGAGAGCAAGATCGACATCTAATCTCGGCCGAGGTGCCTCGAGGCGTCAAGGTTGACGTGCTCATCACCGAATCGACATACGGCGTGTCGACGCACGTTCCTCGCCTGGAAAGAGAGCAAGCCCTCATGAAATCCGTCACTAACATTCTCAACCGAGGCGGCCGCGTCCTCATGCCCGTGTTCGCGCTCGGTCGGGCACAAGAGTTAATGTTAATCCTTGACGAATATTGGGGAAAGCATACAGAGTTCCAGAGGTTCCCCATCTATTATGCCAGCAACCTTGCCCGAAAGTGCATGGTCGTATACCAGACGTATGTTGGTGCCATGAATGATAACATCAAACGCCTATTCCGAGAACGCATGGCCGAGGCAGAAGCTGCCGGAGAGGGTGGTGGAAAAGGGGGTCCCTGGGACTTCAATTATGTCCGATCTCTTAAGAGTTTAGACAGGTTCGATGATGTTGGTGGTTGCGTCATGCTAGCCAGTCCAGGTATGCTGCAGAATGGCGTCAGTCGGGAGCTCTTAGAGAGATGGGCGCCAAGCGACAAGAACGGTGTCATCATAACGGGTTACAGTGTTGAAGGCACCATGGCGAAGCACATTGTCCAGGAGCCAGATCAGATTCAAGCTGTCATGTCTCGCAATACTAATGCCATCAGGAGAGCTCCGGGTGCGGACAGCGAAAAAATCATGATACCTCGGAGGTGTAGTGTTGCAGAGTACTCATTCGCCGCCCATGTTGACGGCCAAGAGAATAGAGAGTTCATTGAAGAGATTGCCGCCCCCGTCGTCGTAAGTCCTATTCACACGCGATATCCATGCTAAGGCTAACTGAAATGAGATCTTGGTTCACGGGGAGCAGCACAACATGATGCGACTGAAATCTAAACTACTCTCGCTCAATGCCAACAAGACTGATAAGGATAAAGCCAAAGTGTACAGTCCGCGAAATTGTGAAGAGCTCCGGATCCCGTTCAAGACAGACAAGGTCGCCAAAGTCGTTGGCAAGCTTGCGTCCATTCCACCTCCCGGGCACTTAACCTCTCCCGAGGGCTCTGAAGCGGAACTGGTAGCCGGCGTTATCGTTCAAAACGACTTCAAAATGTCGTTAATGGACCCAGAGGACTTACGGGAGTATGCGGGTCTGACAACGTCCACAATTGCCTGTCGACAAAGATTAACACTTAGTGCTGCGGGGATCGACCTCATCAAATGGGCGTTAGAGAGCACCTTTGGCACCATCGAGGAACTCCCTGAAACGAAGTTTAAAAAGACAAGCGACAGTAGTGACACGACGAACGGGAAGGATGAGACGACGGATGTAGACGAAGAGGTAGCTCATGTTGTGGCTGCCTACTTGGTTATGGGTTGTGTAACGGTCCGATATCGTAGTAACGGAGAAGTGGAACTAGAATGGGAGGGAAATATGCTGAACGACGGCATAGCCGACGCCGTCATGGCAGTCTTATTGTCAACCGAAAGCAGTCCTGCTGCTGTCAAGAGTAGGTCGTTTATGGTTATTCATAATATCCGATGGCTAATAAAACAAATAGGGTCTGCCAGCAAGCATTCTCATTCTCACTCCCACGGCCATGAGCTCCCTTTGCGCAATCCTCACGCGAGTCTGACGCCTCAGGAGAGACTAGAACGGTTGTTCCTTTTCCTAGAGGCACAGTTTGGCGCGGATGCCGTGACGCCCGTGGCGACCCCCAAATTACCGCCTTTGGCCAGAGACAAGAAGCCGAGGAAAATCGGCGGAGACGATGGCGCAGACTCAGACGCATCCATGGAGCTCTCGGACGATGAAGAAGAGGAAGAGCGGCTCCTTGAGCTGCGACAAAAGACAGAGCTAGAACGGCTGCATAAAATTGGCATCCCGGTGCCAGGCATTACCATCGCGGTGGATAAAATGATAGCCACGGTCTGGCTGGAAGACCTCGAAGTCGAATGCAGTCAGAAGGTGTTGGCGGATAGAGTCAAGGCAATTGTAGAACGAGCAGTTGAGGTCACAGCTCCGCTCTGGGCGTAACGATGATGGGATGAATTGTGATAATCATGTAATACAATACCAGTAGGTATTCTGGAAGCACTAGTTTGCGCTCGGCGATCCTCTACGGCTATGGAGATATCGGCTCCGAATCCCGGACTCGGCAGCCTATGTATATGTATTATAGCTAGCTACCTATACAAGAAGCCAGATAGAAACGAGCGTCAATGTTCTAGACGCAGCCGTGTTTCCACGTGTGCACTAGGTACTATATGTCTCGGGCCTTTTCCCCCTCGCCCCCTCGCCCCCTGCGCCCTCGCTTGATAGCAATGGCCCCAATGGAACTTTCCACATGCTCAATTAAGCAAGGCAGTATTCCAGTAAGAAATATGGTAAGACTCAAGCTTTTCCAACTTAAGAGCCTTCTCAACAGCCTCGCCATGAATGCTACCGAGGGGATGGCGCGAGGTTCGGATTATAGCCCATCCAGCCTCGTGGCTATACCGAGATAGGTGTTTGAGCCCCATGCCTGTGACCCGTGGTTCATTTCGTTTGAATGCTGGGCGGAGTTTGGGGGCTGAATATGCCCGATCGCGTGCGGCCGGGATTAGGGGCATTGGGGGTGGGGAAGAGTGCCCATTATTGCAATATCGGTACCTCCCTAGACCATCACCTGCCCCACCACAGCCGTGGAGAAGTCAACCCGGTGGCGGGGGCTATGCTCTGTTTTATCGCTGTTTTATTTTATGCCTGGGGCTGAAGCTGCACTGCACTGCCACATGCATGTCGTGCATCTGACCCATGCTCCATGCGGCGCTCTCTCTCTCGTTCTCCCGTGACTTTTCAAACATCGATGAGAACAATGGATGGATGCTCCCCCATTTTCATCTAGTAAAGATAGGCATAATCAAAGGCGTCCATATGATCGCGGTAGTAAGTTCAACCTACTGGGACGTTTTGATCAATACACTTGCCTTCACATGATGGTCGTTGGTCTGCAAACACCTTATTTGTACGCATGTGGAAGTATATATGGATGGGCGATACCGCGGCCTGGCTACCTACTTAACCTACTTAACTTAGCATGGTTGATGTAAGGGACCAGCAATCCAACAACCTTGGAAGTCACAAACAACCTGCCTTCCATTAGGTTCCTACCTTACCTTATGTACATAGGCACCTCCCTAGGTACCTACTTAGTTCCCTTGATTACCGGCATCCTAGCGATTACCTCTACCAACCAGCACCGGACATCCGAGCTTTTACAAACAAAGAGCAGAGAGATTTAAATAAACAAACGCAGTCATCCGCCCCGTCGTTGGACCAACCCGGATACCTACCTACCTAGGTTCCCCTTGCCCCAAATACCCCCCAGCTCTCTCCCATCACCCTTCTTAGGGTTTCGAGGATATTCCCCCTCTCCGAAATACCAACCACACATACAAACACGCATTCTATCGACACCGCAGAACCAAGGTACATTTGGCAGCGCCAGACGCCGGCCACTGCACTTTCAAGATGCCCAGGTCAGCAGATCAGATGTTAAATCCTCCTGACTCCACCAGCGACAAGCGCTCCTCGTTCTCGCTCTCCGGTGGCCTTCAGTCCGTCCGAAGAGCAGTCAGTGGCAAAGGTAGGAAATCTGAGAAAGGCACCAAAGGCGAGAAGGACACCGAGGCCCTTGCCGAGCGTCTCGCTTCCTCCAATCTTGGCCCACCACCCGCGTACACTGTGGCAGCAGCCGACGGTTCGAGCCACAGTGCGCACGATGCTCCGGTGCAAACGGCCCCTCCCCGTACCCAGAGTCTCTACAGTCGCTTACGGGGCCCCTCGGAAATCGACAAATTCAGATTCCTAGCCGAATTCGACACCGTCTTTCTCATTGACGACTCCAGCTCGATGACATGGAACGATAGGGGTGACTCGAGATTGAGGGCAGGCGAACTCAGTAGATGGGAGCAAACTAGGAACGTCATCGAGCAAATCGTGCCGATTTGTATGCGGTACGACCAGGACGGCGTCGATATCTACTTTCTTAATGATCCTTACCACCTACACCTTTTCGACGACCCCCACCAGAATGAGCCCGGTTGGAGCAAGGCAGCTATTGCGGAAGAAGGAAAGGCTAGCCATGCCTACGTCGGCGTTGGAGATGCGAATGACGTCAGGACGGTATTCGACAGCAGAAGGCCTATGCTCAACACACCTACCGGGAGGCGTCTAGGAGAAATCATGGAAACGTACGTCAACTGCTATGAGGCGCATGAGGCCAGAGGCCAGAAGCCTCCTAAACCCCTTAATATCATCGTCATTACCGACGGGGAAGCCAGTGACAAAGACGCTCTTAGGGATAGTTTGATCAAACAAGCTGAGAGACTCGACGCCCTCTCCGCTCCGTACCACCAACTTGGTGTGCAGTTCTTCCAGGTCGGCAAGGATGAATGGGCTGCTCGCCACTTACGCGAGCTCGACGATGGCTTAGGGAAGTACCGCAGGGGAAAGGAGCTCCGCGACATGGTGGATTGTGTTACCTACGAGCAGCTGTCTGGAGAGAGCGGTCAGCTCACAGCCGATGTCATCTTGAAGATTGTTCTCGGGGCGGTTAACAGACACCTCGACAACCAACGCATTCGAGAAGGCTTGCTGGTCGCCCCCTCTTAGCTAGCTCTTACACAACCCGAACTTCACACGTACGCGAGGTTATTCAACCGGATTTGCGACCCAGGCAGGGAAGCGACGGCATTTATCACATGATACCCTCATTCTAGTGTTCCGGATAACTTTAATACATGGATAGGACGGGTAACTACTACACGTAGGAGTTGCTAGCAACCTGCGAAGCGGACAGGCGCTGGCGGGATCTTCTTTTTTGCCACGGTTTTCTCATTTCATGCCTCCTTTGGAGACCCTCTACCATCTCTTCTTCGAGCTTCTCTACTTCGCTTCATAATACACTGTGTATAGACTAGGTTGGACATCGTGGGACGGTCAGATAGAAAAAAAGAAAGGAAAAGGGGGGAAATGGTTTACATCCGATCGATGTATGATTGCGTTTCTTGTTCATCTAGATTAGGAGCACAAAATACAACCACGACAGAGTTTTTATCTCATTGCGAATTATACAGCCCATTTTGGACAGGTCGGTGGTCCAAATGGGATGGATCGTGAGAGACATTTTAAGCTTATATGACACTAAGAATCAAGAATCCCTCCTTGGGATAAAGGTTAGGGATCTCGGTATCATTCGCCATTGAAGTAGACCAATGAAAGCAAAACGGTGCACATCGCAATGAATATAATGGAATGGAAAGTTCATGTAATCAGAGCAACTTGGGGTTGGTATTGAGATTCTAGCTATCCTCAACTAAGCGACAAATCTTGCCTATCTAAGCTCCATGCCCCTACTCGGGAAAAGCATCGGGGAAAGCCCCAGGAAGACGCGCAGTCGGTCGGCCGCCAAGATCGAGGTTGAGGTGTTGGTGTATTATGCAAAGTTCCCTGCGCGAACGCGATCAAAAGACCTTCCCATCACCAAACCAAGATTCGGAGACCATCAATTTCCCCCTATGGGTTCCGCCTGTCTGTCATACCTAGTGTTCTGCATTCCAAGCCTGACCTAGTCCTTGCCCCACAACCAGGGAGGCAAAGTGCGAGTAGTAGCTGGAGAAGTAGAAAAGAAGATGTGCTGGGTCGTGGAAAGGAAGAAAGCACGAATAGCCCCAAAATCTCGGAAGAGTCGGAACAGAGCTCGCGAAAGCGTGCTCATCAAATGACCCCTTTGCTTTTGAACCAGCCGAACCTGTTTTTTCTAGACGTATCACGATGTCGAGTGCGAATTTGCCAGGCCAGAAGTGGGATGAGACGGGCACTCTGCTGCGACCTTGCGAAGCGAGCGTAAGACGAGAAGATCGGCCAGGTGTCTTCGGTGGCATAGACGAAACGAGATCGGCGTAGACTCAATGAAAGGAAAGGAAAGGGACGTAGGAAAAGACTTCTTTGCCATCGATCAAGGCAATGAATGGCATTCCAGTCGCCAGGGAGTATCAGCGAGACTGAGGCAGCCAGATGAAAGAGGATGTAGGCATGGTCCTGAGATTAGGAGCACTTTCTCCCTCCCCAAATCGCATAGCGACTTTCGTTGGGCTCCAGCTGCTCTCTGCTCCTAGAGAGAACAGCCTGGAAGCACAGGCTGCCACTTCAGTAGAGCAAGAGCTTTTTTAGGGGGGTTTTTTTTTGTTGATTAAGGCTTTTTAATCTTTTTTTTTCTTTGTTTGTTTTCGGCGAGTTCCTCGTTCTTTCCTGATACGTGTTGATGTCGATCAACAAAATCCTCTCTACCTTGTAGTATGGACTGATGGGACTGAGACGAGATCTGGTTCGCGTATGCGCGGAAGGAACACCTGGCGGAACGACGCGAAAATAGGGTAAGTAAGTGTTCATCCGTGAGAAGCCCAGAGCCTAGATTGCCTCAACTTTGCGGCAATGGCTTGGGCATGGGGGACAAACAAAAGGAGATGGAATATCGAGAAACGGTGGGGACGAAAACGAGCCTGAGACGAGTCAAACAAACCAGAGTCGGGATCGGTTTCCCCCCCTTCGAGAATCGAGGGTGGCGAGATCTACTTCATGACCAAGACCTGGGCCTTGTGGATGGCGAAACACTGCATCTTGGCGCTGTCGCGATCGTCGCGAAGCGTCATGGTGGGCGTCGTGACGAGGGAGACGCGGCACTGCGAAGCCACGAGCTCCTCTTCAGTGGTGGCCAGGTGGTGGCAGTTCAGGGCGTCCATGGTGCCGGGCGAGAACTTGTTGGCGCACTCGGGGAAGACGTAGTGCAGCGTCTTGCCGCTGCTCCAGATCTTGATGCTGATGTCCCAGCAGGCGGCGACCATGATGCGCAGCGACTTCTGCGCCGTGTCCGCCGAGGTCCCCTGCGCGCGGCACGGCTCGAGCAGCGCGCTCATGATGCTCGCGTGCCGATCCACCGTCCGGCGGCGGAACTCGTACACCTCCTTCGACATCGCGATGGCCTTGATGAGCTTGGAGTGGTCCTCGATGACGCGCTGGCGGTTGCGGTTGTTGGGGCGGTCTCCTCGGCTGTCTGTGAAAAGCGGTATTGTTAGTAACACGATGGCGTCGAAAGGTAGGATTGAGTTGATGTGAGAAGGAGAGAGAGAGAGAGAGACATACCGGCGATATGGGCGAGCTGGCCCTGTAGAGCCCGGAGATGTCCGTCCATCTGATCCGAAAACCCGAGGAACACCTGAGGCGTCAGGATCTTCTTCAGCAGGTAGTCGACGCAAGTGCGCTGGATGAGGTACGGGACGTAAATCTTGGTGCTCAGGAGGTAGGTGAGGTGGGAGGCGGCGTGCTCGGGGTCCTTGTAGACCTGCTGCATCAGGTAATGCCATGTATACGACTCCTGTTCCTTGAGCTTGCTGAAGGCCACGTTGGGTGGGTTTCTCATGTGGCAGCTGGCCACGTAGCCCTTGCAGAGGTCGTAGAGGTGCGACATCGCCCGCCGGACGTCGTCTTCACCCCACTCCTCCTTGTCGCGCGGGATCATCTTGTCCCCGGGCAGTCGCGAGTTCTCTTCCACCGTCGGATACTCGCCGTAGACGACGCCGAACGGGGTCCGGATGAAGGTCGGCACGCCGCCCTGCGTGACCGGTCCCGCGAAGGATGCCGCCGCCGTCGACTTGCTCTGATTGCCGTGGCCGGTGTAGAGAATAACTTCACCTGAGTTTCCCGACGACGAATCATCCTGCTGCTCTGCGCTGGTCTGGGGGGAGGGCTTTGTGGTATTGTTCGCCGAATCCTGAGGGCCTGCTGTGGACGGTGCCCAGGCTGGCGCTTGCGGGTTGGGCACGAAGCCGTCCTTCTTGGTCTTCTGGTCAAAAGTACGCGCCTGCTCGGCCGTCTTGTGCAGACTTTCCAGAAGCACAGCAGCTTCGTGATCCGTTAGCCGTTTCTGCGGCTTCGAACTACTGGGATTGTAGTTGCCGTCGCTGTCATTGTTCTCGGTCGCAGACTGGCTGGGCGAAGAGAAAGCGCCAGCGTTAGAAACGCTATTATTAGTGCGCAGCGTTTTGACTTCGTTCTCGAGTTCCTAGGGAATATCCGATTAGACCTGAATGTGCATGTTTTATTTGGGACAGTGTTCCTGCTTCACTTACGGTCATGGCCTTGAAGTGCTTCTCATCTTGCTCCTTGTAATCCTCAATAACCTTATCGTGGTGAGCATGGAAGCGCAGTGCGTCCGCCGTGAGTGTCTCCAACTGTTTCTGGGTAACGCGTAGCTGTTGCTTCAAGTCTTTGATGTGGTCCTTCAGCAGCTTCTCGCGCTCCGTGAGGTGGTCGAGCTGGGGCACGAGAGTTTTATTGAGCGCCTGCAGGTTCTCGACAGACTTTCGCAACTCGTCGGCTTCATGCATAGCGCGCTTGTAGCGCTCGTGCTCATCTTCTTTGCCCCGGTTGGCATCATCGCGTTGTTTGCGTAACTGAACAGTGACAGTGCTGAAGCCTTGAGAGATCTCTTGCAGGAGGTGGGTGAGCTGCGCTTGAGTCTGGCCCGACATGCCCGGTGACACGTTGACGTATTGAGTAGCAGTCATGATAGATGCAAAGACCTGTTGACAAGATTGCAGATCCGGCTGGCAACGGTCAGTAACACTGCACGGCTGATCAAGGATAGCATCACTAGTTCGACGAAATGTCGCGGGCCCAATAATTATCTTACCTCATCGGGGAACATATTGGCGTTGAAAGCACCACCGCCCATGCCAGGTCGGAATCTGGGAACCGAGTTACTTGTGACCGCTCCAGTTGAGGAGCGGTACCTGCTGCCTGTGGACAGGGCATTTGCAAAACGATTGAATCCGTTGTTCGCCCTACTAGGTGTAGGCTGCGGGAAGGCAGCTCGCTGGCCGTATGCACTGGGATGAACTGACTGAGGAACACCGGGTGTTTCGGCAAACGGATCCTTCAGGCTTCCAAAATTCGCAGAGGCACGAACGAGCGCCATCTCCTCGTCAGACGGCGAATCAGACATGGCTCCCTCAGGGCGCGCGGGGGGAGGTGCAATAGGTGTGACCATGGATGAGTGCAGAGGTGCTCCTCCATCCGAGTCGTCACTGCTATAAGTGCCAGGAGGCATAGTGAAGGTTAGAAATGGGGGGGATGTGTAAAAGTGCGTTCAGGTGTAATGAAGCCGACCCGGGGAATGGATAATGTATATGTCTGGTAGAGTGAGCCACGGAAGGATAGCCTGTGTGCCCCAAGTTAGTTAATGCCGATGTGGCTGTAGCAAGCCCGAGAGGATACAAGCCCCGGGCCTGGTGTGCACAAAACGGCCAAGTACAAATGATGTAGAGTATGTCGTGGCAAGCAACGGCGATAATATGCAACCCAAGCAGAGCTTGGGAGGGAAGGGTGACGGGGGAGATGAGTATGGAGGTACCAGGATGAGGTTTGATGGAGATGTGTGTTGTGTAGGCAAGTCAATATATCCGCCGCAAGACACTTCAATCTGGGTCCAGATGTGCAGGATAAAAATAGAAAACGAGACTGCAGGTCTGGAATTGGCGGGTAGGCGGTTGAGGTGAGATGTAGGTGGAATGGCGCGGATGAAATGCCGTAATCCTAAAAAAAGAATTCAGAGTGAGACAGTACTAGGGATAGCATCCATCTGAAGTAGTTGTGTGTGCGTGGATTTTGGGAAACCAGGCAGGAGAAGGAAGGAAGGTAAGGAGGTTGTGTTGGGTGAAGTGGAGGTTGGTTGATGCACGAGGTGAGAATGTTGATTGAGGGCTAGAGGTGGGTGGATTTATGCTCAACCACAGAAGGGAATTAGGCTGATAGGATGGGAGAATAAAAGACTCACGGTCAAGGTATTCCAGAGCACCTGGCAGTGTGGCAGCCTCGAGAGTGAAGTGTACAAAGATTCGAGACTCTTCCAGGGCATTGTCGGTAAGACTGGTGCTAGGAACCTGGATATTGTTCCATCAGCCTTGGAACAGGTTACTTCTATGGTGGGGCTCTTCCAGCTTCACTAAGGCGCAAGCTGCTCCGAAGTTTGCCTGGGAAATAGCGTGTAGTGAATTGTATTGTGGCTCAGTCGCAGGTGACGTACAGGTACCTCTGGGAGAGCATTGAATGGCCGTGGTTGAATGCATGCTACCTAGCGTTTCGTGGTCGATATGTTTCGATGCATATCGACCACGGCTTGCCGATCCGAGCTCAGGATTGGAACCGCGAGGAGTCGCCTCGCCGTCCGGGTAGTAGCTCGACCAACTCTTGCCACGAATGGGTCTTAGGTAAGCAATGGGAATTTTCACGAGAAAATCCGAGCTTGACGTGAATGATATATCTCTTAAATCGATATGGCCTGGTAAATTTAAACGACATCTTGCCCTCCATAGACCTGGACGCATGACAGAAATCATCTGGCTTACGAGCTTTCTTGTCGGTCCATGAAGGTAAGGATAGTCGTTATCGGTGTCGGCATTTCCCCTTCCAGTCGTTGGCTCGGTTTTCCAGTTCCTCTGCATCATTCCTTGGTTAGTTGAAGTGATGACCATATCAGGGTAGTGGCTGGTGATATATAGAAGGTAGGAAAGCAGATGACGGGAGACTGATCAGGAATATGGAGATCTGCTCCAGTTGGCAGTTCTGATAGATAGGGAGGTGTTGGCACCACAACCCCATGGCTCAAATACATGACTGCACATGGTGAAGGGGACGAAGTTAGTGGGAAATAAAACAGCAGAAATGGTGTCATAAGCAGCCAGGCTATGTGATCTCTGGGCAATCATATGTGTGGGATAATGTTGATCTCAGAGCATATACAGCAGTATTGGGAGATGGTGTAGACTGGGTGTATGTATGGTGTGTAGTGTTGGATGTGAGTGAGCCTTGAGCAACTATCGGGTAGGTTCGCTCCAAAAGGGTGTAGGCTAGGCAAGCTAGCTGACTGGAGACAATTTGAGATGTGACAAGCAGGACTTCAAACAACTCCAGAGCAGGGTAGTTTCAACAGCCCTGAAGTAGATTTGCTCCATCAAAGGGAATATATGATAGAATAGAAAAGTGAAGAATGCCAACAGAGGCCACTTTAACCCAAGAAAAGAAGTAGTGCTAACCATGCAATGTTGTGTTATTTGCAAAACAGAATGTGCAGATTGTGATCCTTCTGGTGGCCTCGTAGGAGGATCCCATGGGAGTTGGTGAAAGTGATAACAAAAGAAAAGGAAATGCCACTTACCTTAGATAGAATGATGACTATCTCTGTATTTTGGTGATAGTGTGAGGAGGAGGAAGAAGGAAGAAAGCAAATGGAAGAAAGCAAAGGGAAGAAAGCAAGGGGAAGAAGGCAGGGGGAAGAAGGCAGAGGGAAGAAGGCAGAGGGGAGAAGGCAGAGGGGAGAAGGCAGAGGGGAGAAAAAAAGAGATGAGAGAAGAACCTTTGTGGGATGGAGTAGAAGGACAGTGGCCTAGGAAAAAAGTTTTTCATCAGCTGATTTCCACTTGAATGTGCCACAAAGGCTTCAGGGACATAATTGCGGACCCAAGAGCATCGAGATGCTCTGGTTGGTTCGAGTCACAGAATAATTTTCAAGTGAATGATACTGGTCGACACAAGAACGTCAGGGCAACTGCATGGTTCAGATATCGCTAACCTGAGGCCTTCCCTCCTTTGCCTACTGCTTATATTAACTTCCAACTCCAAGCTGAGCCCTGGCCATCTGAGATACACCTAGCATCCCGGCATATGTCTTCACTGCGTACGAACCTCACATATTCACTATGCTACACCAGATATAACAGTTCCGTGAACACAAGGTTGATTAATCAAGCAGGGGCAGTGAAGTTTATATGTATTGTACTGAAATGTATCCTGGGCTCAAATACTCCTGACAGAAACAGTAAACATATGCGAACAAGGCGCAGGTCTTGCTGTAGGTCCTGTGTCTCTGGGTTTGGATGGCATATAGTTCCTTAGCCATGGCCGATGTGATCACTGACCTGCGAATTCACGTGTATATGCAAACACTCTCTTATATACAATAAAGTCACGTGTATATGCAGACATCCTCCTATGTAAAGCAATATCACGTGCACATTACAACGTCAGGTGTAGAACATGTAGACTGTGAACTCTAAAACCCAATACAGCAAGCACAAGGGAATCTACAAAGCTACGAGGTATTGCAGTGTAATCACATCAGAGAGGGAGCATGTTAAGACCATATTGATTTGCATTGTTGGGCCATTTGATCACTGCGGATCAGCCTAAAACCTTGAGTCCGTCCCTGAACGCCTTCGTCTCGAAAAAAATACAACGCAAGAACTCCAAGCAAATCCACTGCAAGACATTTGCATTGCTGGGCCATTGGATCCCTGTGGATCAGCCGAAAATCTGGAGTCCGTCCTTCAACACTTTTGTCTCAAAAAGTGCAACACAAGAACTCCAAGCAAATCCACTGCAAGAACTGTGTAACCTGTCTGCCTGCCTGGCAAGGGCCAATCTTGATGCTGATGACATGGTGTACCGTAGCTCCTGTACCATCCCTTCTCAATTGCCAATGGGAATGTGTGGCTGCTCGGGCATGGCCAGAAGGTTCTCCGCAAGTACGTTGTTTGGATCGGTCAAGAAGCGGGACTGCACAATAAAAAGGTCAGCAAGTTTCAATGACCGAATCAGTTTGCCAGTCAAGCTCAAAGATTTAACACGCGCCCAACTTTCCACATATATTGTACGCATGTAGCCGGTAGGCGCAACGTGAGTGAGTCTGAGTGCTTGGGCAACAAGAAGGAAGAGGAAACCGGTACCAGGGCCATTGGTGACAATGACGCCAGGATAACGAAGTGCAGGAATGGGCCTTTGACAGGGTGATGTAGCAAGTATGTTGATGATGTGAAGAAGGCTCAATATAGCAGTGAAGGGAGTGGTAAGCCAGCTTTGGTGAACGTAGCGGGCACGCCCAAATCGCACAATGTCAAAAGTGCCGCTGTCCAGATCGTGACACGAGAAACGATCTAGAAGACGCTGTTCAAATGCCAGAATCTTTTCGTAGCTCTTTTCATCGTCTTTGCCAACAGCCCAGCGGCGATGGGATGATTTCTCAGAGTGAATACTCCGTTCAACCATTTGAATCATCTCGGCAGTATGACCACCCGATCCACATATCATCAGAACATAATGAGTAGATTGTCCACGTACCATTCCTGCATCTACTCCAAAGATCAAGTAGCCTGCAATGACAAGTGCTGCAACTGTGGCAGCCAGAAGGGTGCTGTCATCGGTGCCAGGTCTGGCCATGAACTTCATGATAATGGCGGCAATGGCAAAGACGGTTCCCAGCATGACAAGGAGAAAGATGCCATTCTTGACAAGGTCAACAACCAAGCTGCCAATGACAGTTGGGATAACTTGATCGCGGTTGGTGTTCATCTTGAGGAGGCTTTCTTTGTGTGGTTGGTTTGTATGAGGAGTAGAAGGATGCTGATGATTCGTGGACAACTTTGTAGATGGGTAAGATGGTTGAGGTGGAAGAGGTGGAAGAGGTGGGAGAGGTGGAAGAGTAGGCGCATGTGAAAGTTTGTGGGAAGAATTGTGGTTGGGATGGATGTCCTTGGAAGGTATGGTGTAGCTCGTGTCACGCTCCATCGTTAATGACGCCGATCTAGTTGGGGCCCCAGTGAAGAAAAGACTAATATTGGATGTTGTATGTACCCCTGATAGTGCCTTTAATGGCACAAGGCAAACTGGAATACACCGGAGTTGGTACCGAGCTTCCCACTTGCGGTACTATGTGATCCAGTGTAGAGGGAGTAGTATATTGAGGGCCAATGTCTCCCAAGCTGTTCATCTAGTCTCGGCTTCGTCTTTTACTCGACACTCTAGTGCTACCGAATGAGGCTTAGGGTCTCGAAACTTCATTTATCTCACAGAAGGAGGGATAGAGATAGATACCACCAAGGTTCCTTGGTGGACAGGATCGTTTGCCTCGTCGTTTGTTATGCTCGCAGGGATGACCAGTAATACTACCAGACACCCTCGCATGAAACTATGAGAGAATAGCAACACGCAGCGTGCTTGTGATCAAAGAAAGAAACAAAGTAGCTCAGGGCACAGCTGTTTGATCTTGGTTTCTCGGCCGTTGCTCCAGCTAGTGAAACACAGGTCCTCAGTCGAAATATACCCAATTGGATATCCTGTTAAGCTGCAAAGGCTTAATGTAGAAATCACAGCCTTGATGATATGTGTTGCAATGCCTCACAATCAAGGCACCGCTGTGACCAAGCTGGCCATGATATATACCGAAGAATTATTTGATGTTCAGTATTGATTTATTTTATTGTATCTTTTCCCTAGTCGAAGTTGGTCAGCATAATGCTGTTAACTGGCAGAATATTGTACACAACTATAAGTGCCTGTAATAACTCTCCCGTGGGAAAAGCCAATGATACATAAATTGTATGATGTGAGAGAGAACAGGTAGGTCCCTCCTTCCATCACCACAAAAAAATCAGAGGTGAAGTTCAAAGGCTCAATATAGCTATTGCTAGTGCTTGGGACAATGGGTGTACTTGGGAAGACACCCTGGCGACTTGTGTCTATCTGTGATGCCAAAATGCAGCTGAAAGCCAGCATGTACTGCAGGACCAAAGCAATGAACTGATAAGTGGTTGGGAAACAAAACATTGCGCAGAAAAACACTTAATAATGTATCTATTACTCACCTTTGGTATTAACCAAGCGAGGAACTGGCTTGGCAGGGACACAAGGGGGAAGGATGAGAGTCAAGATCTGGCGTAGGTTTCTGGATGCCTGTAGTGTATAGATTGGCTCCTTCAGAATGGTCGAGGTAGTTGGTGAGATAAGTTCCAACTTGTACGTGCGACTTGTCTATAAGGCATAATCATGTTGTTGCTTGTGGTTGCTGAGACCAAGCAAAAAGCCTGAGGGCCAGGGTGTCTGGATTCAATGCTGTGCAGATACATCCGTTAGGTACAATTATACCTATAGTTACATATAGAGGTACCTGCAATTTGAAAACCTATGAGAACCCCACTTCGTCAATCTGTACATGTACCTAAATACCTAGGTCGGAGTACCTTAGGTATTTAGGTAGGACAGGTAAACATAGGTACTTACCTCCAATTAGCATGCACACTAACCTACCTAGGTAGTATGATGTATACTCGGCATCTGATCCTTGTCCCCTGTAACCTGGGTGTCCCTCTTTTATCTGCAATCGCCGCATCTAGTTAGGATGTAAATAATACCATAATACAATCAATCCTCATAAGAAACCGCTTCCCCGTTCCAGGCCTATCGCTACTATTCTCATATATTCAGAGACCACTTCTCCCTCAACTAGCTGCAACTTTTCAAATAGGTTGAACTAGATCCGGAAAGCCTACACTACCTTTTGCATGTTCTACATCCGTCAAAATGCGGACACTTCGGTCCAGGAGATTTTTGCGATGTTTCTACTGTGGACAGAGGTCAAAGATTCGGTTTGAAGCTCAGAAATCATTCGACTGCTCGAACTGCGATGCGACCAACTGGTTAGACCAGGTAAAAAAACCACCTATGACTCGGTGCATCTGTTGCGCCGTGATATGCGAAGATTGCTGACGAAAAGTGTAGAATGGTGAGATTACAGATCCGCCTGCTATAGCCGAAAGCCCCAACCACAGCCATGTTCAATATGCGATCCCTGGATTCTTCTCCTCTCGGTCGCCGCCGCGATCGCCGTCGCCGTTAGACCCTGCAGCTGGAAGTGTAGCAGACGATTCCGTTTTCTGCGCAACTTGCCTTCGAAACCAACACATCTTGAGCCGCTCTCTTGCGCATTTCGAGTGGCCCGATGACCCCACGAGCGCCGAAAATAGGGTGAGGGAGCGCAAATATTGGGCACTCAGGAAGGACCTTGAGAAACGGTATCCCCAAGTTTGTGAGGAGTGTTTACCAAAAGTCAATAAAAAACTGCATAACGCGAGCTACACAGCGCAAACCGACTATCTCAGGCGCATGATGGAGCGCACGCGGTTGCAGCGTACGGCAGTAAACAGACGCGGTCCATTGGATCTTGTCGACTTTTTGGGCAAGTCAAGCTGGCATGCTGGCTTTGTACTCCAAGCTGCGTGGCATCTGGCCGTCGTTTCCCTCCTTCTCACCGAATTGTATGCGCCCACAGCATGGGATGGTCACTGGATCTCTGCGACTTTGGCTAGGTTTCATCGCATGAGTGCTTCAACGTTACCATACACAGATCGGCTGATGCAGTGGGCAATAAATCTTGGGGTGTGCTCATTTCCATGGAACCCACGCTTTAAGCAGAGCATCCGAGGCTTCACTGCCCATATCCTTGGCTTTAGACAGTGGTATACGTATCAATTGCTAGTTCTACTCGTGCGATTTATCGCGCTCTCCATTGCACAATACAGCAGATCCCAAGGGCTCCCCGCGACAGCCCAACTCGGCGCTCAACTTGTAATACCCTTACTCATGGTTCATGTAAGTTATTGAGGTGTTGTGAGGGATATTCGGTCGGCTAAATTGGCATAGGTTTACTTGACAGCTAAGAAATCGATTCACACGGACACTTTTCCCCTTTTCCGGCAGCCAGTGGAGCTGACTGCTGCTTCGCGCGTCGGCTCTGATGGAAGATCCGCGGCAAAGGACTCTGATGATCTTGGCAATGTCCTCGATGAAATACTACATTCATCCACTCCCCACGGTGAGAGGGCATATAGGAGTCCAGAGACACCCATCTCTCAGGCAATTAATGGAATCATGAAACTCCCCGAGGAGGAGCCTCACATAACACAAGATGATGATGAGATGGACTGGTCTCCGTCTGCTTCCCAACACCGCGCATTCAGCTCTTATAATCCTTATAAGGTTAAAAATCCCAACCCAAGGTTTACCGACGCGCCGATTGAACCGAAACCGGGTCCGATATGGTATAAAGTACCACCGGCCCCTACCAACCCAGCTCAGAGGTTGCGAAACCCCCCTATGCGCCCCATTATTCGAGAGACCCCGAAAGAGAAAAAGGAAGCTTTCTTCCAGTCAACAGGACGACCGCTCATTGATCTTGGGAGTAGACCTCGGGAAAGTTCTGCTCCGTTGAATTTCGCGCCGCCCAAATTTTTCGCCCCACAGCCAAAAGATGACCCGCGAGACGGTCTATCCAGCATGTTTGCGAATTCATTTAACATCAGCCCGAGTCCAGAAGGGAAGAGGAGACCATATACATGGAAGAGCGGCACATCGGGTGTCAAGGGTGATGCTACGATTCCGAACCGTACCATGACGCGTGCTGCTGAGCTGGCAGCCCTCCTCGCCGCTTTGTGCGGCTGGATCTTTGCGTTAGATTCCCAGGAGCACTATGGGCGAAGCGTGGCTCTAGCCTCTATTTGTGTCTGTCTCATGGTGTCGGTTAGATTGGTGGCTGACCTAGAAGTTGACCATCAAATTCGTGGAGGCACAAGACCATCAGTCCTCACGCCATCTTTTGTCAACTTGGCAGTGGCCCAGGCCATAGTTATTATGCTCTTTATGTGGAATATATGGTCAGGAAGTGCAATATCGGCATCATCAGGGGTGTATGGGAATACTCTGTTTGGAGGTATCATTTTGCATCACATGTTACACATCTTTGCGTAAGCTTTTGCACTGCAAAGAAGACATGACATTCCAGGGTAGATACGACAAGGCTACCTGAGGGATTGCAGGCTTAAGTATGACGCTACCTAGGCTCCAGGGCTATGGGTTATCGTCTTTGTTTATTGCATGGCGTGGAGTTACGGGGTTTCATTGAACGGTGGGCCTGGTTCGGTTCGCATATACCCGGTAGTGCTTCAAGCTACCTATTGCGAGAGAGGAATTAGTGTATTATAAATATCAAGAGGTGTATTCTTCCTCACTCATTGGATCATGTCGCAAATCATTACAGGCACGCAAATTGATTGTGCACTACTCGGGCTGTATGTACTAAAGATTTCTCCTGAGCCTTCAGCTGAGAGAATACCTAGATACCTAAGTTAGGATTTTTTTCATCATATGTGCACCGTGCCACCCATCTATATGTAGTTAGTGTTGGATTTGACAACAGCAGTTTGACAAGTTTGGCCGGGCTCCCGGGCTCCCGGGAGTAGGGAATAGGTACATAGGTACTTAGGCAAGTACCGGGGTATTCAAGATTCAGGGGCGAATGCAAAACCCGAAGCTTGTTTGCTCCCTTTTCAGTGCTGCCTAACACCGGTTACCACATTACCGGGATCATACGATAGCCGTAGCTGTAACGCCACTGTCAGGCCGTGACTGTTCAGTGGCGCTTCTGTGGGTCGATCGCGTCTGCTGCCTGCGGAGTGCGCGGATGTCCACTGTGGGACAGTGCCTACAGCTGGACTGACCATTAATTTAACTTTTCGAGACCCCTGACAAAATTGCCTGGGATACCGCTTTATGCGATCGTGTCCCTCCTTTATCAGCTTCAATTTCCAGATTGACCACATTCTCTTATATTGTCCGCCCACCTTCCCTTGGTTCTACCTAGGCACTCCTCAATTACGCTCTCTTTTTTCAGTTGGCTTTGCATCGCGCTTGACTGCTCGGATCCCGCTTGTTCGTATTGCGTCGATAACGAGGCACCATGCCAGGGCGAACTCTTCCAACCTTGACTCTGTCGGAGGTCGAGTCGCACAACTCGGCCAAGTCCTGCTATGTCACCATCGGCACCAAAGTCTACGATGTGACTGACTTCCTCGATGCTCATCCCGGTGGTGCTGACCTGATCCTTGATTATGCTGGAAAGGATGTCGGCGAAATCCTCAAGGACGAGGACTCGCATGCTCACTCTGATGCTGCCTACGAAGTCCTAGACGACTCCCTCGTCGCATTTCTTGTGAGCGAGAAGCTTGCACCTAAGACACAAGATCAGAAGAATACCGTCGACTCGCAGATCAACGAGAAAGTCACGCCCACGATCCACCCCCGAACTGGTATGTCCTGTGAGGAGGATCTGAGCAAGGACACGGACTTGAACCAAGATTATAAGACGCATAAGTTCCTCGACTTGAACAAGCCTTTGTTGATGCAAGTATGGAATGGTGGATTTAGCAAGGAGTTCTACCTCGATCAAGTCCATCGACCAAGGCACTACAAGGGGGGCGCATCCGCACCACTATTTGGGAACTTCCTCGAGCCTTTCAGTTTGACCCCCTGGTGGGTAGTTCCTTTGTTGTGGCTGCCGGTGGATGCATACGGAACCTACCTGGCAGCGCAGGGCTTTGAAAATTATGGTGCTCTTGCTGCTAGCTGGCTGCTGGGCCTCTTCGTATGGACTCTGGTAGAGTATATCTTGCACCGATGCTTATTTCACCTTGACTAGTACGTTACCCCTCCGCTCTCTTGTAGATTTGGCAACTCAGTACTAAAATCCCTCACCACAGTTATCTTCCCGACAACAGGGTTGGCCTTACAATGCACTTCCTGCTCCATGGCATTCATCACTACCTGCCTATGGATAAGTATCGTTTGGTCATGCCGCCTACTCTCTTTTTGGTCCTCGCGACGCCTTTCTGGAAGTTGGCGCACACGCTGTTCTCCTTCAACTGGCATCTTGGGACGGCCGTCTACTGTGGCGGAATTTTCGGTTACGTGATGTATGATCTGACACATTACTTCCTTCATCACCAGAACCTTCCACTATGGTATAAGGGCCTCAAGAAGTACCACCTTGCCCACCACTTCCTGGACTACGAATTGGGTTTCGGGGTCACGAGCGCGTTCTGGGATCGCGTCTTCAACACTGAGTTGCCTACAGTGGCTAAGACAAAATAATGGTGTTACTGACGACAGGATTTATGATGTGATGGTGTTCTTGTACACATAACCTAGGGCATTGCGGTAGTAAAAATGGGTATTCATGAACTCTCAGGAGCAGCATTCATCAGTTGATAGAAACTGAAAAACACACTCAGCTTACATCAATCTTATAATTAATGTTAATTTCTCAATTACATAGTCTAGGAATGCTGGAGGACCAGTATCAATAAATTTCTCGATGAAAAAGTATTGGTTGAGGGCACTGGTATAAATCTATCTCTTGTCAAGTCCGCCGTGTTGTACCATTTTTGTAGGGCTCGCAATCGCCGCTTTTAAGCATCATTTGTGCAGAGGGAAGCGGTTGGCAGAATGGTCCCGTCTGATAGTCAAGGCAAGAAATATACACAAAGCTTGTACCCGGGCTACCAGTTTTTATTAGGACCTGTTTCCAATTACGCGGCTGGCTGGTAGTGATTACACTACATTCGTGGTGCCGATAAGGAGATGTGAAGGAGCCTTTCGACGTGCGATCTTCTACCTCATTTTACACCCACCTAGAATATTGATACTGTGAACGAGAAGTTACGTCTTTTTAGAAAAATAAAAATATTCATTTGTTCTAAGAACAATAGCAAAGGTCTATAAAAGTCTATAGGGGGATACAAGCTTTCTTTCTGAGTAGCAGGAGTTTTATTGCGCACAAGTGATGAAGAGTTGGTATGGAAGCCTCCAAGACTGGAGGGGTTTGGGATCTGAGAATGTAGTCCCCCAAACCATCTGTTACCTTTCACCACAACAGCTCATGTATCATATCAAAGTCACATATATATTACTATTGGAATTAAAGTTATGGTATAATCAGCTGTCCATTTTGTATTTGACATATTGACTGTTATGCTTTGGTGGCTTCGTTTCGCTGATATTCAGCTCCTCCCATGCTTATATAATTCCTCTTGGAGCACACGTTCAACTTCTGCTTCTGCAATGACGTCAGATGCGTCCATTGCAGGGAAAGATGACGTTATAAAGTGAACTGCCTGCAAATCAAGGAATTCACGTTTTGACCGCCTAGCCACTGCGCCGATTAACAAAGAACAAAAGTTGGAGCGATCACACTTCCATGAATTCTGAACCTAAACGGACGCCATTGATATGAAAGAATTTCTGTTATTACGGTTAAACTATAAAGATGCTCAGCTTTCCTAATCAGGTATCGCAATGGATTACTACTTGCTAAGCCCTGAATCAATGCATACATGAAGAATGAAACCAGTCATTTTCTGGTGTATTATGGTAATGCGTTTTGAAGTCTTATTCAGTCTATACGACGTGGACCGTGCATAATAGTTAACCTTACTGTATTGGCGAAAGCCTGTCCGAGGAAACTCCGGGCTAGCCTTTTATTGCCGACCCACTCACCCGCCACTTTCCATACTGTGACTCTGCCTTCCGCTGCCTTCCCAATCCTGACTCGGCGACCTTGCTTTAGTCAGAGCAATCGACCATCTGACTCTCTTATCTGCCCACCAAGTCATCCTTTTACTCTCTCTTCATCTGTTAAGAGTCCCCCCGAACAGCAAAGACAGTCTAACCACCCCCACTCCCCAGCTCCAGGTCAGCATATTTTCTTTGAACCCCAGACGCCTAAAATGGCCACGCTCGACGTCGAGGCTCTGCTCGATGCTACCGCCAGCAAAAATGAGGATGTGAAGGAAAGCCAGCCCCGCGATTCAGCCGACCGCGAGAAGTCCGATCGAAGCGACCGTAGGGATCGCGATCGCGAGCGTAGCCCAGACCGTACCCGACGAGACCGTAGTCCCAGAAGGCGTGATCGTAGCAGCGACCGTGGTCGACGTGACCGAGGTGATGACAGAGAAGCCACTCCTCGAAGTGATGCAGGTAGCCACAAGAGTAGGCGCAGAAGCCGGAGTCGTGATGATGATCGCCGACACTCACGCCGTCACAGAGGAGGCGATGGGGATTACTACCGTAGTGGTCGTGGTGGCCGAGACCGCTCGCGCTCTCGTTCGCCGCGCCGGCACTACCGTCCCAGGGATGACCACCGCGACCGTGAAGACCGTGGCCAATACCGAAGCAGAGACGAAGAGAAGAACCGCAACGGGCGGACGCCCAAGCGCGATGCCACTCCCGTGCTGACCGAGGACGAGCGCGACCGCCGCACCGTATTCGTCCAGCAACTAGCAGCTCGCTTGCGCACCAAGGAGTTGAAGGAGTTCTTCGAAAAAGTTGGCCCTGTTAATGAGGCCCAGATCGTCAAGGACCGTATTAGCGGAAGGTCTAAAGGGTGCGTAACTGGACCTCTTCCTCTCCTTAGAATGCTACTGACTATCTATTTTATAGGGTTGGCTATGTTGAATTCAAAAACGAAGATTCTGTCACTGCAGCCCTTCAGCTCACAGGTCAAAAACTATTAGGTATTCCGGTCATTGTTCAACTTACGGAAGCTGAAAAAAACCGCCAAGTGCGCAATACCGATGGTTCCGGCCACGGCAACTCCGTCCCCTTTCACCGCCTCTATGTAGGAAATATCCACTTCAGCATCACCGAACAAGACTTGCAGAATGTCTTCGAGCCGTTTGGCGAACTCGAATTTGTCCAACTTCAGAAAGATGACACGGGCCGTAGCCGTGGTTATGGATTCGTACAGTATGCTCTCTTTCTAGCTTGACCATTTTAGCTCTGCCATGCTGACTCTTATATAGGTTCCGCGATGCCGATCAAGCTCGGGAAGCACTTGAGAAAATGAATGGATTTGACCTCGCCGGTCGCCCAATTCGTGTTGGTCTTGGAAACGATAAGTTCACCCCTGAGTCAACTGCCAATCTCCTACAGAGATTCCAAGGCCAAAACCAACCATATCAGGGTTCTGCTTTCTCCGGTGCTGGTGGACGAGGTCCTCAAACTTCTGGCTTCGATCGCGCCGGCGGTCGTGATAACGACAAGGCAACGGGCGCTAGTGCCTTGGACGACACTGATGTTGCTGGTGTAAATTTTAACAATTATAGTCGTGATGCCCTTATGCGAAAACTTGCACGAACAGATGAGCCTTCCAACGGTACTCAGAATGAAGGGCCGATTGTTAAACCTAAGACCGAGGCTAAACCCCTTCCCGTCAAGGTAAACATGGCAAGTCGCTGTGTAGTTCTGCACAATATGTTTGACCCCACAGAGTGCGTTATATTCCAATGAATCGTCTTGATAAGGTTCAACTAACATAGAATATAGGGAAGAAGGTGAAGTGTGGGTCAAGGATCTTGAGGATGACGTTAGACAGGAAGCCGAAGAGAAATATGGCCACGTCGTTCATATCTCTCTTGATCCCAATTCACAGGGCGACATCTATCTCAAGTTCGACAAAGTCCAAGGAGGCGAGAATGCCATCAAGGGTCTCAATGGTCGTTATTTTGGAGGCCGCATGATTAGCGCCGCGCCTGTTGTGGATGCAGTCTACAGCAGTTTGTTCTCTCGCACCAAGGCTTTTTAAGATACTAATCACTGGCCTGACTCTCTGCTCCTAGGAAACTTAACCGTAAGTTGAAAGTCTATTGTTCATTTTGTATTTAATACCTAATCATCACACGATAGTCTCCGTTGAAATCGCCCTTACCAGCGGCGCCCGGTACCTTCCATATTTTGCTGATCGCCAGCTTCACAAGTTTTCTTCTGGTAAACGGCACAAAACCTTGCGACCTGCCTACGGTTATTTGTCGATTTTCCCTTACCCATGCGCAGATTAGCAGCACTTGACTTGACGCTGATTCTACTGCAGCACATCACACACCCAAACACCCACACACAGACACATGCGAGGACGACCCATCCTCATCCACTAGTTTGCCAACTGCACCAAATACACTGATGATTCCTAGGCCGGGCGTGGGAACTTCCGATCGTGCCGATGGGACCCGAAGCATGTGTCAATAGGTTTTCCGTAGGCCGACCTGGCGTTAGATTCTCTGTTGCTGCCATGATAGGAGATAGAAAAATTGATTGCAGGCGTTAAACGAGTATTTAATTTTGAGTCTAGTGATACTGAAGGAACCTTGTGAATATCGTGATGTCAAGTGATTTTAGGGGCTTTCTGTCGATTCGGAACTTTCCCACGGTAAATAAACGGTTTCGTATAATAAGAGACACGCATAAGACGTGTAGAACGATGGCCTCGTGAATCATTTAGGATGTATCAATGCCAGTAAAATTCTTGAACCTCGGAAAAATATAAGCCAATGATAAAGATGCTCTCGCCTCTCTCTACACCGGTAATATTTACATCAAACATATCTGTCTCTTTCTTATTCACATCGAATTTCATTCAGTAAAATCAGAGCAAAACGCTCAAGCACCGCATGCTATTCCCCATTGTCTCCTTTTTTTCTTCTCTCTTCCCTCTCGCCTTCCTCGCCCACTACTAGATGGAGCTTGTCTAGGTGAGCAAGAACCTCCAGAGCCAAGACCTAAAACATTTCTCTGTCTGTTTTAACCCTCGGCGACCCTGAAGGGCAGCCGGCGATGTATGTGCTCATTGATCCGGACGAAATTCCGCTCGTTGTCGGCGGTTATCACACCATGGCGGATCAGGAAATCGATGATGACAACGGCGGCATCGGGCTTGAACTCGTTGTTCAGCAGCGCCGCCTGCACATCCCCGACGCTCATGAGGCTGTAGCTCCCGACCTCGCCGTCGTGGGGCTTCGGGATGACGTCGACCGGCAACTCCATGTCGTATATGTAGACGATGCCCGGACACAGGAGCCCCGACTCGCCGAGCCAGCCGTGTATCGCGTCCGTCGAGCTGATGTACGTCAGCAGGCCCGTGGACCGCACCCTCGTGCGCACCAGCTCCGGCGGCAGGGCGGCCTCTTCGCCGGCCTCCTTGATGATGGTCTCCAGCGCGCTCGTCCCGGACGCTATACCCCCCGCCACGGAGGAGTCGAGCATGTTCGGGCTGCTGAAGAGGTGCTTGGCGCGTCGCGGGATCCAGAGCCCCGATATCACGCCACAGTCATCCTCGGTGGCGCGCGAGCGCACATAGGCGACCATGTGCGCGCCCTGCAGGAGGATGCCGAAAAGCGGGGCGGCGAAGCGCTCCATCGTCACGGTGCCCGCGGGCGTGTCGCCCTCGCTCCGGCTCGTGGGCCAGGACAGGACGGTGAAGGGCTCGCTGTGCTTCTTGGAGAGCAGGCGGAAGGTGTCCTGGGCGATCAGGATGTCCACGAGCTCCTTGAAGGCGGCCGTGAAGGCGGCGGCGCTGTCGGACCCCTGAGACGCATCCAGAACCGTCACGGTGCGCGGGTGCTCGTGCGAGATCTGGAAGGAAGACGTCCACGGCATCTTGGCCACCGTCTCGGGCCGCACGTAGCCGTGCGGCTGGGGGTCGCCGGCCAAGATGAGCTGATAGTAGATCTCTAAAGGATCGCGGCCATGGGGAAAGCTTGATTGAGGGGGGTGCGCATGAGCTCTACTGTATGTCCCGGCCGTCGAAAGGGGAAGAGGATGTGGGAGGCGAGGCTGGGCTTACTTGTCTGCATTTTCGACGATGGGCAAATAGGACCTGCCTACTGTTGAGCGACCCATTGTCGTCGTCGTTGTTGTTGTCTTTTGGTTGAGTTTTTGTGGTGTTTCTGCTTCTGGAACTTCTGTTTGCTTTTGACCGAGCTGCAACTATCAGTATTCCCATGAAAGCCGTTGATTCGGTTGAGGGCGATCGCTCCAGGTAATAATAATCGGCTTAGATGTGCATGCGTCTTAATAATGTGGTACTATAGGTGGGGGGAGCTTGATCGAGGCGGTTACTTGGATGGCTGACCGCTCGGGCTCGCAGCGAAGACCTTGGCAGGCACAGCGACCTATAGACAGGTCTAGGTGCCTACCGGTGGTGGAATGGGGGATAGCGCACCAGAATGAAGCGATCCAGATGCGAACTCAGGTGGCAGATAGACCGGAATAGGTAGCTGTAGCGTCGACCGTTGCAGTACTATTTGGACTAGGACCGGGTGCTGGAACCAATGCATCCTGCAAGGGAATCGGCAAATAGGAGGACGGCTACATGTAACATGACTAGACTAATGTGGTGTGATAAGGAGTGACCGATATGCTCCTCCTGCTGTGGTAGTGCTCCCCACCTAGACTTGGTGTTCTGTCCCTGTGAGAATGTACCTACCAGTAGTGTTGACCATATAAGCACTGCCATCATGACGGGTGGGCAGCCGATGGCGAAACGCGTTGGGCTAACAACCAAGAAGTAAGTGCAGGAACACGTTACATTGTGACCGGCAGGGCTAGGTATACTACCATGCTATATCGGTATATCGCGTCACATATGTTAGGCGGTGGGTTTTAAGGACTGCGTTTCATAAGTACTTCCCCATTGCAGCAATGTACTGGCCGCCAACTCGACAACAAGTGGTATGATGAAGCCATGAATAATAACAGGTGGGTACCAAATCGTCGAATAATAGCACAGCTCTGTCGGCTTTAGCAGCAAATAGGACAGGAGAACCTAACCTAGTGCAGACAGACTATGCTTTATGTAAGCTAGAGCCTCACAAGAAGACCGGGAATAGAGGCTAATATGGGAAGTTGGGTTAAACCTTGAAGTTGGCCGAACAACATACACATGTATCCTCGGCAAGGCAGACTGTTCCAAGTTGCAACCGAGCCACAAGCTAGAAACAAAACAAATGAAAACGCGCGGCAGGGGTACGGGACATATCATATATCATAGTAAATGCATTGTACAGGCAACGCTTTAAATATTGACAGCACTCCGCCGGGCAGGGGGTTGAGACGTTGATGAAGTGAGGCCCACAGAAGAACCAGCGACAGTGCAATTGATAAATTCCGAGCTGTGTCTGTAGTTTTCTATTTTCCCTCACGTTCAGATGAACTCGGCATCATTGTTTGTTTCTCTTACCTACGGACAGAACACCTACCAGCAGAAAAAAACACCAAAGGGGGAGAAACTAAAAAAACTAAAACTTTACACACAAAAACCACATGCAGCGATGGCTAGCGACAGGATGCCATTGTCCTCTAAAGCTACCTTATCCGTGGCGCTAGCCAAGGCGAGGACTGCCGTTCAGCTCGACCAAGCTCAGTATCATGAAGGTGCCAGAGCATACTATGTTGAAGTCGTCGAGCTGCTTGCCCGAGTCATCGGGCGGGCTTCTAATGAGAATGACGTGAGGAAACTGGAGGATATCGTGAGTCCCCTGATGAGCTACAAAGCGGTGGGCTTCACCAGTCCTTGTCTGAGCTGTTCGACTGACGCCGATACTAGCGACGAGCCTACACAGACCGCATTCAGCAACTGGAGGAATTGTTGGCTGACGCTTGAGACACGGAGCTGGTTTAGTGTGCTGTTAGTATTCAACAAGGAATTCACCTTTTTGAGGAATCTGCATTTGCATGGCTGAGGAGCATATAAGCGCTTGATATCCAAACACAATTCGGGGGCTCGGGGCGTGGCGTTTGGGTGGTATATACAAGGGATTTGTACAATAGTTCTACACTGAAGACAAAACTATACCCCGGCATTCGGCGTCTGCCCGGTAGTGTTTGTGGCAACTTTATCCGCCATGACAGGCTCAGCCACGGGCTCCTCTGCATCCAGATCGTCGCCCTCGGACTCTTCCACGGCGCCGAAGTTGGTGTACGCACTGTCTTGCTCGGCTTGGACGTTGTCGATCTGCTTGCCGGCCCACTTCTTCCAGTTCTCGAATTGTTCATCTTCGAGCCCCATGCTGACCTCGATGGCGGACTTGCCGAAGTATGCGCCCACCTTCAAGGCCTCCTCCCTCGCTATACGTCGCTCAATGTCTTCCACATGCCGCAACGCGTAGAACTCCCGCCGTACGATGTCGTAGGCCTTCTCCTGTGTCATGCCCTCCACGTTGTGCATCATCCATAATTGTCGTTGGACGACACTGTAACCATTGCCGTTAGTCCATGGTTCCTCTGAAGGTTCCTCTCGCAAAGGCCAAGTGGGCGGCGGCAGGGAGAAGCTTACCTCTCGCCGCAGAGGGGCATGCCAGGTTGTCGCAACCCCTTGGACCAATCGTATCGCTCTGCATCTCTGCCGTCCATTTCGACGATCATCCTCGGCCTCGCCAGCTCCCATGGATGGTCTTTGTAGAATTGGCGTCGCAGCCCGTCCTCCTCGTATACTAATCGTTGCGGTTGGAACAGCTTGCTTGGTCTCCGGACCTTTGGGTTGTGTTTCTGATGCTGGGGTGGATAGGTTCGCGTGACGGTTTCGGACGGCGGTATCATCTCGACGACGTTGTACCAAACGGGCCTTTGGATACTGACTTGCGGCACTATTCGCTGGTTCAGCATGTTGGTGACGGCCTGATAGACCCGGGAGGGCCTGACCTGTCGTTGGCCGCCCATGGTGAGTGAGAACTGAGCGATGCGGTGCGGTGCGACAGGTTTTCGAGAGCGCGGGTACGGCACCGAGCGATTGACCCAGTAAATTCAGTCGTCAACGATGTTTTACGAGAAATGTGCTATCGCCGCCGCTCGAGATGTGCCGTCTCGCACTATAAGTAGAAATTATTGAATTGGCTACTGTGAGGCTGTAGGGATGGAGGGCATATTGATCCGAGATCCACTGTAATTGCTAACGAGAACAGAAGACTGGCTGATGCATGCACTGGTCCCTCTTAAATGGGTCGCGCTAAGCAGGGGTTCACCACTGTTGCAACTTTGAATCCTCTCCAACTCCCCATCGCTCTATATCGGTACTTATATGAATTTTTCTTTCTTTTAACAGCTCGATGATTCAAACATGACTGCCGTACAATAGGTACCTACACCGGAACCAACAACAGGCATTGCGGCCTCTATCCACGGCCGATCAAAAGACCACATTAACTTACCAATGACATCGACACATATACAAAGGGCTGTGACGACGAAACCCTAGAAAATGCGGGACGCCAGCCCATGAACATCTCTAGAGTAGACGGGTCGAGATACGGCGCGGTACTCCTTGGCCAGCCCTCGCCGGCTGCCAGCTCAATAACCCGTGCTCGAGCTGTGCGTGTGCACAATGGACGCGCAAGGTCTATCGCGAATGGCTTACATTTTCTTCCCCGCTGCAGCCGTCCGATCCAGCCGCCATGGCGGCACAAATCCCATCCTAGCCTCTTACTACCCCGGACCTTCTGCGCAGCGATAGCACCGGGCGGTGGTCGAACTACGAGCTCAAACTACTTCACCTCGTATCCTGTGAGCGGACGTAGTTGGAATCACACCGCTGTACCGTCCACCGAGCCGACTGAACAAACGAAGAAACCACACAATCCGTCTCTTTTTGGGCGACGTGTCGTGACCCAGCCGAAAGATGAGGTTCTTGGTATCGTCGATTATTACGACGATATTTCAGTCGATGAGTCTCTTAAATTCTATAGGGACCCTTATTTCAGGAAGTATGCCTCTGCGGATGGCCCCAACGTCACAGTTTCCGACAAGCCCGAGGATCTCGAACTCCAGACCGTCTATGGCGACCGAGACCCCGACGCTGAGGAATTCGAGCCAGCACTAAATCTGCGTTTAGCAGTCGCTGCTCGTAATCGATATCCTGCCCAAGTTTCCCTCGACACTGTATGGGATCTCTATCAAGCACTTCCTGAGCCCCGGCCGGCGCACATAACTGCCTTTACGCGCCATTCACTGACGGCAGCCTTAGCGTCTTGCGAACGTAAGGACCAAAAATCCATGTTAAGGTATTTTGCCGTGATAGCCGACATTACAAACTCTGGCTTCTCTTTGACCAGTTTCCAATGGAATACGGCCATTTCATTTGCTACGGGGTACGTCGCGAAAACCACAGAGGTCGAGGTCGAGGCTGCTCTCAAACTGTGGCATCAAATGGAGAAGGAGGCAGGTTTAAAGGCAAACGATGTGACCTTTAATATCCTTTTTGATTCCGCGTCAAAGGCAGGCAAGTTCAACTTGGCCGAGATGATATACGAAGAGATGACGCATCGCGGGTTTGCATACAACCGGTATCACTACACTAGTCTCATCCACTTCTTTGGCCTCAAGCAGGATTCAAGTGGTGTCAGGGCTGGGTATAGAGAAATGGTTGAAGCCGGCGAGATCATTGATACAGTAGTCTTGAACTGTCTCATAGCCAGCTTCATTCGATGCGGTGAAGAACAATCAGCTGAACACGTTTACGAGAAGATGAAGGCATCCAACAAGGAGCTATCGACACTTCCCCACAGAGACTATACCATGGCAAAAGCCATTACGAAGGTACTCGCAATGTTTGCCCGTGTCGGCAAAAGGCATCCTAGCATGCGCCCTGTATTTCAGAAGTCTGCTTTGTTATCTCCGGACCTACAAACATACCGCATTCTCATAAACCATTACGGGCTGCGGCTTGGCAATCTCAGCAAGGTCGCCCAGTTTCTCGATGAGATGAAAGCCTTCATGATTCCACTTCATGGAGTTATCTTCCTAGCGCTGTTCCAGTCATTTTCTGTGCATGGCGGACCAGGCTCAGACTGGAGCGCGCAGAGGCTCGATAGCGTCTGGGGCGCCTTTCTTGATGCCTTGGACTCTGGGGCAGACGGCCTTTACATTAGTACATGGTTAGCCATGGCTGTTCTCGAGGCACATGCCCGATATTCGACCAGGGACGAGATGTTAGACGTCTACGATTGTTTGGATTCCAGATGGAAATTAGACCACGCAAATTCTCAATACATGATACATTTCCTACAGCGGGTTCTGAAAACAGGTGGTTTAGATGTGGCTAAGCCACGGTGGGCTTTTACATTCGGGTAGCATCGTGAGAGTTTCAAGGGCTGAGACTTGCATATATTACTCTGTACTGATACTAAAATGTATACTCCTCCAGGCGCCAAGCCTATACTATATTGTGATACTACTATGTCATATACATTGAACTAAAAATACAACTCGTTAATAATTAAGAGCTGCTCTTGGATTGGCGAGAATGGTCTATTGAGAATGGTCTATTAACAGACACATTCATTTTAGACGGAGCCTAGACTGTTATTCTCTACCAATGCGAATGCCATTCTACTAACAAGGCGTAACTTGCAAACAAATATTAGACCACTCCGTGCATAGAGAACGGGAACCGGTCGACTTAGCATGTTGGCTTGCCAAGGGTCAGGCTATGTTAAAGTCGGGTCTTGGAGGGGAGACTTTACTCTAAACACCTGGAATCAGACATATGGACAAACTAGGAAAAGGCTGTGCCAGCCTAGGGAGCTACAAGGCTCCAGCTGGGATTGAACCAACCAGAGATGTCTGTGACTCAGTTTGCCCAACCTGGCTTTCGGTTGATCGTAGCCCTCTAGCTAAACAGATCACGAATATATGCCAAAGATGAACAGACAAATGAAATTGTACGTTTGGCAGTGGCCTCTTAGGTCTATAGTGCTCCTATATGTACAGTTGCATCGCCCCTCCCGCCTGCTGCGAAGGCCTCACCTATCGGAAGTTATCCACTCGTTTATAGCCCGAGACTAGTACAACGATATTCGATCGCGAGGCGCTTAAGCCTTGGGCTTGTTGGTTTGCCAGACTAGAGAACGCAACTGTTAGCATGTCGGCCACAACACAAAAGCGTTTCCCTTTCCCCAAGCATATAAACCCGCATATAAACCCGCGAGTCTGAACAGCCGGGGGATTGCACGAGGCGGGGAAGCGGAGGAAATTGACGCACCAGCGATGCCGAAGGGCGCGAAGAAGCCGGTGATGCAGTAGGCCCAGAAGCGGACGGCGAAGAAGCGCGTCTTGGTGTTGAAGGGCAGGTTGGAATAGGGGCCCTCGGGGTAGTGGTATGGCGACGACAGACGGGCGCGGGTGGCGTGGAATGCGCGGCGGCTGATGAGCGAGGTGATGCGCGGGCTGGCCCGGACCATGGCGGCTTGGGGAGACATCTGGCGTGGCCAATTAGCTGCCTGACGCTTTAAGCAGAAACAAGAGGCCTGGATGCTACCTTTTCAATGGTTGCCGAAGATGTGGTGGAGGGGAGATGGGTTTGCACTTGGCTTAGGTGTTGAGCCTAAGGAGCTTTTTGGAGGAACGTAAAGAATCATTCCTCATACGAGGTTCCGGCTACAGGCCTGGGCGGCCGGGTCGGTCGAGCTTCGGCTAAATGCCTCTGAGTAACCAAGAAACGCCGAGTACATATGTTGGGAGGTACTGGGGACAGTGTCGATATTACCCCTCACGTACAGTAGATCCCATGTCAATCGACAACTACACTAGGTACCTACCTGTAGGTACCTAAACTTAGATAGGGACGCTGGCCCACCCAGTTGTACCCATCTGTGCATCCCACCAAGTTCGGTCTCACCGCCCGCGTTCGATCCCCGTTGTCGTGCTAAGCTTCTTTGCACAGCTCACTAGGTATTTTCTGCCATCCCATCAGAAAGTTTACAGTACACCCTCAACTTGTTGAAAAGTGCTGGGAGAGACAATTGTGATATCCTGCGGCTCCTATTGTCGCCACACATTTATTGGATGCCTTGCAATTAATCCCATTCTCTATTGCAGCTGTTCTTCCTAAATCCAAACCTCAGCTGGTCGCAACCACCATGGCCGACCAGCTTTTCGACGTCTTCGACGAGGACCCGGCTAAGAAGGCCAGGCTTCAAGGCCAGGATGTCGAATCATCATTCACAGGAAAAACATCCAAATCAAAGAAGAAGGAGAAGAGAAGCAAGAAGCGCAAGGCTGACGGTGCAATGAAGAATGGCGCCGAAACTGCTGCATCCGCACCCTCTGTGCCCGAGATCGACATGGCTGACATTCAGCCAACCTCCCCCGAAGAAGATGGCGTTGAAGATGCAGCGTCGGACGGCCAAGGCGACAATAAAAGACGGCGAAAGGATGGCGTCGCAGAGCCTGTATTGACCGATACCTTCGAAACCGCCGAGTCTCGAGAAGTTGCTGCAGCCGCCGGGTTTGCAGCTACAAAGGAGGAGGCGTCGCTTGTTCTATCGCACAACATCCAGCATCAAGTCGCGCTTCCGCCAGATCTAGACTACGAGTACGTCCCACTATCCGAGCACAAGGCGCCCGAGAACCCTGTTCGATCATGGCCCTTCACACTCGATCCCTTCCAGCGCCTTTCTATTTCCTCCATAGAAAGAGACGAGAGTGTGCTTGTATCGGCGCACACGAGTGCAGGAAAGACGGTTGTCGCCGAATATGCTATCGCACAGTGTCTCAAGAGAAACCAGCGTGTCATCTATACAAGTCCCATCAAAGCACTGAGCAACCAGAAATACAGGGAGTTCAATGAAGCTTTCGGAGATGTTGGCCTTATGACGGGTGATGTCACCATTAACCCAACAGCTAGTTGTCTCGTCATGACAACCGAAATTCTGCGGTCGATGTTGTATCGAGGGTCAGAGATCATGCGGGAAGTGGCCTGGGTTGTGTTCGACGAGATCCACTACATGCGAGACAAGTCGCGTGGTGTTGTATGGGAGGAAACTATTATCCTACTGCCAGATAAAGTGCGATACGTCTTTCTGTCTGCTACTATTCCGAATGCCTTCCAGTTTGCCGAATGGATTGCAAAGATCCACCGCCAGGCCTGCCACGTCGTCTATACCGACTTCCGACCTACCCCTTTGCAGAACTATTTCTTCCCGGCCGGCGGGTCGGGCATCTTCTTGGTCGTTGACGAGAAGGGTGTCTTCCGAGAACACAACTTCAATAAAACAATGCAATTGATTGAAGAACGAAAGGCAGCAGAAGCCAACGACCCGAATGCGAAACAGATAGGCAAGGGCAAGCACAAGAAAACCTTTAAGGGGAAACAGAACGATTCCCAACAGGCAGACATCCAGAAGATTGTCAAGATGATTATGAGCAAGAATTTCAATCCGGTAATCGTATTCAGTTTCAGCAAGAGAGAGTGCGAGATGTTCGCTGTCCACACTTCAAAATACGCCTTCAACGATGATAGCGAGAAAGCAATGGTGCGCAAGGTATTCACAAGCGCCATAGAATCTCTATCCGAAGAGGACCGTGAGCTTCCCCAGATCCAGAATATCCTCCCGCTTTTGGAGAAGGGTATCGGCGTTCACCACTCCGGTCTACTACCTATTTTGAAAGAGACAATCGAGATTCTATTCCAGGAGGGATTAATCAAGGTTCTCTTCGCGACCGAAACCTTTTCTATTGGTCTCAACATGCCTGCAAAAACTGTTGTCTTTACGAAGGTCACCAAGTTCGATGGCACAACCACGCGCCCCCTTACGCCGTCCGAATACATCCAAATGTCTGGTCGTGCTGGTCGTCGAGGCCTTGATGAACGCGGTATCGTTATCATGATGGTCGATGAGAAGCTGGAACCAGAGACCGCAAAGGGCGTTGTTATAGGTCAACAAGACCGTCTCAACTCAGCCTTCCATCTCGGCTACAACATGGTCTTGAATCTGCTCCGAATTGAAGCTATTTCTCCAGACTTCATGCTAGAAAACTGTTTCTTCCAGTTTCAGAATACGGCCGGCGTCGCCAGTCTTGAGCATGAACTGATGAAACTACAGAAGGAGCGTGATGAGATGGTTATTCCAGATGAGACTACTGTCAAGGACTACTACAGCTTGCGCCAGCAGTTATCAACATACACCAAGGACATGCTCCACGTAATCCAACACCCTAAGCATTGTGTCGACTTTTTGCAACCTGGACGGCTAGTTCAGATTGCGAACCCAAAGACTGGAAAGGATTTCGGCTGGGGAGTAGTACTTAACTTTACGAAACGCAAAGAGCCAAAGTTTGGCGAGAAAGAGTACGCGCCACAAGAGTCCTACTTTATTGATGTGTATCTTCGGCTTGACCCCAACTGCGATCCGTTCGTGCCTGCTAACCCCTCTACGGAGATGCCGGTTGGTGTTGCACCCAATGATCCAAACAAGGATAGCATTTTTGAGGCAGTTCCTTGTATGCTCACTTGCATCAAGGCACTAAGTCAAATTCGTGTGTTCATGCCGAAAGATACCTCATCGCGAGAAGATGTCGAGTCAGTTCGTAAACAGCTCTCTAAAGCCTTGAAAGAGGTCGAGCGACGCTTCCCCGACGGCTTGCCCGTCCTAGATCCTATTGAAAACATGAATATCACGGATGATTCATTCAAGAAGCTACTTCGTAAGATTGAGGTCTTGGAATCGCGCTTACTGTCCAACCCTCTCCACGGTTCCCCGCTGTTGCCCGATCTATGGGAGCAATACTCAAAGAAGATCGCGCGAACTGACGAGATCAAAGCCCTGAAGAAGAAAATAGGCAAGGCACACTCTATTGCGCAGTTGGACGAACTTAAGTCGAGGAAAAGAGTGCTGCGGCGCCTCGGGTTTATCAACGAAGGCGAGGTTGTCCAGATGAAAGCTCGTGTCGCTTGCGAGATTTCATCGACCGAGGGCCACGAGCTTCTACTCTCCGAGTTGCTATTCAACCGCTTCTTCAACGAATTATCGCCTGAGCTTATTGCTGCGGTACTTAGTGTATTTATCTTTGAAGAGAAAGTTGAAGCACCAGCTCTCCCCGAGGAACTAATGAAGCCATTCTCTCAAATCCAGGCCCAAGCTCGTATCATCGCCAAGGTCAGCCAGGAAAGCAAATTAGAAGTCAACGAAGACGAATATGTCCAGAGTTTGAAGTATCAGTTGATGGAAACGGTTTATGCGTGGGCCAACGGCAAGTCTTTTGCAGAAGTCTGGTATGTACACACCTGGGTAAATCCCAAAGTCCTTTCCATAATTCCACGCGTTTCGTCAGTCTACATTTCTGACATATCATAGCAAAATGACTGGTGCCTACGAAGGTTCTCTCATCCGTCTTTTCCGCCGTCTCGAAGAGCTTCTTCGACAAATGGCCCAGGCCGCCAAGGTTATGGGCAGCGAAGATCTACAAAACAAGTTCGAGGAGAGTTTGACCAAGATTCGTCGTGACATCGTGGCTGCCCAATCCCTCTACCTCTAGGCCTGTTCCTAGCTCCTTCTTCACCGGTTGTCATGTGTTATCTAGGAACATGGCAGGAGCTGCTTGCTGGGGAGATCTATGAACCAGTGGCTTACCACTACGTAGTAGGCTCTCCGTGATGTAGTCTCGCCTGTGGATTCTTCACCGGCACCGTTTCTGCTTTTTAAGGGAGTTTGGGGGGGAGCTTTCGGGGATACCACTTAGTTCGTGTTCCAACCCAAAAACATAAGGGGAGGAAAGGAGATGAAACATGTAATTTTGTAGGCGGATATAAATTGCGCCTGTGGCTTTGGGTGGGAGGGTGCATATGTTCTAGATAGACAAGCCGAGCATCGCCATTGTTGGTGATGCTCCAAGCCTCTTATTGCCTTTTTTCCTGCGACGTGACATGCCCTATTTTTGTAGACCCTATGATTAAACTGTTGTGAACGCCTTGCAATGCTTCCTTCCCGAACGCCATATCCATGCAGGATCGCGGTTATAATACAATCATGGAACCAAAACGAGAGCCATTTATCTTCAAATTTCACTTACTATCCCCTGAAATGGCTCGTATGAAACCAATCAGTACACCAAACATGACACCGACGCGAACCATGAAACGCCACCGATCACTAGACATGCTCTCCTCGCGGATAAGCCACCCTGCGCTACCCAGCGGCCAGATGAAACCGGTGATCACTCCACGGATCAGCAAGTCGACCATACCCACCAGCCCGACCTCATTGCTGTCGGCACCGGCGGTGCCGTCGGCGCCCGCATTCGTCGCAGCCGTAGGCATGGCGGCGCCATTGTCATCGATCCAGGAATCCTCCATGCGCCGGAAGCTGTCGGGGCTGGGAAGCGTGTCGGGCGTGTACCGCGAGGAATGTATGCTGCGGAACTGCAGACGGAGCTGGTTCACCTCGGAGCCGGTGAAGCCGGCAGATAGAAGCCGTTCGAAGCCCCGCGGCGGCGCCGTCGTCGTCGTCGTCGTCGTCCCCGTTGTCGTCAGGCGTAGACCAGGGGTTTTTGGTGTTGTAGAAGACGAAGGATGTAATAAGGAAGAGGAGGACGTCGGCGGCGGTAAGGCGGCGGCCTGGGCCTCGCTCTCCAGCTCTGAGACAGACAGCTCGTCCCCGGTGCTGCAGTTCACGTAGATGCGCGGCGCGGGCTCCGGACGCCCCGGTACCGACTTGCCCTTGCTCCGGCCGCTCTTGTCGCCCTCTGCGCGGCAGCGCTGCTCGGCGTCCGCGGCGGATGGGCCATTCTGCGGGGGAGGAGGCGGGGGCGGGAGGGCGCGCAAGACGGAGCTCACCACGGCTGTGTCGGGCAGGATCTTGCCGCCGTGGATGAAGCGCAGGCGGCGGCGCGCGTGGGCCTTGTCGAGACGCGAGCGGATCAGGTGCTTCAGCGAGACGACGGTGGTGGCGCTCGGGCGCGGGATGTCGAGCTCGAGGTCGGGGAGCGCGGCGTTGAACCGGATCGTCAGGAGTAGAGGCGGTGGCGGTGCGGCCGACATGGCTTTCGGGAGGAGGGACTTGGGCGCCGCTGTCGTCATGTTGTTGGGTTGTTGGTGTTGCTTGGAAGGTGAGGCATTGTGGGGCGTTTGGACGATCTAGGCTAAGGTAGGGAGGGTTTCTTTCGTTGCTTTATGTTGGAGGGGCTATAATGATATGAGGAACACGGTGAAAGCGGTAAGTAAGGTATTAGGAGGTAGGTAAGCATAAAAGGCGTATTGTGATGCAGTGCGACTGTGATTGCCAGGTACCTACTACCTTATAGATAAAGTGCTGGTAATTACCTAGGTAGCGATAGGCGTGATGACGCTGAGGGGACCCCTTAAGGCTAGGTAGGTAGAAGCAACTATCGACCACCCTAAGATACCAGGCAAATGACGTGCTCTTATAGTTCCTTCGCAGAATAAGCCCACACTCCGCAATTCCGGGGTCCGATCCCGGAATAACTGTGTCGCCATTGGGACGAATAAATCCAAGCGCTTTCTTGAACCGGATAAAAAGAAAAAGGAGAAAAAAGAAAAGAAGAAAGAGGAGAAAAGAAAGGAAAAGGAAAACAGAAGAAGAAGAAGAAGTAAATCAGCGGGAAAAAAACAGGTCAAAGAGCGGTGGTCTCAACGAAGTGGAGGCTGGTTCGTGAACACCTGCAGTCACTGAGGGTACAGAGCCAAAGTCGAGAGACCTGGGACGGTATTAGTAACCTAAATGGGCCGCGCTGGTTTGCAATCCTGTTCTAGATTCTTGCTTGGAAGGAAATTGAGCATTTCTCCACGAATCCAACGTCACCCAGCTGCATACCGCAGATTTCACACTCCCATGGCCGCCCAACTTCCGGCCAAGCTGAAGCCCGCTGCCCGGGTCGCCGGCCAGAGACAGGATGTTTGGTGAGAAGCAGCCGCGATGTCTTGTGTCGCACTGCCGATTTGCTGATGGAAATCGTAGGTCCATCGTCAACGAGGCCGCGGCAGCCTCTCCTGTCCAGCCCATCGTGAACATGGGCCAGGGTTTCTTTGGTTATAACCCCCCTGCCTTCATCATCAACGCAGCCAAGTCGGCTCTGGACCGCGTCGACTGCAACCAGTACAGCCCTACCAAGGGCCGGCCACGGCTGAAGAAGGCCATCTCCGATGCCTATGCGCCGTTTTGGGGACGCAAGCTGGACCCGGACACCGAGATCACCATCACGACCGGTGCGAATGAGGGCATGCTCAGCGCCTTTATGGCCTTCATTGAGCAGGGCGACGAAGTCATCATCTTTGAGCCCTTCTTTGATCAGTATGTTCACCTTGAGGCATATGCATATACCCAGACGTTTTGTGTTTGCTAAGTAAGTGTTGTCTAGATATATCAGCAACATCGAGATGCCTGGCGGCAAGATCGTCTACGTGCCCCTAAGCCCTCCCAAAGACGGGGCATCGCGGACGTCCTCGTCGGCTGAATGGACTGTCGATTTCGACGCCTTAGAGAAAGCTATCACACCCAAGACGAAGATGATCGTCATCAACACACCTCGTGAGTTTGCTGTCCGCACTTGAAGCTCTTGTTTTAACGAGCAGATGACTAACTCATCATAACATACAGACAACCCTGTCGGCAAGGTATTCTCCAAGGAAGAGCTTCAGCGCATAGGGGACCTCTGTGTCAAGAATGAAATCATCATTCTCTCTGATGAGGTCTACGACCGGCTCTACTATGCGCCCTTCACGAGAATTGCGACACTGTCTCCTGAGATTGAGAACCTGACGCTCACCGTTGGATCTGCCGGCAAGAACTTCTACGCCACAGGATGGCGTGTCGGTAAGTTTTCCGTGTCTATATCGACCGGAGCCGTTCAGCATCGACGTTAATAGTGGCGACATTGGAAACTAACAACATTGCTTAGGCTGGTTGATGGGACCTTCACACTTGATCCAGTACGTGTCCGCAGCCCACACTCGCATCTGCTATTCTTCCGTGTCGCCACTACAAGAAGCCTGCGCCGTCGGTGAGTTTTATTTCTCAGCCTCCCTTTTCGTCACAGGGTAGACAAGCTAATTCCCAAATTCAGGTTTCGAACAGGCTGAATCAGAAGGGTTTTGGGAGGAGACGGTGAAGGACATGAAGGCGAAAATGACGCGCTTCAACGCGATCTGGGATGAACTAGGACTCTCATACACAGACCCCGAGGGTGGGTACTTCGTCATGGTGAACATGGCGAAGGTCAAGCTGCCGGAAGGCTACCCGTTCCCACCACACGTCGCGAGCCGTCCGCGAGACTTCAAGCTCGCGTGGTTCCTGATCCAGGAGGTTGGCGTCGCGGCCATCCCGCCCACCGAGTTCTACACCGATCCTAATACTTGGATTGCTGAGGACTATATGCGCTTCGCGGTATGCAAGGAAGATGAGGTCCTGGAGACTGCCAAGGAAAGGTTGAGGGGGCTGAAGAAATATATAGAAGGTTAAGCTGCCGAGCTTTGCGATTGAGGATTAGATCAAGTGAACAGTAGATGTCATAACTCGCCTAGAAAGACGTCTTTTTTAAGCTTGGCCTAGTAGTTGCTTATTAAGTGCGCGCTAGGTATAACCTGGAGGTATCAAGATTCCTTCGGCTTCAGTGTCTGTCAACCACGTCATGCTATATATATATACAGTCATTGCGTATCACTACATATCATTTGCACTAATACAACAAAAGCTTATAACAAAGAAACATGCTTACTACCTAGATAGGTAGGTTAGATATTGTTCGACTCATGTCGGGTCTAGAATCCCGTCGCATATACAAACTTGCGTGGTTAAAGCCAACTCTACCTTTTATTTTATATGCTTTTCTGCTAAGACAAGAACCGCTTCCTATTCCATTCATTCATTCGTACCACATTAATTTTCGGTATCCCTCATTTATGGAAGTGTAAGCACTGCACCTGGCAGTAATTATACAAGCCGTGCTTCCCGAGCTCGCCGCCAAATCCGCTCAGCTTCCAGCCGGCAAAGTACGCCCCGAAGTGCGGGCGCTCAAAGCGGTTGATCCACACAGAGCCAGACTCGAGCCTCTGCGCGATGCGACGAGCCTTTTCTAGGTCTGGCGTGTACAGAGAGGCGCCGAGCCCGGCGTTGTCGAGGTTGGCGCGCGCGATGACGTCGTCCTCGTCTGACCACGTCAGGACCGGTGTTATGGGCGCTGGATGGCACAGATATTAGCCTCGTATAGGGCCGATACTACTCACTGGCCCTTTTATCGGGAAGTAAAGAACATGCTTACCAAACTGCTCCTCCTGCACGACCAGGGATCCCTCGGGCGGCTTGGCCACGATCGTAGGCGGGATCCAGAACCCCTTCTCGTCGCTCTTGACCTCGCCGCCGATGACGATCTCGTGATTGTTCCTCTTGCAGTCGTCGAGGAAAGACTTGGCGCGCTCGAAATTCGCCCGGTTGCTGAGCGGCGAGTACAGGATGTTCTTCGGCGTGTACTTCTTCGCCTCCTCGATGAAGAGCGCCATGAACCTGTCGTATAGAGATTCGTGGACGTAGATGCGCTTCGAGGCCACGCAGACTTGGCCGCCGTGGAAGAAGCAGCCCTGGCCGACGCTCGGGACGACCTTCTCGAGGTCCGCGTCCTCGCAGATGATGGCCGCGTTGTTCCCGGCCATCTCGAGGACCACCTTCTTCATCGTCTTGGCGCAGTTCTGGAGGATGCGCTGGCCCACGGCCACGGTGCCCGTGAAACTGATGTGGTGAATGCCCCGATGCAGCGTCATGCGCTCGCCGAGGTCGGCGCCGCCATTCAACGCCTGGAAGACGCCCGGTGGCAGCACGGACTGGACGAGCTCGCAGAACTTGAGGATCGCGTACGGCGTGAAGGGAGACGGCTTGATTATCACGCAGTTGCCCGTGGCCAGCGCGGAAACTACTTTCACGCTGCTCAAGATCATGGGGAAGTTCCATGGCGATATGGCAGCTGTGACGCCGATGGGCACATACGTCCCCACGATCTTAACCTCGTCATCTTCGTGCTGCACGTCATCTTCTAGAGTTATGCCCTCTAAACGCTTTTTTTTAGCTGAATTCCACTTATGCAGACATCATGGGCGAGAACTATAGAACTGCGTACTGTAATACTCATAATGGAGAGCCGCGACCTCGACATCGACGCTCGCCATGATCAACGACTTGCCCGTCTCTTTCATGTGAATGTGCGCCAGGATATCCTTATTCGCGCGCAGACAGTCCGCGACATCTTGAAGTACCTTTTCACGCTCCGCATGAGACGCATATTTCCAGGTCTTGAAGGCGCGGTTGGCGGCATCCACGGCGTCGTCGAGGTCCTGCGCCGAGGCTACGGGGACATCCCAGAGCAATTCCTCAGTCCGCGGATCGACGACTTGTTCCTTGACGTCCGAGCTCCTCGGCTTGCCGTCGATGATGTTGTCGAAGGCGAGACCGGGATAAGGGTCGTCGCCGTTGGGCCCCGCGGCAGACATGGCGGCGAGTTGTGGTGATGAGGCTTGCTTACACGGGAGGATGGAGAAATGACGAGAAGAATGAGGACGATCTGGAAGGTTTGTGACATGTCCATAAAGGGAGATAAAAAAAATTCAAGCATGCTATGGATCCAAAAACACTCCGGCTCAGTCCCCCTGTTCCTCCCCACATCTTATCGTGCCCATGTTACGTATAACCATGCTGGCATACTGACAATTGAGGGGTTTCTCACCGGGACCGGGTACGCAGCAAGATCAGCCGGGGCCTGCCAACAACCTTGGCATTTCCTTCTCGGCAAATCTTTTCATTTTCCCGTTGTGCCATTATATTAAATAGGCGAGTGACACAAGGCGAAGCAGTCCTGTTTTGACTAATCAGCTGGTGTATCGGTAGCTTGGGCGTAGTTTACTGTTCCTTATTGTCGTCCATCGGCTGAGATGTGGCAATTGACAATCTTGGAAAAGGGAGATATTTTCCCTCCTACACCCAGTCTACAAGTGTATGACCCCAGCTATTGCCCAAGATTATTACAGGCTTAGCCTGAAATCGTAGTGATAAGAACAATTATAATAAGTCAGTTCATAAGGGCAGCTGTGGCAGTCTGGGAGAAGAGGGAAGAACAACAAATGCGAGAAATGTCGACCAGTCTCCAATAATGAGATGGAGATCTAGTAATGAGATAAAGAAGTTGAAAATCGACGCTCGGTACATCTTCGCTCCGCGCCAAGCGGAAGACATACAACGAAGCACAATGGCGGGTTCGAGATTCATGCTGTGCTCGCATATTCTGCACTGCGCTTTTATAAATAGCGACTTGTCCCCCAGCTAAATATTTTGTCAAGAATATGGAGGAGCAGATCTTGTTCACAGAATAATTATTGCGCAGGTCGCGGATGGTGCGCCGTATCACCGAGAATTCATGACGCCAACTTGAATGTCCGGAGGTCTAGTCCCGGCCGAATACGAGTCGTTACGTTCCGGCATAGTCGCTCCACAGGATCCGATCGGACGAGATGGGTGCGAAACAAGGACTCCGGTGCCGAAGTCCTCAGCTGAAAGTGTCAGCTTGGTTTATTCCCGTGCCGTATCCCTGGGGTATCGCAAAGGTACATTAACAAATCCAAAAAGACTACAGCACAGACCATGTCAGGGGTAATTATGTAAGCTTTGCTCACAACGATAGAACTGCCCCTTCTTGTGCAATAATAATAACCCATTGCTGGAACAACAGGCAGTCTGAACTGTGGCATCCGTACTAGATCGAGAACTTATTGTGTCTATCTGTCTTGCTATGACAAACCGCAACCTCCCCCTCCAAGGTGATTTGTTATCAGGGTTTCATCTCTAGCGCACACCCTCTACGAGAACTACCTGTGTTTACGCATACTTTTTCAACCCTTCTACCCCCAGAGCTGTGTCTTCCCTTTACCTCCTTGTTTAAGGACCCTTTCATCATAACATCGAGTCAGGCTCGTATGTGATAACTGCCACATTCAAATCTTCAATATACCGTAGCGGACAGTGACGGCAAACATATACTGTAGATGAGCAAACATGGGAGAAGCCCGTGACAGCCCCATTCCCTGGGGATCTATGTAGAACGGATCTCTGGCTGTTGGGTAATATACCACCGGGGCGGAGGTAATGTAGAACCTTTGGGCATAACGGACTAAGCCATACAGGGGGATATATGCCTTCATTCATCCATGTTAGATATCCAGCAGTTGTTACTCACTCTCACTACAACTCTGCTTGCGTAATATTGTAGCTTTTTACTGGTGCAAATCTAGACGCACGGGATGGTCTATTTAATGTGGAATAAACACTTTATTCGCTATTTGCTCATATTTACTCACACCACAGTTTTACACGAGAAGGCGTAATAAATTGAGGTTGGAGCCAAGTGTTCCGGGGGAGGGTGATCAAGCACGCGAAATCCGGGGCAGTGTAATAGGTACCAAAGCCCATCTTTGTGTCGTACCTAACATAATTTGTAGTGCGATCCACAGCAATGGCGCCGGCAGTATGTGCCTCATACGACGTGTCGCCGGAGACGACGAAGGCTTCCGCGCTAGGAATAATGACGAAGTCCCGTACCGCAACGGGGTCGCATCCTGTTGTTTCCATTTATGTGCCTTTCATATTCAAGAGATGGTCATGCTCACGGGACTGACTTTCGAGTCTTGGCTACTGATGATCCTTACAGCTTCAATATGCAACTACTCTGCCGTAGGCAGCATGAATAAATTAATTGGTAGGACAAGAGGATGCTAAGGAGCTTAGAATGAAAGACATGTCTCAGCCGATTATTGATGAATCTCTAAACTCTAGATGAGCTCCTGCACTTGAGGTTATGCCTGTGGCGTGGATCTGGCCAACGAGGAATACCAGTTATCCTCGTAGTCACTCATTATCAAGGTGTGACGTTTACTTGGGGAGCAATCACTTGAGGTGAGGAAGTCCGATATGGGGAAAACTGATATATTGTTTCGAGCAGAGTATTATTTTATTATATAAACCTCGATTGTCTCCATTGTAACTGACTATGCTTTTGAAAGAATACTTTATAAAACTTACCTGAAACTATTATTTCTCTTACCTTAAATAGAATATATTGAAGTCTATGATATTAACGGATAGCTGAGATTACTCCCCTTTATGGAGGCTCTGAACGAAATCTTTACTGATTTGAATGAATGTATAGTTTCTGAGCTGTCTAAGGATAACGTCCTGGTAGAATAAATTGGTACGGTTCTTGCAGTGTCCGGCAATAGTAACTTCAAGGTTAAAAATACTTAGCAGTGTTTTGGATGATTTTACAATATTTTATTTACAATATATGTTTCCAAGTTTTGAGGGTATAATTATCTGTCTTTAGGGTATTATCAAGGTTATACCTAAGTTAAGGCTATAATGTTATTTTAGAATATTTGCTGTCTGTAGATTTACTAACTACCTGATTTGTCTCCATTTTTTGAACCCCTCTGATTCTACAAATTCTATAAATGGTACCTACTTCTAAAAGGTGAAACCTCAATTGCCATTTAAAATGTAACGCGGCACAAGTCTCGGCGATTCAAAGGTTGCGAGATGTCCGGTCTTATGTGCAACATTGTACAAGCCTGAGTTTTGATGCCGAGGCGCATTGCTTGGAATATAGGTACCGGGGACAATGAAGTAACATCTCGAAGTTCCTACTACGGCTGCATGTACAGCCTAGAGAACTTGAAGAAATGTAGGTAATACCTAACTGAGCTCGATGACCTAGATCCCGATAATCAATTACTTTTTTAAGGAGCAATATCTTTCTAAGCAGTGGTCATGTGAGAGATCAATCTTGGACATTAGTATATGTATTTTAGTTAGGTACCTACTAGTAAGTCAGGAACAGATCGGAACGGAGCCGGCCGACAATTGTTGCCGCTTGTATGGACACTCTGTATACAGATATCAGTGAATAGTACACTATGTTCGGGGTATACCGTGCGCTATGGTACTACCTTACATTACCTACCTTGTAGTGTCTAGCGCAATGACCGGTCTCCTGGTACGGGCTGACACTTATTGCCAGTGGGAATGTGGGGTTTCAACCCCGCTGTTTCAACCCCTCTGGGACTGCATGCAACTTGGATTTGGATATGGTTCTCATCTGATTCGCCGCTCTTCACAGCTATCTGTATGCAGGCGGATATGCCTACGTAGAAGGTGCGTCAAGTCTATTCATCACCTCGCCACACCGCAATATTTGTCCTTCTCCTACGAAATATATCGTACCTGTCTGTCCCCTTTACACCTGCCTATCTTACACCTACTGCATACACCATACAGCAAACGGCAAACGGCACACGCGATCTGTGCTGTGCACTTACCACTGGTTGCCGTCGCAACAAACGATGTGAATATACAAAATTTGGTTCTAATCCCCAACATCGGCATCGCCACACAGTGTTTTGAACGCAGCCACCAAGGTTCTCTGCCATTGGTTGTGTTGCGACCACAGCTGGCCTGTCTGAACTCGGACCTCAGACTTAGGCCGTTGGCGACCTTTGGCCGCAAATAAATACACACAAGAGATCAATTGGCCAGTCCACAAGATATGGCCCCCATCGCTGTCTCGCCAGAAAGACAGTCTGGTTTCGATGCCTCTGCATTGACGACTGTCTACCACGACACGCTTCGTTTCTTTCTCAACGGCACCCGAGTGGTACTTGACGAGATCGACCCCGAAGTCACTTTATTAGAGTATCTTCGTGGGATAGGCCTAACAGGAACGAAGCTGTACGTTCATATCTTGCCTACTCTTATTTAGCATGTCTAACCAACACTACGTAGCGGCTGTGCTGAAGGCGGATGTGGTGCCTGCACAGTAGTCATCAGCCAATACAACCCAACTACCAAGAAGATATATCATGCTAGTGTGAACGCTTGCCTGGCACCACTTGCTAGCGTCGACGGGAAACATGTGATAACCATCGAGGGAATCGGCAACGTAAAAAACCCACACCCAGCTCAGCAAAGGATAGCGAAGGGTAATGGAAGCCAGTGCGGCTTCTGTACGCCTGGGATTGTCATGAGTCTATACGCTCTACTCCGAAATAACGAAAATCCCAGCGAGCATGACATCGAGGAGGCATTTGATGGCAACCTCTGTCGCTGCACAGGGTACCGCCCTATTCTTGACGCTGCCCAGACATTCAGCGCGAAAAATGCATGCGGGAAAAGCACGGCGAATGGTGGTTCTGGTTGTTGCATGGAAAATGGTAACAGCACAGGTGGTGGGTGCTGCAAGGACAAAAACCTAGATGGTGATCAGCCCATTAAGCGGTTCGACCCCCCAGGTTTCATCGAATACAATCCAGACACCCAGCTCATCTTCCCTCCTGTGCTGAAGAAGCATGAGTTCAAACCCTTGGCTTTCGGAAATAAGAGAAAGTGGTGGTACCGCCCAGTTACTTTGGAACAGCTGTTGGAAATCAAGAGCTTGCACCCGAATGCGAAGGTAATCGGTGGCAGCACAGAGACACAGATCGAGATCAAGTTCAAATCGGTGCAGTATCCGGTCTCTGTATTTGTCGGTGACATCCCTGAATTGCGGCGTTACTCATTCAAGAGTGACCATGTCGAGATTGGTGGAAACGTTGTTCTCACGGACCTTGAAGCTATTTGCCAAGAGGCCATTAAGCATTACGGAGAAGCAAGGGGTCAGATATTCCAAGCTATTTACAAACAACTCAAATATTTCGCCGGGAGGCAGATTCGTAATGTCGGAACACCGGCTGGTAATCTGGCCACGGCATCGCCAATATCTGATCTGAATCCCGTGTTCGTCGCGGCGAACTGTACACTCATTGCGAAATCCAGGGGGAAGGAAACCGAGTTACCTATGGCAACCTTTTTCAAAGGTTATCGCAAGACAGCATTGGACTCGGATGCCATCATTGCCTCTATTCGCATACCGGTGACGAACGAAAAGGGAGATTATTTCCGAGCTTATAAGCAGGCTAAGAGAAAGGACGACGATATCGCGATAGTGACCAGCGCACTTCATGTAAGTGTCAATAAGAAAGGCATAGTCGAGCACTGTAATCTCGTATATGGTGGTATGGCACCTTTCACCATTGCGGCAAAAAAAGCAAACGAGTACCTGAAGGGGAAGATGTTTGCGCATCCGGATACGCTTGAGGGCACTATGAACGCGCTCGAATCCGATTTTGACCTGCAGTTCAGTGTTCCTGGAGGCATGGCATCATACCGAAAATCATTGGCTTTGGGGTTCTTCTATCGGTTCTATCACGATGTGCTATCGGAAATCAACATAGAGAGCAAACATGGGGATAGCCAGGCTGTCGAAGAGCTGGAGCGGGCATTGTCAACAGGTTGGAAAGATAATGAGGCGACCGCCGAATACACTCAGGAATCCCTTGGAAAAGCTGGCAATCACGTTGCTGCTTTGAAACAAGTGACTGGCGAGGCACAGTACACCGACGATTTCCCACCTTTGAAGAATGAACTCCACGCCTCCATCGTCTTCTCCTCTCGGGCACACGCGAAGATCAAATCTATTGACTATTCTGCTGCTCTAGATATTCCAGGGGTGGTTGATGTCGTTGATAGAAATGATGTGCGTACACCCGAGGCCAACAGATGGGGTGCACCGGATCCGGACGATTATTTCTTCGCTGAAGATGAGGTATTCACCGCGGGTCAGCCCATCGCCGTAATTTTAGCCACTTCGAAGGCCAGAGCAAACGATGGGGTCCGCGCGGTCAAGATTGAATATGAGGACCTTCCAGCTATCTTCACAATGGAAGAGGCAATCGAGAAAGAAAGCTTCCATGACTTTTTTGGTTATATCAAGAAAGGTGACACGGAGGAGGCTTTCAAGGAATGCGATCACGTATTTACTGGTGTGACGCGAATGGGCGGGCAAGAACATTTCTATCTTGAAACCAATGCATGCGTTGCAATACCCAAACCTGAAGATGGTGAGATGGAAATCTGGGCTAGTAGTCAAAATCCGACTGAGACGTATGTTTCTACCAGACTCAATTCGCATGAGATTTCAAGCTAACGGAAATATAGCCAAATACATGCCGCCAACATCCTCGGTGTACAGGCAAACAAAGTCGTGGCACGAGTCAAGCGTTTGGGTGGAGGCTTTGGTGGCAAGGAAACGAGATGCCACCATCTCAGCACCATGATGGCCTTGGCTGCGCAAAAAACCAAGCGTGCTGTTCGGTGTATGCTCAACCGAGATGAGGACATGGTAATGTCTGGGCAACGCCACCCTTTCCTTGCAAAATGGAAAGTTGGCGTCAATAAGGACGGTAAGTTTCAAGCCCTCGACGCCGATGTGTTCGGTAACGCTGGGTACTCCCGCGATCTCAGCGCGGCTGTCTGCCAACGTTGCATGACCCATATCGATGGGTGCTACAAGTTCCCCAACGTCCACGTTCGCGGTCGTTTATGTAAGACTAATACGATGTCAAACACGGCTTTCCGTGGCTTTGGAGGACCTCAAGGCATGTTCATTGCCGAGTCAATGATGTCTGAAGTTGCCGATCGGCTAGGCATGGCCGTAGAAGATCTCCGCGAAATCAACTTGTACCAGATTGATGACCAGACGCACTTCAACCAGACTATTACAGATTGGCATGTTCCACTAATGTACAAGCAAGTAAAAGAAGAGTCGGACTATGCCAACCGACGAAAGGCTGTCCAGGAGTTTAACGAAAATCACAAATGGCGCAAGCGTGGGCTCGCCCTTATCCCGACGAAGTTTGGCATTTCCTTTACAGCGGTTTGGTTCAACCAAGCCGGTGCGCTAGTTCACATTTACCACGATGGATCAGTCCTCGTCGCGCATGGAGGAACCGAGATGGGCCAAGGACTGCACACCAAGATGATCACTATCGCTGCTGAGGCACTGCAAGTCCCGATGGAAAGCGTGTTCATTTCAGAGACTGCTACAAATACTGTCGCAAATACGTCAGCTACAGCAGCTTCGGCATCTTCTGACTTGAACGGATATGCGTTGTGGAATGCCTGCGAGCAGATTAATGCTCGCCTAGCTCCGTACAGAGAAAAGCTTGGGCCGAAAGCGACTATGAAGGAGCTTGCCCACGCTGCCTATTTCGACCGTGTGAACCTAAGCGCCAATGGCTTCTATAAGACGCCAGAGATTGGGTATAAATGGGGCGAGAACGTTGGAAAGATGTTCTTCTATTTCACTCAAGGTGTCACGGCTGCGGAAGTTGAGATTGACTGCCTCACTGGGACTTGGACATGCTTGAGAGCTGACATTAAGATGGACGTCGGCCGTTCGATCAACCCCTCAATTGACTACGGTCAGATAGAGGGAGCCTTCGTCCAAGGCATGGGTCTCTTCACAATGGAAGAGAGCCTGTGGCTCCGTAACGGCCCAATGGCAGGAAACTTGTTTACCAAGGGCCCAGGTGCATACAAGATCCCTGGCTTCCGCGATATACCACAGGTCTTCAATGTCAGTCTCCTTAAGGGTGTAACGTGGGAGAATCTGCGCACGATCCAGCGGAGTAGAGGAGTCGGCGAACCTCCCCTGTTCATGGGGAGCGCCGTGTTCTTCGCGATCCGGGACGCCCTGAAAGGCGCACGCGCAGACTATGGTGTGAAGGCCAAATTGGGCGCCGAGGGTGGTGAAGACGATGGCTTATTGAGGCTCGAGAGCCCTGCGACGCCTGAGAGGATCCGATTATCGTGTGTTGATCCTATTATGGAGCGGGCGCGAGTCCTTCCGAAGGAAGGCGAAAAGAGCTTCTTTATCGCCATATAGTGGGCTCGCATGCCCTTAGTATATACTTGAGGGTCCGGATGGATTGTATTAAATATCTACATAACAGGCTGACTAGCTGGGAAAACGGTTAGACCGTGCTTGAAACAAAATAAATAGCAAATTATTGATGGCTTCCATACATGATGCGTTGCACCTTACGTGGCAGAGATTCGTTTTCTAGCTCTTGGGCCTCGGCATGGGACCCTGGGGGAGGAGGGGTTTGCCAAGACCAGATTCTCCCTATGTTATCGGCGTTTACACCTCCATCCCCCCCATCTTACTCAACTTTACCTTATCGCCGAGCGTCACGTCATGTCGCCTTGACGTGGGATAAGAGATCAATCCGCCATGTCAATCCAGTAATGTAGAGCTGGACCAGATTAGATAATTTAGGGCACTAATGCTTCGTTCGCAGTTTCTTTCCTAAGTTGGTTGTTTAACTAATCGCGTCCCGTGTTGATTATTAATTAAGTCATCATGAAGACCTGCCTCACTACATCGAAGTCGCAAGTCTACCGTGGAAAAGGGAATTAATGTTATTGATTGGAGAAATATAGTTGACTAGATACCCCAGAAAAAATAAATGGGAAGTGATATATATATTAGCTATTCCGCCTCTCCTCGGCGAGTTGAAGAACGGGGTTAATTGGATGTTATCTACACTGAACAAGCTACCCACAGATCTATTATTGCTCCTTGGGTATTCGTCTTCATAGCCTATCCGTCGAGCAACAAATCAACACCCTGCACTACACCCAAACACAGAAAGGTACAATAGAAATGGCGAAAATAGCCATCGTCGGTGCATCAGGCAAGCTGGGCGGAGCCACGCTCTCCGCACTCCTAACGCACCAGCTCGCACGGCCATCCGAGGTCATCGCCCTAACATCGTCAACGCCGGGGTCGCAGACATGGGACAAACTGGCGACAAGCGGCGTGCAAGTCCGGCACGCGCGCTTCGAAGACGCCGCAACTTTCGAGCGCGCCCTGGAAGGCGTGGAGAGGTTCTTCCTCGTCTCCACGCCAGACATCGCTCTTGATTTCGGGGTTGCGATGGACTACGACGGCACCGCGACGGATGAAGGTAATGGAAACCGGGGACGAGAGAGCCATCACAAGAACGCCATTGACGCGGCTGTGAAGGCCGGTGTGAAATGGATCGTGTATTCGAGCTTGGCCTTCAGGTTTTCTTCGTCCCCTGCCGGAGACGGAGACAGAGATGGTGGAAACAGCAAAGCGGGCGTGATGCGCGCACATCTGCGCACAGAGGCGTATCTTCGCTCCGTCGGCGCGGCGCGCGGCGTCCGTGTCACGATCCTGCGCGAGGGGCTGTACAATGAGTCTTGGCCGCTTTACCTTGGATATTTCGACGTCGGGAACGCGCAGGGCGAGAGGGACGTCGTGGCTTTGGCTGGTGACGGGAAGATTTCGTGGTCCGCTATCCATGACCTAGGTGTTGCTAGTGCGCTCGTCCTTGCCTCTGGCGGCTCCAAGTCGGAAGCCGGCCATGACGAGTTCGTGGGGAAAACTCTCTACTTGTCTACGCGCCCCGAAACGGCCAAAACGATCGCTGAGGTCGCGCAGCTTGTTGGGGAGGCGAGAGGCAAGGATGTCCGAGTCAAGATTGTCGGGCGCCGCGAACATGAGCGGTATTATGTCGAGGAAAAGGGGATGCCGAAGCCAGCTGTTGAGTGGTGGGTTAGCACGTACGAGGCCCTTGAAGACGGAGAGTGCCTTGTTGACGACCCTACGCTAGAGAAACTGTTGAGTCGTGTTGGGTTGAAGCCTATTCCGATTGAGGAGACGGTCGCTGCCATGATTAAAGGACAGGGCAGCTGGAAGAGTAGGCAACAAGACGCTTGAATCTTAGTTCAAGTAGAGGATGAGTGAGTGGCTTAAGAGACATGTTTTTGAGATAGGCCAATACGATGGTGCTCTTACTATAGTGAATTGCGAGCCATATATATTCATTCACAGCTATGTGGAATAATATTCAGTTCTGCTGCCTCGTGTGTTCGCCCGGGGGTCGGTAACCCAACCCTACCAACTCCCTTAGAAGACATCTTATAATGCAGGGCGGCAGCAGCTAGACTGTCTCGCATCGCTATTCTCTGTAGTTCAATATGCCGAGTGAAATTTTGTTACACGACTATTAGCTAGCACCTTTGCGGCAGCCCAGGATGATACACTTGGAATAATGGATAGCAGGGATGCACGTATAGCAGGGATGTACGTAGGAAAAGGTTCGTTAATGGAGGAGCTAAAGGTTTTTGTGCAAACCCACCAAGGATCACTTACATACTTGTTTTTTTACTGAATCCCTTACCTATATGTACAGCTGACCATCTAAAGAGATCCAAACAGGTGCTACAGACTTCGTCATGCTGCTTTCAGTACGCGCTAATACCTTGAACTAAACATACATAATAATCGCAACTGGACATACCGGACACGACTAGACATCAAGTTATTGTCCAGAGTAACTAATGACCTCGCCGAACATGAGAGAGTGTAGGAAGAAGAAAATAGCGCGTCTATTTCAAGAGCAAACTAGATAGGATTAATGAGCGTGGGACTTTTTAAGACACACCGAGAACACTCGATGATGAAATTCAGAGTTCACCCCAACACAGCGTCATAACCACTCAGTTATCTCACCATCGAGCTGCTCCGAGCTTTGTTGGGGGTTGTTACCAATATCCTCTGATAGATATGAAATAGATAGCGGGATTATAGCAGAAAGTGGGATGTATATTGGTGTGTGCAGAGGTGCAGGGCTAGAATTAACAGATCAATATAGTAGGTGGTGTATAGTAAGTGAGGCGAGTTAAATAACAGCAGCATAGTTTATGAATACATGTAGCTCTTAAAGTGAAATTGGTAATCAACGAGGGTCCTATTTCCTCAACTTCGAGTGACTTACTGAAAAGGTCAATTTGGGCCAAGTTTAAAAAAAAAAGACAAGAATAAAAGGAGAAGCCCATCTACCGATTTGATTAAAATAAAAATATAATAAAAATTCCAATATTATTAGTGAAGGCAGTAAAGCGAGCATGAATTTAGAGCTCAAACGACTCAATTTTTCCATCTTGTCTAAAAGTCCATGTGCTTGTTACCTCCCGAGCCACCCTTTCATGTTCATGCTTAGAGTTTGTTTCATAATACCCGTGAAGAGCACGTGTTGCTGTTCATTCTTCTTGTTTTCCAAACTTCGCAGGTAGCATTAACCCTCACTAGGAGTCTTATACTCATTGATCCAGGTGAGTAGATTCCAGATAAGGTCATCCCATATGGCGTAATCACGGCCGAACATATCTTCAAGAAGCTGAGGCGCGTTAGTCTGATGGTTTGGAGAGTAGGTATTTTGCTCGAATGAGCCATCGCCGTATTTGACTACAATGGACTCATACATGTGGAATATTTGGATTCCTGAGTGATATAAGTAGTCCATGTTCAAATCCATTCTGGATTGCGCGCATATCGCAAAATAGCGATTGAAGTCAGACATGTTGAGACAGAGTCTCCTGGCAATATCTGTGACTTTGCCAGATGTGCGACAGTCTTTCATATGGTCTCTAACCCATTTCGTGAATGTGACCATGGATATTGGCTGATGTGGCCGGGACACGTCGAACCGATTTTCTAAGTACTGTTTTTGCCCCCTCCAGAGCTCTTCTTCATCATATGCTCGATTCCGGGTAGTGTCATCATCATAGAGTACTAGGGCTTGTTCATGACTCTACACATAACTCAATTTTAGTCTTGCCATATATAATGAGCGACATATTGGACTTACATCATGTACCTTACCATGTCGACTGGAACTATCTCTCACGGGAGTTTGATAAGACGACTGCTCGGCCTGTTATATCACAAAGAATGTTAATATCTTTGTTTCTTCAAAGTTGATTGTGAAAAATAATCTTACGTCATCGTAGTCCTGATAACCATGACTCTGACCTCGAGATGACTGGCGTGAGTGCTTCGAGTGTCCATGGCTCCGACTGTGAGATGAATGCTTTGAGTGCCTCGAATGTCCATCACGACGAGGGAACGGCTCGATATACGGTTTTTCTGAGTGACGGCCCATTGGTGAATGTGCTAATTATGGAATTGTTTGGGTCGGGTGGGAAATGGCATGAAAGAGGCAAGACAGATAGATTTCTAGGCTGCCTGCCTACTTAAATATACTACGGCCGCTTTGTTAGAAGCTACTGTAAACTAACAGTACGTCATAAATATTGCAATATTGGTGGCTGGGTGATACCAGATGCAAGGGACTCGCATGTTACTGAGAGGGTTCCCCCAGCCGTTTAGGTGACAGTGATTATAGGTATCACATGTATGATGTGACTATATATGGAAAGCAGCTATCCCTTGGGCTATCATGGCTATCTGAATTCCGAATACGAAGCCGAAGTTGCTTCTGGAAGAGTATCAACTTTGGACAACCAAACAAAGACTCGTTTTGTACTATTATTGGAAGCGCAAATTCATTGGCGTCTGACAAAGCAGAATCATGGCAAAGGGAGTGGGTGATTGTTGAGTCTCACTTTGTTGTTTGTTGTTTGCCATGATGACCGTGACCTCGGTCAAGAGACCGAGGTCGCATGACATTATTTCCCTTGTTCTGCGCGCGAATTTCAATGGGCAACTAAAGGAATCGCCTCGCCTAGGAAAACATCTCATCTAGCAATCAGGAGGTGTAGCTTTCCCAGTTGGTTGAACTGATCGTCCAGCCAACGATGGGATAAGACTGGGTGAGCTATACCTCCACGCCGCAAAGCTTATCTAACCTATGGTCATTATATGAATCCTACTCTTGGTCCTCAGCTAGAAAAATTTGAATCATTGTGATAGTCGAAATATCAATCACTTTTCACGTACGATACTTGACTTCTGCAAATATACAGAAAAAACATGATAACCATACAAGACAATCACAACTAGACAATCAGAAACCCCAGCTACATTAACTGTAGAATTACTAGGTAGAAAATTACTAGCGGTTGATAGCAGAGATATATACCACAATAGGGATACTTCTCCCGTCTTTGTTAGATATTATATCCTAAGCTGAGCGGTAAATGGCAAGACCATCCTTCCTCCCGAATCAGTAGTTCCCAGTTCTATGATATAAGCAACCAACTTCTGCTATATTTTGCAAAGGCAATTCATTATAATTTCATCGGTAGGTGCATATCCCCTCCCTAAGATCAAGATATTAGGCTTGCGAGGCAATCTCCCAAACGCACTAGCCCGACATGTGTATTGGCAGGTAGGTAGTGAGATCTCAGGGACTTTTTCAAAAAATGAGCCGTAGACATGGTGTAGCTATTGGGTGGCATTGTTTTCTAAACAGCAGTGAGAGAAAACAAATAATAGGTCTAACTGGACCTTGATGTTGAAGATTTGAGATAAGAAAGATAAAACAAGTACCGAGGTACGCCCCTGAAGAAACGAACGTCGCACTCGCTAAAGTACCATCTAAGTATTGAATACCTAAACGGGCGGGGCTGTTTGTCACCTAGTCATGACGCGTTCAACCCACCAAGAAGGCAGCTTTTCTGATAAACCACTTCCCTATTTTCGAGCGACCGTGAGGTACACACATAGACTGCGATATGACGGGGCCTAAGCCAGGCCAGAAGACGGTGCTTGTGACTGGGTACGGTGATGTCCGCTGTGTGCTACAGAATTCCCCGGTCCATAAGACCACTAAGCTACCTAGTATCTCCATCCAAACCCCGCTGACACACCATCCATTGCAGCTGTACGCCTGGAGGCATCGGCCATAGCCTATGTCTTGAATACCATAGACAAGGTAATGTGTACTCAATCAACCGAAATAGATATCCATCAATTGGAACTGACTCGGTGCTCCTAGGCCTGCACGTCATCGCCACCGCGCGTCGGCCGGAAGTCATCGCGGACCTGGCCGAGTTGGGCATGAGCATCGTCTCACTGGACGTCACCGACGCTGAGAGTATCAAGAAATGCCACGACAAGGTGGCCGAGATCAATGGCGGCAAGCTGGACATCCTCGTGAATAACGCGTGAGTAGTCTGCCATCTCCGAGCCCGTCCTCCCAAGGGCCCCGCGAGTGGAAAGGGGCGCTCACTGTGTCTACGAGACGCGAATGAATAAGTACTCAACCCAAGTTTGACAGCGGCCGAACGCACACGCATCCGGCGCTGGACATCTCGCTCCCCGACGTCCGCGCGACGTTTGAGACCAACGTCTTCTCCATCATGGCCATGGTGCAAGCCTTCGTCGACCAGCTGGCCGCCGCGAGGGGCTTGATCATCAACATCTCCTCGCTCTCCTCCATCACGCCGTATCTGTTCGGGTCCGTCTACTGCGCCAGCAAGGCCGCCGTCAGCGCCTATTCGCGTACGCTGCGCATGGAACTCGCCCCTCTCGGCGTGCGTGTTAGTAAGTGGCAGTCCTCAGAGCCAACCCTTTCTCGTGTCAGGAGTAGTAATATTAGCGCTCCCGAGAATAAGATCTTCTCACAACCTTTCCGAAGCGCCCGCCCAAAGGTCCTGCTCAAATGACGACAACTGACTCCGGGCGTTACAGTGGTGTCGATGACGGGAACAGTCAAGAGCAACACGGCGAGCCAGGGCCACCGCGCTCTGCCCGAGAACAGCGTTTATCAGAGGGTCAAGCACATTTTTGAGTGGCGGCTCGTCTTTAGTCAGAACAACGACACGATGGACACGGCGACCTTTGCGAAGGGACTGGTCGCACACTCGCTTCGGCCGGAAAGACCTGGGTGGTTGCGAAGCCTGTTCGGACGACCAGATTGGTTTTGGTATGGCGGGCTGGCTCGGTCCGTGTGGTTTGGCCATAGTCTAGGCGAATGGCTGGTTGATGCCCTGACCTGGAACAAGCTCCGCATGCCTGAGATAATGAAGCTTATCGGAGAAGATGCGGCGCAGAAGAAGCGGAAGTAGCCAGGTCTCCTTCCCCTTGATGCTCTATGAAGCATGCTCTACA